>CM050164.1:395701151-396291151 GCA_027410445.1 Discoglossus pictus
CTAGCATACAGAATTAGATGTACTGGAAGTGCTGGAGTACTGCATACAGGGGGGATACTGGCACAGCACGGCCATCCAAAGGGGCTCTTCCAGTTACTGCACTGCTCCCCTCCCCTCTGGTGATGTCTGCAATAGCCAGGGCATCAGAGCAGACCCTTTCCAAAACTTACCTGACAAATATAATATGTTATACAGTTTTTAGCAATATATAAAATGTGAAACTTTTACAATTTGATCACCTAAATAAATATAAATACAATAACACCCTATAATGCCAGTAAATAATGATTACCTGCCTTTGTTTTCCTTACGTCTTGCTTTCGATCTGCTTCTTCTCTCATCTCACACTTATCTTTCCTCCATTTCTCTCTTTCCCCTTTCTTAATTACACTTCTTTTATTTTCCTTTATTTTTTATATTTCTCACTTCAGTTCTCTCAATTGTTTTTACTTTCTATCTTATTTCTCTCTGACCCCATCACCCTTTCTCATTTTTCTCGTTTCTCACTCTCTTCTTATCCTTTTCTTCTGTTCTCTATTTTCCCTAATCGATTGTTTATTTTCCTTCCCTTCTTCTCTTTCCTCCTTCTAAGCTCTTTCTTATTTTTGAATCTCTCTTTCTGCATTTTTTTCCTTTTCCTTTTCTTTTTCTATACAGTGTACTATAAAATTAATAAATAAACACACAATTATAAAAACGTGTCTATTTCGTTTACAATACATCACATACACAAGTACAGGTTATATAGCTATATAATAAGAGCACAAATACCAATAAACATATTATGGAATTAAACAAATAGTTCAAATAATAGTTTGCAAAAAGAAAAAAAAATGCTCTTCGTGACTGGTAAATTATTCATAATATCCCTGTGAAACGTACAAAAAAAATTTATCAACATAAATTTAGCTATTCAATAAAGAAAAGTACTAAGTTAGCCAAATGGAATATATTTCCATATTTCATATCATCAAACTAAAAATATTGATCTGGTTAAAGCACAAAAAATATTATATTGAATTTAATGGTTTAATTATAGGAAGGAGTGAGTTTTTATCACAGATTACTTATTGAAAAGTGATATATTATTGCAATTTAGATTTTGTAACAAAATCCCATATATTAGTGAGTTTCTGTTAAAAACAAGAGAGCAGACTGTATACTCACAAGATATCTGTATATGTCTCTGTACTTGTATAAAGCATTTATATACATAAAGGGCAAGAACAGACAAGCTTGGAGACACTAAATCAAATGCTTTAAGAGACTCTCGAAAATCACTGTATCTTAGACATAAGCCAAATGTATTATCTGCTGAGTGCTGAGGAAACTGGTAATGTGTGAAAAAAATACAAATAATAACTTGAATTGTCTGTTCTAAAATGAATAGCATTTCATGTGTCTGTTGCATTGGGATGAGCTGTGTCATACATATATAATGGTAATAAGTGTGATATTATAAAACTGCAGCAATGTAAAGGTTAATCACCACCTAGCTAAGGCTGTTACTTCCTCAGAACAGTAGGTTCTCTGCACAGGTAACTCTTCCTAGAAGATCCTGGGTGTTTCCGACTATAAGACATTCTGTGTCACAGCAAAAGTATTTTTATGTCGCAGATTTCACGAGATAACTCAAATAATATGCAACGTGCAGTCTCCTTAGGATGCCACAAAATGTCTTCAATTGTATTAGTATTGTTATTCTAATTATTCCTTAATTCCTCACATCAGTTGGATGGTAACACATATGGGTTTAAAATGTAATTAGTAATATTATTATTGGGAGGTTAGATTTGAGTATATATATATATATATATATATATATATATATATATATATATATATTTTTTTTTTTTTTTTTTTGAAGAATGAAACAGCCGTAATATATTATAATACATATCTAATCACCTGTCTACTTAAGAATATATATTAGCATCTATCTGTGGAAGTAAAAACTTTTTTTTGAGAAAGAAATAGACAATCCAGGCACTTTCTATTAGAAATAAATATTTCCTTAAATTGTTTTACTCTTAATTTTTTTTATTTATTAGTTGAATTTTATTTTAATAGAACAACCACTTTCCCCTACACAAAATAAATAAATATATATATATATATATATATATATATACATATATATATATATATACATATATATATATATATATATATATATATATATATATATATATATATATGTATATATATATATATATATATATATATATATATATATATATATATATATATATAAATATAATTCGGGGGCTATATTCTTATGATGATATTTTTCCTCTAATATCTCTTGTATGTAGATACGTTATTGATGTGAATAACTCCATTAAATGAAAATTTATATTTTGTAAGAATGTATTGAATGGCAGCAATTGATCAATGCAATATATAAAGCATGAAGACATAATTTTGTTTAAAATATATTTCACTTAGACTATTTTATTTATTCAATATCTACACAGATCTCTACAGGATGATTACAGCATTTAAAAACAAATAAAGTATTCATCTGTACATAGTACTTAGGAAAAAAATAATAATTAAAGAAAATAGTCATTTTAGCGAAACAATGTTGATATACCCGATCTGTACCAATTTGTGTGATTACATCTATCACATTTTATATAAAAAACAACACTATATATTGTATTAAATTGTTCTATAAAGCAAATCATTGCACCAACAATGCGTACAATTTAGTTTATAAGTCGCTTCTTTATTTTCATACAGATGCTATTTTATGACAAATAAATGCTATTAAAAAGTTATAAAGCGTTGCTAAAACAAGAGTATTTTGAATGATTTGCATTACTTTTTTTGTAATTAAGTACTTCGCCCTAAATCCAATTGTCGGGTTGCTCATCTTCTCTCGTCTTCTACATGTGTTACACAGAGGGGCAAACTAACCAATTACTATTTTTACACACCAGAAGTTGTCCAATTTGTCCCTAGTATACAACTATTTACTTTAGGTCATCAGAGCAAGAGGTGTATTTCAGAGAATGCATTGATTTAAAGAGGAAGTGGGTCATTCTGCCCCAGAGCCATAGCAGCTCCAGGCTGAGTATCCATTGTACTACATGGGATTGGATTAGCATAATGCAGGTACTACTGCTTATTATAACACTAGATTCATTAAAAGGACACTGATGATATTATATGCACTCTGACCATCAAATAAATGGGGGAATATTTTTTTTAGATATATTAATCAATATTTAATTTAGATTATGTCTATTTGTAGTTTGTATAAATAAAGACATTTCTCACACTTAATATATATTTTTGCATTGTTTTATATGCTGGGAGATATTATATGGTAAAGTGGGCACACACCTTTCTTTTTAAAGCTTTAGGTCCAAATCTTTCCTTCTTCCCTTTCTTTTTCACATTAGGATTTGTTTATTAGTTTAAACAATTGTATTAAATATCACAACTCCCTTATTGGTGTCATATATATTTTCAATTTTACAAGAAATAAAAATGACTGCTGTATAAGGTATAAACACATTTACAATACACAGTACCAGCCCACTAAGTGCATTACTGAGACTCTCAATAAGGTGTTATTTTTATTATTTCCTTAACCCACTACATTTGATGATTTGATTCAGAGGCAAATCCTTGTCAGTAACAGGATAAAATACAAAACATTCACATGATGTTGTGTAGATAAAATAATGTTTACACATAATAAGTATTTAAAATATTTTACAGCCGAATGCCATAGGTGCCAATGCTATAACTTATTTATGATGCATGTTAAATCATAATGACTTAATCTAGATCACAGCTTTTAGGATAGCTCATGCTCACAGGACTATAAGGGGTTCATAAAAATGGAATATATTATTTCTTTTACCATGTGTTTCTGGGGGATTAAGTGCAATAAATTAGATGGCAAACCATCAGTGATTGAAGGTTTATTAAAGGTATATCTAAATTTCCCTGTTTTTAGCTTTTTCTAATCTAACACACGCTGCTTATATCAGTAACACACATTACATGAAGTCATTCTATACATACAGATTTATTTTATTTAAAACACATTTTGTTTCCATACCCCCAGCGTTTCTTACATAGGCACCTGGTATCTATCAATAGAAACACTGCATTTGGGTATGTTTTTTTAACTCTATATTAACCTTCAATTCAACAGCAGAAACAACGCAGAAAGTTACAGCAGCACTGGTGAGTTGCATCAGTCAAGAGAGGGGAGAGAGGAGTGGTTTTAGGAACCAAGCCTACAAATCCCATAATGCTGTACTGCAGAGACTATTGAACCTGCCTCTGATTGTTAAAAATCAAATTATGAATTTTATGCTAATTTTAGCAGGGATGAAACTTAAATATTCCTTTAATGTGCTTATTCAGCACTCATATATTTACCAAGGGCTGTGGTGGGACATTTGATAGAGCACTTTCACTTTGCAGTGCTTGCAAGCTTAGTGAATCTACCCCAGGTTATGTGACGCAGTTTGCTAATGTCTGGTATGTCTGTTGTCTATAGAAAAATTGCAGTTGCATTCCCTTCATGGTTCTTTGTTTCCCATCAAATGTCTAGTCAGTTAAATAATACAAAGTTATAAAAGCATTTGATATCTCATACTTTCTGAGGCACAAGCAGCCAATCCGAGACCGACCACTTGTTCATTTTCATAATGACACAGAAGAGGTTCAATTACAGTATAATTTCAAACATAAGGAATAACAAGTACTTTATCAATTGAATGTTATAAACAAAAGTACATTTTCTACAGAAAACTAACATTGTAACATTTTGAGCTGTATGTCTTCCTGATCCACCCACTGTGGGTTCCTGTAAATCAGTCCTAATAAAATAATCTGAACTATATAAAATGTTAAAATGTTTCTTAGTAAAAGCTGTTTTAATATTTTTTTCTTTTTGTCTGTTATTTAATCAAGCTCTTCATGAGCAATTATTATAAACATATATTCTGTGTGTTCCTTTAACTACAACTTTTTAACCTACTCTGAGATTAATATCCCATATAATTACAATAAGTAAATTACAGGATAAGGTGAAAAGAAGGAAGGGAGTAACATGGGAGGGTAGTACATCCATAAACTTAATTTAAATATATATATGCTAACAAGCCAATAACATCTTTAGTGAGTTATATAGTGAACAGTGTGGGTAGCAGGTAATTGATGCAAAACTAAACAAGCTGCATAATGTATGTACTGTGGATATAAAAAGTCTACACACCCCTGTTAAAATGTCAGGTTTCTGTGCTGAAAAAAAACGAGACAAAGATAAATCATTTCAGAACTTTTTCCACCTTTAATGTGACCTATAAACTGTACAACTCAATTAAAAAACAAAATGAAATCTTTTAGGTAGAGGGAAGAAAAATACAGTTTATAGGTCACATTAAAAGTGGAAAAAGTTCTGAAATGATTTATCATTGTCTCATTTTTTTACAGCACAGAAACCTGACATTTTAACAGGGGTGTGTAGACTTTTTATATCCACTGTAAATAATCACTTTTGTTCTGTTTTTACCAGTCAAACAGAGAAGAGAAAACTGTTTATATGGCATCAAATGACAACAAAACAGGTGCTATCTATTCAATCAGTTTGTTGTTGTTCAGTCCTTCAGTCGTGTCCGACTCTCTGTGACCATATGGACGCAGCACGCCAGGCACATCTGTCTGTGTTTCTGGTTCTGCATATCGATATGTTTTTCTTAGCAAAGATACTGGAGTGGGCTGCCAGTTCCTATCTTTCTGACCTCTCCGCTATGTCCTGTCCATTTGGGTGACCCTACATGGTATAGCTCTCCGCTTCATTGAAGTACCCAAACCCCTTTACCTTGATAAGGTAGCAATCCAGAAGGAATAAATCTGTAACTGGGGATCTACATGATTGGAAGTGAATTGTCACTATCTGCTCTGACATTTTTTACTATTCTAAACAAAGCATTGATCTGTTTCTGAGTGTAATTAATGTCATCAAGTGGTTGGCTGGAAACTTGAAATGACCACTGCAATGGTACAACTTTATGTGGTAAAGTAATATAGACTACAATCAATTATTAAAAAGTTGATCTTTTTGAGAATATAGACTCTGATATGTGCTTTTTCAGACTAAGAGCTTACGGATAATGCTACTTTTACTTGGAAGGCTCTGTGGGTGCAAAACAAAACGTGTAAACTCAATCTCAGCTAAACCCCTTATACCAATCACCAAGTGCATGTAATAAGCTAATAGAAGATATTATAATATTAACAATAAACAATAAAATAAGATGGATTATGAATGATCACTACGTCTCCTGCCTATGGAACTTAGAGGAACCTCTTGATTCAGGTACCTCAAGAGATAGAACCTGTCCCTGCTGAGAGAAGCATGATGGCATCACAACTGCAGATGGGAAGTTCAAAAGTACTTCACAGTTATTTAGAAAATGATTCACTCACTGATATCAACATGTGAATAAAATGGGTCATGCATAACACCTAAGTTTGCTTTATTAATGAAGAATTATTGTAACTAATGAGACCATTCTGAATTCATAACTAAATTATGTGTTTGTATTAGAGCAACTTTACCTGTCATACATGTAGCCACATTATTTCCTCATGTTGACTATTGCTTTGTAACAAATTTAACTAATCTGCATCTATATGAATCTGATCCTCCATGTCCTTCAACTACACTTTCCCTTTCCTCCAACTACAATGATCCTATTATTGCCAGCTCTGCATATTCACTGACGTATGTGGAATAATGTTAGTAAAAACGTAATCAAACTATCTGGTGTGTATAATGATTTTTTACTACTAGATTGATCTTGTAATATGTTACATATGTTAATATGTGTATTGATATGTATACTATGAGTGTAAGTGAGTTAAACAAACATGTCACGTTATCACAATTTCTTAGTGTATGTGCAGGGATCATTGACCCTCTTAAAATAACTACGCTGTCTCATTGCATTATTTTCACAGTTTTAGTTCAAGTTTATTTATACAAATAGCATTGTTATCACCAAAACAAGATCATGCAGAAATATTATCAGTGTGGTGCAAATAGATTCCTTGGCACCATGAGGCTGGCTAAAAATAAAACAACAAACATATCGAGCCCCTAATGCTGTAGAAAAATACATAGCACTTGCATATCAGTAATATCTGATAGGTACAGCAGAATAACTATACATTTAGGGAATTCTCCTAGAATTGAATTCTTAAAATGGAACTAATAGTAATAGTGCATAGCACCTACATGTTTTATTCATCTGGTCAGTACACTAGAATGGCTATCACCTAAATAAAGGAATACATTTGACATTTTAGTGTTCCAATAAGCATCTTACCTCTCCAAACAGAACAACCAAGCTGTATTATCTTTCAAATCATAAATGATATAGTTCATATAGTTTATTACTGACCTGTGATCTCCCAATAGAGCACTTGCTCTATACAAATCTCTTTCTTGAATAGGAATTGGACAGGACAACCAATAAATAAATATGGACATCAGAGATCTACAAAGTTGAAGTATTACAATAATGTGGCAAACAATTTGTAAAAATCCATGAACATTGGAACAATTTATGTGTTTTATTTAATCATGGGAGGTTATGACATATTTAGTTGAAAGACTTTTGCAAACATGAATTGATGGTGTTATCCTCTGTTATGTACATATATGTTGTTGGTGTACAGAGTATATGATTCACTTTCGATAGCACTGCCTGAACATCAACACACTTTAATGTTCTATTTCAGAGGTATCTGATAAAGAAATCACAGCAATGACAAAAGGGACATGAAGAAACCCTATCTCCTCTACCTCTATGACAAGGTGGTCCATTTCTGACACCACCTCACGGTCAATAGGCAGATCCTCTGACAGTTGATGCTGGTGGACGCTGTCCCGCAGCAGGTTGGGTAGGTGAATGTAATGGAGGGGTGTGTTAGGGGAAGATTAGGAATCAGTCTGTCATCTGGTCCAAACTGTTTCAGCATGGCTGTAAATAGGGCCCCAATCCTGGTCAAATTCTGGTTTAGTTCAGAAAGCTACCACTCCATGAGACTGGTAAAGTCTTGGTACTGGAGACATTGATGTTCCAGTTGAAGTTTCATCTGTCCGTTTGACATGTTCGATCTTTCCAAATTAATGGAGCATCTCTCTCTGTATGCAAAATGATTAGCCAGTGATGGTCATCAGAGACTGTTTTATTTTTGATATGCATATAGCAGTTACAGAATTATTGGTAAGTGATGTAGGCATTTATAATTAAGTGGGAGTGTATATTTGGTGAATAAGATTGAGGAATGTCTAGAATGATTGGTGGAGCATGTCCTCCCCTTGCAGGGTCTTTGCCCTGTCTGTGTCCAATAACCTGAATATTCCAACTACAGTGGTTGTAGTAGTTCCTCCCATGTGTTATATTTCATCAGTGTAGTGGGAAAGCTACTTGTGGCTCTTGTGCTGACAGCTTCCTCAGGAATCTTTTTCCTAACTATGGTCTGTTGTATTTTTACAACATGTCTCAGCAGTCATTATAGCGGTGTTCCATGCTCTTGACATCTCTGATGTGAACTCCTACACCACTTACCCCTGCTGCCATCTCTCTCCATACACTTGCCCTCTTGGCCTCCATGGAGGATATGTGACTGGTCTTGGATGGTATGTTGGAAGACAATAAATTCCTTCTGGGAGTAATTTGAGGTATTGATGTTTTTGTCAGCCTCTTGACCCCCTTACTATACCTGGGGATCAGAACCTCTCTGGGTTAACTCTGAGGCCTAGGATCATGCCCCTCCTCCTCACTAATCCCAGAGATCTCCCGAGCTGACCCTCGTTATATTGTGCATACTCTTGGTTCACCTGTAACTCTCTCCTAATCTCCACACCTCTCTCTCTCTCACCATACCTATACTCTTCACCTCTCCCTTTAATATGAATCTCCCCTTTCCATGTCTCTCCCGCTCATCATGCGTCTGTCTGCCAGTCGCTTGTCTTCTACCCCTTTCTCCTCCTGTTTTCCTCTCTCCTCCTCTCCACCGGGGTCCCTCTATCACTTCAGCTCCTAACTACTCTCATGCTCTTCTCCACCTCTCCCTCCTTCCACCACCATTTAAAAACAAATAAATAAACATGAGTCACAGATACAAACAAACACATTCACAGAAAAACAGACTATCGCCACCTCATGTGATTAACAGAACAAAAGTGTTTAAATGTTTTTTGTAAAAAATAAAAACGTATGTGCTAAGTTTTCTTTTATATGTATTCTAATAGTGTAGGGTACAGGGGTAATAGAATGGGGTATGCAGCAGGTAGTATGTGTGGTGAGTAAGTAGTTTGTAGTATGTAATAGGGGTATGTGTGTGTATTGATGATATGTAGCATGGGGGGTATGGGTGCAGGGTAAGTGTTTGGGTATGTGTTAGTGTAGGGTGGGTATAGAGTGTAGGGATGAATGGATAGGGATCAGTTAAGTCCTGTAAAATGTGTTATAAAGATTATTAATATAAGAGTATGCACCTACCGTATTGGTCCGAATATAAGTCGCACCTTTTTTTACGATTTTTGAGCTTGCGAGTTACGGGTGCGGCTTATATTCGCGACCGTAAAAAAAATCACTGCCGATTTGCGAGCTTCGGAGTTACATATGCGGCTTATATATCACAGCGTAAAATTACTGCCGATTTGCGCGATTGCTGGTTAAGGGTGCGGATTTGCGTGCTTGAGACTGCGGTTTTGTAGCAGTTGAATAGCAATTTACGGTTTTAGTGATTCTAACATCCTGTAAAGCCTGTAACCTGCAAAAAAAAGCTACAGTGCTAATTAGAAAGCCTGTTTCTTGCAATGGCTGATCACTTGAAGAGAGTCTTTTTCTCTCCAATTTTAAGGGTGCTGCTTATATTTAAATACTATCTTTTTTCTATTTTTTCCCCTTGAATTTTACAGGTGCGGCTTATATTCGGACCAATACGGTATATGAACAATTTATGTAAATGTACTTCTAAAAAATAATGTAAAAACAATTAACGATCTTCCTACTCTATCTAATCCAAGCTTCTACACTCTCACTCCAAATAAAACCTATCATCTGTTCCTGGGTAAGCTTACACAGTACAGCACAGTCAGCATTTGAGCTGGGAACACATAGCTTTATAAATTCCAATATTTACTGACATTCTTTAACTTATCTTGCTATCACATATATAGTTGTGAGCATGCGAGTTGCTGCTAATGCTTGCGGGCTGCGGCCCTCGCGAAGCGCCAAAGGAGCGCCAAAGGCAAAATTTCCGTCGTAACGCAAAGAAAATACGAGACACGTTACGACCCATTACGACCTCACAAAAATCGGCTGCAACACGCGCACATCAAAACATAAAAAATACAACAAATACACACAACAAATACATAAAAAGCTTACTTACAGGAAGAGGGAGCATCCAGGACTCGAAAACTAAAGTTACACCTCGATTTAAGTCAAATTAGAAGAGTTTAGACACTAAAAAATTCTCTAAGCGAGAGAAAAAATGGCCGCCGAAAAAACGAAAACAAGGCTACAGCAGTCTAAAGACGCAAAACACCACCAAACACCTACAAGATTAAAAAACAAGGACGCAAAATGCACAACCCCTAAAAACATTACAAACACAATAAATACAAACAACAAACACATAAAAAGGTTACTCACAGCAAGGGGGGCACCGAGGACCTCTGCAAGTGAAGTTACACCTCCATTTAAGCACAAATTTTGAGGTTTAGAGACCCGAAAATCACCTAAGCAAAAGAAAAAATGGCCCCCGAACAAAACGAAAACGAGGCTAAAGGTCCCTAAACACGCAAAACACTACCATAAACACGCAAAACACCACCAAACAGCTACGGATATTACGAAAAAGTCGCACGACGTAGAAAACGAACGACGCTACATCAGCCACATTAAATACACCAAACACCATTAGCTCACTTACAATTTCATTGCCGTCATTTTTTGACGGGCAATATTCTAGTGTTACATAAGACACAGCTAACATTCTAACCCATTCTCGCATCATTTTTTGTCTTGACTACTGCAACTCACTCCTTGCTGGGCTCCCCTTCACCCATCTGTCTCCAATCCAAACCATAGTGAACGTCTCCGCTGAACTTATCTACCAAACTCAAAGCTCAGTGTCTGCAGCACCTCTCTATCAGTCACTCCATTGACTTCCCATAGCCTGCAGAATACAATTTAAAATGATGACCCTAACTTATAAAGCCCTCAACAACAGTGAACCCTCCTATATCTCTGCTCTTGTCTCAAAATACTCTCCCATCTGACATCTTCACTCTGCTAATGACCTTCTTCTTTTCTACTCTACTATCACCTCCTCTCACTAATCTTTGGAACTCCTTGCCTCGCTCCACTAGACTATCCTCCTGCCTCAAATCCTTCAAAATCTCACTAAAACCGCATTTGTTTAAAGAAGCTTATCACCTTCACCCTTTATATGTACAACATATCTATCACCCTCCTGTACCACACCCATACCGTTTAGAATGAAAGTTGGTATATTTAAATCTTGTTAGGGCCTTTAGAGGAATCACTGTGTATGTGATCCTAAGCTCAAAGACATGGTCCTCTGTTCTTTTGCAATTTGTTTTTTTGTTTGTACAATAACCCCTGTATAGTGCTATGGAATATGTTGGTGTGTTACAAATAAAAGATAATAATAATAATAATACTTATTGACTCTGTATTGCTGGTTTACTGGCTTTGACTCTCATAGTTGTTTAGAGTCAGAGCTAGTGAATGAAGGGCCCTGGTAGGGAGCAGTGGCAGAATTTTTTTTTGTGCTGGGCCACTGTACCAATTCACTCATATATACAGACACCAGTATTACAGACACAGGGGATTTGTGAAGCAGCAGGGGTCCGAGAGGGTCCGAGAAGGGGCCTTGTTTGGATGGGCTAGGGACTACACTGCTGAAAAGAAAAGGTTTATTAATAAGAAAAATGAATATTTATGTATTTAGAAAGCACTGGGCCCCCAAGAGAAGGGAACATGTGGATAATATTTTACCTCCTCAGATTTTAATTATATTTACTATTACATAATTTATTTAATTATTTTTTTATCATTATATGACAATATATTCTGACATCTTTCTCTCTCTATCACCTAAGCTAAGCACGAAGCTTCACAGGGTCTGAAGGTGAAATTTGCTGAGGACTGCAATGTTTATTTCCTTTTTAGGAATAAATTACTATTCAAGATCATTCTACCTCGCTGAGACTTTTATTTCTGGCGATCAACTGAATTTCATAGCAGGGGGAGATTAGGAAATAGAATATGCCTAGTTGATTGAAGCAGCAAACTTACAGAGGTTAAAGTATCTGTCAGTGTTTTATTACAGTAACTGGGAATGCTTTTTCTGCTAAACTCTGCACTGCGAGGGTTAATTCTCTGTAATAAGACATAAAGCAAAGCAAAATTATCTTGAACAGTAATTTCTGCCAATTTAAGCAACATTCCAGACCAATTATCTAATATTATTTTAGTTTTGTGTCTAAACAATTAATTACAAATATCCTTATTTATTGGTAAAGTTTTTTTGTTTTTGTTTCAACCATTGTACAATTGTGACATTTGCTGGGTTCATGTGAATGATAACCATTATACTGTTTTGGTTTAGCTTACAATGTTATTTAGAGTTGATAAACATTTTCAAACATACAGTCAAAAAAGCCATATTACCCATACAAAGGCATAATAGAATAATAAAGAAGACATTTCTGGGAATTATAAAGTCAAATTAAATAAGCCCTTATTTTATGATATCTACTAAATAACTGAGAGTTGATGTGCAATTTTAGCACACTTTGTCCAAAAGGTTTGGATAAAATCTCGAATTAACTGAGATACACACTAGAGTGACAACAAAATGGTTTGCTTTTGTGTAATTGGTTACTGGAATGAATTTACTGGAGTATTGGTCACTGTGAGTCATTCCACAAAGATCTCTCAGAAGGTGGTATCTGAGTACGTAAGATGTGGTACATTAGGGCATTGCCACTGATTTGTAGCTAGTATTTTACACGCTATACACTGTAACTACTGGCAGTTGAACAGTAAATATATTAAGATGGTTAACTTTTTTTTTTTAAATCAAAGGACCAACATGTACTTACTATCACTGGACTAACATGCTATTACAGTGCTTTGCTAAAGTATTCACCCCCTTGACTTTTTACCTATTTTGTTACACTACAGCCTTAAATTCAATGTTTTGTTAATCTGAATTTTATGTGATGGATCAGAACACAATAGTCTAAGTTGGTGAAGTGAAATGAGAAAAATATAAACATAAAACTTTTTTTTAGAAATAGAAAACAGAAAATTGGCATGTGCGTATGTATTCACCCCCTTTGTTATGAAGCCCATAAAAAGCTCTGGTGCAACCAGTTACCTTCAGAAGTCACATAGAAGTCACATAATTAGTGAAATGACGTTCACCTGTGTGCAATCTAAGTGTCACATGATCTGTCATTACATATATACACCTTTTTTGAAAGGCCCCAGAGGCTGCAACACCTAAGCAAGAGGCACCACTAACCAAACACTGCCATGAAGACCAAGGAACTCTCCAAACAAGTAAGGCACAATGTTGTTGAGAAGTACAAGTCAGGGTTAGGTTATAAAAAAATATCCAAATCTTTGATGATCCCCAGGGTGCATCAAATCTATCATAACCAAATGGAAAGAACATGGCACAACAGTAAACCTGCCAAGAGACGGCCGCCCACCAAAACTCACCGGGCAAGGAGGGCATCCTGGAGGAGCTGCAGAGTTCCACAGCAGAGACTGGAGTATCTGTACATAGGACGATAATAAGCCGTACGCTCCATAGAGGTGGGCTTTATGGCAGAGTGGCCAGAAGAAAGCCATTACTTTCAGCAAAAAAACAAAATGGCACATTTTGAGTTTGTGAAAAGGCATGTGGGAGACTTGCAAAATGTATGGAGGAAGGTGCTCTGGTATGATGAGACTAAAATTTAACTTTTCGCCATGAAAGAAAACGCTATGTCTGGCGAAACCCAAAACATCACATCACCCACAACAACACTTGAGTGGTTTAAGGGGAAACATGTAAATGTGTTGGAATGGCCTAGTCGAAGCCCAGAATCCAAACCAATAGAAAATCTGTGGTCAGACTTAAAGACTGCTATTCACAAGAGCAAACCATCAAACTTGAAGGTGCTGGAGTAGTTTTGCAATGAGGAATGGGCAAAAATCTCAGTGATGAAATGTGGCAAGCTCATAGAGACTTATCCAAAGCAACTTGGAGCTGTGATTGCCACAAAAGGTGGCTCTACAAAGTATTGACTTTAAGGGGGTGAATAGTTATGCACATTGACTTTTTCTGTTATTGTGTCCTATTTGTTGTTTGCTTCACAATAAAAAAAAACATCTTCAAAGTTGCGGGCATGTTCTGTAAATTAAATGATGCAAATCCTCAAACAATCCATGTTATTTCCAGGTTGTGAGGCAGCAAAACACGAAAAATGCCAAGGGGGTGAATTCTTTTGCAAGGCACTGTATGTACTAACTATCACTGAATTAACATGCCTACTTAACAATTACATATATATATATATATATATATATATATATATATATATATATATATATATATATATATATATATATATATATATATATATATATATATAAAGAGTGGAGAGTGAGGTATCCTTGAGTGTCCAGTAATCTAGATGAATAATCAGAGTATTGCAGTATGTAGGGATACCTTTTTTATTGGACAAACTTATTCGTAATATAACGACGAGCTTTCGAGAGATAAACCTTTCTTTATTAAGTCAAAAAGCAATACTTTTAAAAATATGTATAGGAGTAGGAAAGTGGATAGACAAAAAAAAAAAAAATAGTGAAAAAAATACATTGGGCAGGTATAAGAAACACAGATCAGCATTGTACATACTGACCTATCAGGATATTGTTTACAATGCTGATCTGTGTTTCATATATCTCCCCAAAGGATTTTTTATATATATATATATATATATATATATATATATATATATATATATATATATACAAGAGTGACCTTTTAGTTCTTTTACAATCATCACAACTGTTTCATTAACGTAGTTGCACTTTTTGACATGTGTGCATTTTATTGCATAACACAAGTAATAAATATTATTAATAGCTGTTACAGTAAATAGCTGTTAACAAGCAATGCTAGCTTTTACATAGTGAATATAAACCTCGGGAGACTGACGTATCGCCCCCACAGTACAACTTTATACAGCTTAGGTTGTCTAGTGTTTCATTCTCAGAGGATGGTCTATTTTTGCTATGACTCTTTCCTAATCGTATATTTCTCCATGACTGGTCTTCTGGAAGGAATAGAAAGTAACATGGCCACAGTGACATGGATACCACAACATCAAGATACAGTTAATTTCCCATTGCTACTGGAAGCATGTTGATCTAGCCACATCATAGATAATCTTGAGACAGAGTTGCTCTGTCCTGCAAACAAGCTTCAGTTCATATTTCATTGATTTTTTCTCACCTATCCTCTAAGGAGCTGATAGTTTGAGCCCAAAATTCATTTGGCTTTAAAATAAAGGAAGTTTTATTTTGAGATGTCAGTTAAACTTTAATTGTTCGCTTTAGATGACTCATACAGTTCTATTACAATGTGGTTCCTTGTCAAACTTTAACTCTCTAAGAAAAGTACAAAACATAGAAGAAAAGTTTTTACCTATCTGTAAATGTTTCTCCAGGGTACAACCTTATACATAAATACTATAATACTAATTTTCTATTTCACACATTGTAATTCAGAAAAGGAGATAAAGATTGTGTCATTATATTATCACGAATTTGTAACTACAATAAAACATGAATATAATAAAAGTAATGTAAAAAAGTATGAGAACCTCTTCATGATGAGAAAATGCAACATTTTGCCTGCAGTATCTGAATTTGAACTTTTACATTTGGCAGCAAAACAGGCAGATTAATGCAGGGATTAACACGAATTGAAAGTACTGCTGCATCTATCGTAATGATAAAAGACAGCAATAAAAAGAGAAAGGCAGGCACAAAAATATATTAGCCAATGTTTTGAAATGTTTTATAAGCAGCTTTACATGCAGAAGGATAATGAGTGATGAAAAAGGAATAATAGCTTTACAGTTGTAAAAATACATCAGGTAGCCGCAGAGGACTTAGAAATATTAAATTCTATGATAATATCATAAGATCTCCTCTTAACCACTCATTGACTGGGAATAGAAAAGCCTCAGGCAAAACTGGCATTGTGTAAAAGTTTTTGGGATGCATTTGGTAGTGTAGTCAGCCATAGATGGAAAAGAAAACTGACATGATTGTATTTATTATTGTTCTTCTTTAGAAGCTATAAAACAAGAATGTAATATCATGGTACTTAAATGATTAGTGTAATATCCTCCAATCTAAACCAGTCATGGAATACAATTTAAGCACTGATGGAGATTTAGACGTTTAAAATAGCCTCTAAGACATCCACAACTCTTCATCAGTGTTCTAATATTTACATTCCCCATTCCCATTACACCAATATAGCCCAGCAGCACTCAAACTCCTTCTTCAGCCCATGGAGTAACTTCACAGAACTCAAAAATATCAACAGAGAAGCCCAAACCACTTCCACAAGATTTTAAAACAGGGATGCCCAGACTTTATTGATATGGGATATACTTTTACAGTAGTCTCCTAAGAAAATGTAATTTAATTATTGGTTTCTTGATTTTTCTTGAATAATTAGCTACATTTTTGTTATATGCTATGATGTTTTATAGAGTTGAGTTTTTGTATTGTACTGTATTTCTATTTACTAATTCTACATTATATGTGAAGTATGCTTCACAGTTTGTAACATTATGAAAAACCCAGTAAAATCATAAAAGAAAAACATAGCAAAACAAAACAAAAAATATTACTAGCATAGTGTCATCAATATTCCACAGTGATTTCAAAAATGCTATGCAGCATATGCATGCATAAGCTTTCTCTCCCACACCTGCACAAAGCCAATGGGAATGCTTTTCTTCTTGCATAGGGAGGCATGAATTTTCTATGTATAGAAAGACACCTCAAGATCACGGAGCTCTACTTTCTGTTCACTCCTGTTCTAAAACATGTCCATCATACCCCAAAAGCTCATGGCTTTGCTGATCATACATAATGGAATTCCAGAGTTCCATGGAACACATCTTTATGAAAAACTAGATTAGGTGATATAAAACGTCTAATCTGGTGCTAATTTATTCTGGAGCTCCCAGCTCAAATGGTTAATGCATGTGTAGACTTCTATGCATCAAAACATACCAGTTACCATTATACTCTATTGAATAATCTACACCTACAAGTGTAGAACTGCAATTTGATGAATCCTGGTACAATATAACAAGGGGTCGATTTACCAGTAGGCAGAGTTGGCAGATGAAACATACTTTGAACATACACTGTGGATTAAACAGTGCCCTTTCCACAAAGTGGTATGTCGTGGGGCAGCAATAAAGGCTCCTCGCTGACTTACTGAATCATTCTGCTCACCAAGACACTTGCTCTCTTTTTTTAGATAGCATGTTGGATGGACTAGTAATGTGGTACTATCAAGTTATATTAACTACAGACAACATAACTACATGTGCTGCAGTTCCATATGTTGGACTCTGAAGACAGTCTTCTATGAAGAGTCACAGAGCTGTTACTTTACATGTGAGACTGAGGCAGTCAGGCTGCATGTAAGAAGCGGTTGAGAGCAACTTTTGCAAGAAAACATGGATAAGTAATTATCCATTCCATGGACCTGGGCATCCCCCAGTGCAAAAAAACAAGCAAAAACAAAACAAAACAGTGTTCTGTTATTGAAAAGCTGAATTAAAAGATCTACCTATAAGGAGTCAGGAAGATTTTATAAAAGGCAAACATGTTGTTTCTAGGAGTCTTTAAAGGTAACCTTTCGAAGAGATGCATTAGGTTTAGGAAAATATTGAGCCAAAAGTACAAGTTGTATTCTAGACTATATAATATATATATATATATATATATATATATATATATATATACAGCTCAAAAGTTTGCATACCCTTGGCGAATTGGTAATATATGTACCATTTTTAAAGAAACCACGAGTGAGCAGGCAAAACACATGTCTTTAACTTGTTCTAAAATACAAATTTATATTCATATTCATCTGTAGGTTATAACAAAATGGTACAATCATAAAACAAAACATGGCTACAAAGAAAAAAATGAAATAACCCTTTTCAAAAGTTTGCATACCCTTAGTTCTTAATACTGTGTATTGCCCCCTTTAACATCAATGGCAGCGTGCAGTCTTTTGTAATAATTTTCTATAATGCCCCTAATTCTTGTAGGTGGCATAGCTGCCCATTCGTCTTGGCAAAATGCCTCCAGGTCATGCAAAGTCTTTGGTCGTCTTGCATAAACTGCACGGTTGAGATCTCCCCAGAGTGGCTCGATGATATTAAGGTCAGGGGACTGTGATGGCCACTCCACAACCTTCGCCTTTTTCTGCTGTAACCACTGGAGGGTTAACTTGGCCTTGTGCTTAGGGTCATTGTCATGCTGGAAAGTCCAAGAGCATCCCACGAGCAGCCTTCGTGCAGAAGAATGTAAATTGTCTGCCAGTATTTTTTGATAACATGCTGAATTCATCTTGCTATCAATTTTTACAAGATTCCATGTGTCTTTAGAGCTCACCCCAAAAAAACATCAGTGAGCCACCACCATGCTTTACAGTGGGGATGGTATTCGTTTCACTATAGGTGCTGTTGACCCCTCTCCAAACATATCGCTTATGGTTGTGAGCTCTATTTTGGACTTGTCACTCCAAATTACAGTGTGCCAGAAGCTGTGAGGCGTGTCAAGGTGTTGTTGATCATATTGTAACCAGGCTTTTTTGTGGCATTGGCGCAGTAAAGGCTTCTTTCTGGCAACTTGACCATGCAGCTAATTTTTGTTCACGTATCGTCATATTGTGCTCCTTGAAACAACCACATCGTCTTTTTCCAGAGCAGCCTGTATTTCTCCTGAGGTTACCTTTGGGTTTTCTTTGTATTCCGAACAATTCTTCTGGCAGTTTTGGCTGAAATCTTTCTTGGTCTACGTGACCATGGCTTGGTATCAAGAGATCCCAGAATTTTCCAATTCTTGGATATCTTTTTATATCCTTTTCCATCTTTATGATGTTTCATTACCTTGTTACGCAGGTCTTTTCTGCTCCCCATGGATCAGTATCTAGCCTGCTCAGTGCATCCACGTGAGAGCTAACAAACTCATTGACTATTTATACACAGACACTAATTGCAAATTAAAATGCCACAGGTATGGGAAATTAACTTGCCATTGTAAACTGTGTGTGTCACCTTGTGTGTTCATGATCAGTCATATTTTTAAAATAAATGCCAAAATGTCACAATTTCTGCCATGGTATGCAAACTTTTGAGCACAACGGTATATATATATATATATATATATATATATATATATATATATATATATATATATGTAATATATATTTATATATATATATATATATATATATATATATATATATATATATATATATATATATAATGTATGCAATAAGGTAATGTATTCTAATACAAAACAACAAAGTCAGAGGTGCTCATCATTAAAAAAAAACAAAAAAACAAGAGTGGGTTATCCTTGCATATAGAAACAGAAAAATGCCCAATTATTTAGTGTGCCTGTCATCTTTGTGTGGCTTAGAAAGCTCATACACTGAATACCTAAACAATCAACAGCAGTTTTAATTAGGTCTTGATTTATCAACAGACAAAGCCTGCACTCATAGGGATGGATGCCTAAATGGGCAGCTTTGCAATATTGTCCCCCTTCCTGATATATAGGGGACATTTACTAAGCATTCAAAGCTGTACAGCAGCTGTCCAGTTCTACAATTTACTAAATGCAAACTAGAATAAAATTTGTTTGTCTGCCATTCTACTTGTCATTTTTGTGCAGATATTTTGTTATAAATGACATAACATTGACACATTCAAAGAAATATATACAGTCAGTACTACTGAATATGGAGAAAACTGCTACTGCAATGCATAAAGCCTCCAATGCCACAGTGACTTGTAACTTCTTGGATGGCTATGACTAGCAACCTGCTTTTGGCATTCCGTATGGATAACTACTACTAGTGTGACATGTTGCAATAAACCATATTCCAATGACACAGTGAATAAGAACTACTCATTGAAATGGTTCCAACAGCCTGTACAATCACTGTAACATCTTCAGCTTGTCTGATACTCATCAGGTCTCTATGTTATGTGTCATCTTTGTATTAATGATTTCCATATTCATGATCACATGTTTGAGGATCTGTTTAATATTAAGGTGTTTGAACAAGACTAATATTAAGCATTCTTACTCAAGGCTGTTAAGGAAAAATAATCTAGCAATTATATTGTTTATATATATACACTAGTATTTTGCGCATCATAAATGACGGTGTCATATGTAATGTTCAATTGTCTATGCTCTCTCTCTCTGTGTGCTGTCTCTGTATGCCTTCTCTCTCTCTCTGCGCCCTCTCTCTCAATGTGCACCCTCTGTCTATGTGCGTCCTCTCTCTCTCTGTGTGCTCCTCTCTCTCTGTGCTCTCTCTCTCTTTGCGCTCTCTCTCTCTGTGTGTGCCCTCTCTCTCTGTGCACCCTCTCCCTTTCTCTCTCTCTCTGTGTGCCATCTCTCTCGCGCCCTGTGATCTCTGCCTTCCTAAAATGCAGTCTTTTCTAAAAAATAATCTGCATAAAAAGTATTGACTAATATAAAGATGTTGATCAATAATGACTATGAGACAGATTCCATATGATTCTCAAGACCCTGTTGGGGTTCTCTGAGACTGCAATGTCTTTATTCTATGGAAAAAATGAATAAAAATAACTGCCATATCCTCAAAGAATCTCTTGGCAATCTCTGACAATATTAAGTATATAGCTCTTTGAGTAACTTAACTATTATTTATTGCATGCCAGTTGTTAAATAAATGAGTATGAACACTACAGTGGCTCTTTTATTTAATAGTACACAATAATGTGTACAATAATGACTTATATAGTGGAAAAATTGTATCTTCATGCAATTTGTACCTATTATGTACCATGTGATTTTAGAAACCATTGAGGATCTGTAAATATTGAAATTGATTTGTTATAAAGCTGTACATGACATTTTAATACATAGACACATTTCAGATTGATGACAATTATGTATTTATGTCTTCCCACATTCTAAACTTGTCAGAAATATTCAAGAGGGAGGTGTTGCTTTTTTTCTTTTCCCAGGATAAACTTTGCACTTATTAGAATTTTAGACGTGTGAAACCAAAACAGAAAAATGTCCAGAATTCTTGTAAAACTTGGGGTCACTGGTGGTTTCCGAAAAAGAAAATCACAGTTGGTGGATAATGCTAAACTTTGAAAGGTTTTGCCACACACAAATGCAAAAAATGTGCAGCAAATATTTAATTTATGGCTTACAGTAAGCTCAGGGGACATTCATTTTATTACACATACAAATTTAATATCACCAAAACAGAACATTTATTGTAGAATACAATATTTGTTTCAACACACTTGAGAAATAAAATATTTTCCAAATAATCAACTATGGGAATCCACAAGGACCCTATTTGCTTAGTAAAGTTTATGAAGCGCAGACTCATAAGGAGTATAACTGCATTGCAACAATTGGCTTAGCACTGTGCAACTATGCTCTCTATTTTAAATATGGATAAATAACTGTGTTTGAAAATGTTTTAATTACTTTATGCAAATTAACAATTCCAGAAAACTTATCCCAGTTGTCAAGCCAATTGTTAAATAATAGAAGTCTCTCCGTTGTTTTCTTTTCTAAAATCTAAAAATGTTAAAAAGTGTCATTAAACAGGTGGGTTAAAGGTCCATACTGTAGTGCTAATATAACAGAATTTGGTTTGTTTATTTAATGACTTGGAACACAGAAGATAACACATTTCAACAATGTTTCAACTTTTTTAACTTTTAGCATTTTAATCTTAGTGATTTTCTCATGCGTTGAGTATGTGATAGAATATCTGCACGGGACGCTGTCCTTATAGAAGTCTTATCTGCCTCCTTTCCTGCAGTGGTTTCCACCGAAAAAAAAGTCTTCTCCTCTAGGTGTGTGGTAGGGGATGGAGAAAATAAGCTCTGCTTGTTCCTGAGTCCCTAAAGCTCAAATGTAAGTATTAAAAGCTACACTGAATTTATATAAATAAACCAATGAAACCCTATTGTATGATGGCTACAGAGGTCCTGTATTTATCATATTTCAGGGGAGAAGTGATGGAAAATGTGCAGAGACCATAATTCTTCTACAGCTCATTAACATTATTTGCTTGTTATATCCTGTGAACGTAAAATAAATATAGAGGAAGAGCCGAGATTTAAACACCTGAAGCTGCTCTTGTGCAGTCAGATGTACTGTGTCCTGAGCTTTCTGTTTAGGTGACACATAATGAATGCCAAGACTAAATATAACAAATAAATGTCTTAACCCTGCACAGCAGGTTTAAATTCCTCAGCTGGAGAAATCTCATTCTTTATTCAGTAATCCATGGAGGGATTCAATCAAACTGTAGCAAAAACTACTATCAATGTAGCAGCAGTTTAAAAAAAGAAAGCACATTTTCCAGATGCATTTTAAATTTATATCTGATGGTATGTAACAGAACTGGTGACTTTATTTTGAATAAAAAAATGCACATCTTGGTTTGTGGGTGGATTCGAAAGACTGATTAACAGCTCAAAAGGATACAATGTTAATGCTACTTCGCTGCTTTTTTTTATGGCATTTAATTAATTCAGTACTTGTACTTACCCATAGTTTTAATTTATACCATATCTGGAAACTTCTCTGCGTTGCTTTAAAGCAATATGGAAGGTTTCTGGATTTCACTAGGAATTATAATATACCGATGTATTTATGTACTGTTATGTACTTTCTTTGATTAAGAAGTTCTTAAGAGCTCTTCTTATTTGCTGCCTTAAATCATACATATTGTACTGGCTGTGGATTGCCCTCTGTAGCTCATTGCATTACTGAATTACTGCACTTGAATTACTGCACTCCAGAGTTTGTGTCTTAGAGAGCTGCAGGATTTGCTGAGGGCAGACTCAAGCAAGGATGATTTGTATTATTTAAGGCTGAAAAAACTGCTTTTAAGTACTTCTTAACACATTAAGGTAATAATATACTGTATAATGTTTTACATGTGCACACACACACATACTGTATAATGCTTTTATAGGATTACAGAGCTGCTAATATCCAACATTGAACTCCATATTCCAAATAAGGGCATACTAGGTATTTGTGTCAAGATATTTATATCAAGATATTCAAAATAGTCAATATAAGTTATTCGAGTATAATGTCAATTTATTGACAAATATATCTTTTAAATAAAATAGCGTTTATTGACAATAACACAATTACATCACATATATAGTTAATAGTAATTGCTGGGTTGCAAAAAGTTGTGGGTAACGCAATGATAAAGGCGAGGGCTAGGGTTGCGGCCCAGCAATGACCGCCAAAGGCACTCATCCCGATGACCCGTGGGACTTAGGCAATGAGCGCCGAAGGCACTCATTGCGCTGGTGGAGATAAGCACCACAGGCGCTCATCACGCAAACCTGCAGGACTTAGGCAATGAGCGACGAAGGTGCACACTTCGCTGGTGGAGATGAGCACCTCAGGAGCTCATCCCAAAGACACATGCGACTGAGGCAATGAGCGCCAATGACCAGCAGGATGGACGCAAAATTACGGCCCGTACTACTTAGTACCCAAAGCACATAGATGGACTGTGGGGCTTGCAAAAATAGGACTTTAGCGGCCGAACTGCTGAACTGGAAAGACCGGCAAAAATAGACAAATTTGACTCAAATTAACTTACCCACTCACACACAGCATAGGGGGAGAGCTAGGGAGCCAGTGAGTGAGGTTGCAAGTTAATTTGAGGCATATTTTGCCTTTAATCACAATTAAAAATCACTGAAGCAAGAGGAAGATGCCGAAGGACGTAACAAGAGGACGAAGGACATAAATACGAGCCCTAAGCACTAAGAATTAACGCAAACCAGTAACACGTAATACAAGGCAGTAACGGTTAACTCAAGCCAGTAACACTTAACCCAAGGCAGTAACACTTAACCCGAAGAAGTAGGCCCCTAAACTACACTGGCCTATAAAATAGGGGAGAGGCTCTCAATGAGCGCCGAAGGCGTTCATCGTGGGGGTCGCAATGAGCGCCAAATCGGATCATTGCAAAGCAGGCTTGCCAAAAACGTCAATGAGCAACAAAGCCGCTCATTGCAGGGCTCGCCATGAGCACTGAAGGCACTCATGGCGGGGCCTGTAAAGTAGAAGGGGGAAGAGGCTCAGCACGGGGCTCGCGATGAGGTGCTCAGAGGGGCCATAGCCTTGCATTGTGGGGCAAACAGCATTGCCTGGTTTAAAATTTTTGCTGCTGTCATTTATATATAGCATACCAAAATAATGTATTAGTCAAATAAATATTTATACATCCAGTAGAACTATATGGCAATCAAAGGAATAATACTTTAGCAAACCATATATGGAAGTAGCCAATTACTAAACAAGGAAAATAAATATCAAATAACAAGCTGATCAATATCGATATATATATATATATATTGGTAATAGTTAAATGTTTTGTAATATAAATGATTTAATAGCAAAATATATTAATTTATCGGTCATTTAAAATAATAAAATAAATTCTGTATTGCTAAATTAACTTTGGGTATTCATTTTGCAATTACCAATAAGGTTTCTTTTACATCTCCTTTATTGTATGATGGAATCAACATATTTATACTCTCCCACACCACACACTTGT
Organism: Discoglossus pictus; assembly: GCA_027410445.1. Lineage (NCBI taxonomy): Eukaryota > Metazoa > Chordata > Amphibia > Anura > Alytidae > Discoglossus > Discoglossus pictus. The sequence continues at coordinate 395,726,172 of CM050164.1, forward strand.
GTACATTTGTGTATGTGTGTGATGAAACACATTTGTCTTGTAGCCTTGGTTAATATAAAAACTCTTGAGATCAAATTCACCAGATATCTATAGCTGACTAGTCAAGCAACCTTGTTATTAATCTCACGTGTTTGCTTAGGACACTTGAAATACATGCATCTGTCTTAGCTGCTGTTTATCAGGAGTGAGGGTGCAATGATCTGCAGATAACCTCTGTGCAGAGCATTTTTTTACCATTTACACATATTTTCTATAACACATTTTTCCTCTTATCACATATATAGTTGTCAGCAATGTGGGTTGTGGGTAATGTGGGTTGTTGCTAATGCTTGAGGGCTCGAGGGCCGCAGCTGCTGGCAAGGAGCACCAAAGTTGCTCCTTGCGCTGGTGGAGATGAGCGCCATAGGCTCTCATCCCTACGACCCCCTACGACTTTAGGACCGCAAATGTGGGCCCTCGCTCCTGCGGCTCATTGCAGGCCGCCTCGCCACATTTGCGGAGGATCCCACGTTGGCTGCAAAGCGAGGGGCCGCATTTGCGGAGGTGGAGGTTCTACAGCGCCTCACAACCGGTTACAAACCACCACACAAGCGGCACTTGAAAAAAAAAAACTTAAACACGCAATGACTAACTACGGACTTACACAAAAATATACGAGCCGCAAGACTTAGAAAAAACACATTACGGACTTGCAAAAATACGACCATAACGGACAAACCACGAACAGTGGCAAACATTCAAAAACACACAAATACACACAAAAATAAAAAAAAACCTTACCCACACCAAGGGGGAACACCCAGGACCTCTGCAACACTGCTCAAATCTCGATTCTGTCAAATTTACAGAGTTCAGCCACTCGAAAATCTCCTAAGCGAGAGAAAAAAATGAAAACGAGGTTACACGACCCCTAAAGCCACTAAATCCCACAAAGCAAATACAGCTTTTACAAAAACCTGTACGACCTACAACATATACTATTAGCAAGGACGTTTCATCATACAAACCCGCCTACCACATACACATTCGCTGCCATTTTACAACACTAACTTACAGAATGCGGAAGTACCCAGCTACACTAACGGCTTCCCCTCGCGCACGCAGCCTATTTACACTACACACTTCACACATTGCTGACACTTAAACCCCAGCTCCACAACACTATAAAGCTACATTGTATGCTGCAGGAACATCAAAACAGATTGTCAGCTCTTCACTACAATGCTTCCTGCATGTATTACTTACAAATAGATAAGTATATTAATTTATCAATTTAATACTTATTTAATTATCAGCACAAAATACATATACACAAAAAAAAAAAACCTTTCTTACAAGACATTCACTGGTCGCCTCACAACGAGCCGCAACGCTACTCATACCACACAAACTACACCACGGGACAGCCTTGCAATAAGCACAAAAAACAGATCATCTTACAATGACAGCAAAAGAGCCTCTGATAAAAAAAACACAACAACCAAGAGGCTCGCAATGAGCGCTGTCAAAGGCTCTCAGCGTGAGCCTTGCAGTCAGCACCGAGATCTCACACCACCATAAAAAATAATGTCTGCCCCAAACAACATTCCTTGACTTACAATTCTATTGCCGTCATTTTTTGACGGGCAATTCGCTAGTAATATATAATAACTAGTATACATAATAACCATGCACAGGCAACATATAACACACACAAAAATACATAATCACAATGTAACAATGTCATGCTCCCTTGGCCATATTCATAATTACTGGCAATATGAGTCCTTAAACAATTAAATCATGACAATTTCTCCCCCTTTCCTTTCTAGTGTAGCATGGGAAGTTTATCCTGTCAGATAACTTCCCATCTATACAGGTGATTACCGGTCCTCTTGATGTGACAGTCCATCCATGTGATAGCCTCAGTGGCTCTCTGGGTTCCCTGCCTCCCCTGTCCAGGGCGAATACTCACTCCTTCCCAGTTGCCTAGTGACCTTCCCAAGCCCCTGGGGAGACTTATAAGACAACTGCCCTGGAGGACCCTTCAAGGTAGTCCAGGGGAAACAGTACATCCCAGCTAGTAAGTCCAGCATAAACTTGGGAGGATCCTTACCCAGCAAATTCGTCTCCTTCCAGGCTAGGTTAGACCTCCTGTCCTGCTGATTCTGGATCAGTACTCGGTTCCATGGGTAAAATTGAAGAGTACAAGTTTCCCTTTGTCAGGCCTGAGCTTTCTCCTGAATAAACTGGGATGCTGGAGTTGCAACATGGGCTAGTGACATTCTCTGGTGTCATCCATGCTGGATTAATGGGCAGTTCTAACACAAGCCGTTGTAGTTCAGTAGCAAACCTCTCTCTCAACAAGCCTGGCCAGTGGCCCCTTCTTTCCAGGGTTACAGGTACACAACCAGTGTCTTTGGGCAGCTGCAGAGGAGTCAATGTAAGGAGACCAGGAGACAAACCACAATCTGGGGTATCCTCTGGCTCTTTGGTCTCTGGATCCTCAGTTGGAACCTCCTTCTGAGAATGCCTGGTTTGTAGTTACAGGCAGCCCTTGAGAAGCAGCTGCTACTGCCTCCTGTTCAGGCTGAAGAGCAGGGCTATTTTCTGTTTCTGCTCCAGGGTCTGTGGCTGGCTCCTGGTCAATGGTCATCCAAGGAACCTCCCAACTATTTTCACAGTCAACTGGTACATCCCAGTGCTCATTAGGTTCTTCTCTGACTCTAGGAGCAGGGTAGCTTTTACCCAGTACTTCATCTGGGCCTGGCACTGCTTTGGTTTGGCCCTGTCCCCATGTCTCTAACTGGGTGATACTCAGCCCCCTAAAGATAGGAACCAAGTCTTCCTCTTTCCAGTCAACCCCATGGATGAAGGCTTGTTATTTTTAGAATCCCTGATATCAAAATTCTCCCCACAGTCGAAACCTTCATTTTATGACCCAGCCTTGGCAATATTTTAGTTGGGTTCCTATAGTACCTGTTAGGTGGTTCTGTTCCATGCCTGACTGGCATAAGCACTCCCAGCTGGGTGGCCAAATCCCATCCATGGATGCTTCATCCAGCAAGTCTATGTAATCCACCTCCAGCTGTAGCTCCTGTTGGATCAAAGGCCAAAGTAAGTTAGCTGTCTGAGTACCTGTCTCAAGTCCCAGCATGTGACATCATTTGGCAAACAGACACAGCTGTCTTTTCTCTGTCCCAAAGCCACAATCTGGATCCCCATGTACAACGTCACAAAGTGCCTCTTCCACCTTCAATGAAAAACAGGGCCTCCAATGAGATATCCAAACAGGTCCCACCCAATAAGCATATTGCTCTTCCAGTGTGACCTCCTCACATACTAATTCTTCCAGCCATTCCATTAGCTTGTGACCTGGCCATAGTCCCAGGAACGCCATCCATTTATTTAGAAGGCCCATTCCTCTACAGTCCTTTCCAGTCACCAGAACCTTCTCTGTCTCTACTGGGAATAAGCATTTCCCCTCCACAGGAGCTGAGACAGGCCATTGCTTACCCTTCTCCACTTCTCCTGTACCTCCTGTATGATCTGTATCTGGAGTTCCCTCTGCTGATCCTTGGTTGAACCTGCAGGCATTATCTCCATCCATCTTTGGTACAATCTGGACACTTCCTCGTCCTCTGCTGCAGACATCTCTTCATAAGCTGCCATCATTCTGTGTTTTATACAGAGATCCCACCACTGCCAGCCAATGTCATGATCTGCTTCTTCAAGGGGGCTTAATATGAACCTAGTTCAAACCTACCCCAGCAGAATCGTGTAGTTCCTGTTCTCTGTGGCACAAAAGATAGCTTCTGAAGAGGACAAGGCCCAAAGATACAGGCAGAGAATACTGGATACAGGTTACTATTGGCCCATGACAAAACCACTCCCCAAGTCAGGATACAAAACACAGAAATAGTCTTACACTGTGGATATGTGAAAACTGTAATTGAACCTTTATTGAATGATCGAATCAACATATTTATACTCTCCCATACCACACACTTGTGTACATTTGTGTATGTGTGTGATGAAACACATCTGCTTTGTAGCCTTGGTTAATATAAAAACTCTTGAGATCAAATTCACCAGATATCTATAGCTGACTAGTAAAACAACCTTGATGTTAATCCCAAGTGTTTGCTTAGGACACTTGAAGTACATGCATCTGTCTTAGCTGCTGTTTATCAAGAGTGAAGGTGCAATGATGGTGGAAGTACAGACACAGACACTCTCTTCGCAAGAACAGATAGTCAGGAGGTATTACAAGGCAACTATTTATTAGACAGAGAACATAGAAAGTTGTAACTGAGTCCAGATGACACTAATTAAATAGTTGTAAGCATATAGGTAAGGTCTGGGTATATTACCCAAGGTTTTCAACACAGAGATAACACAGGGGCGGCCGGTGCATCGGGGTAAATCACCCAATCAGAATATCCGAGAGGGAAAACTAACTCCTAGATCCTGCAGGGCCAGTCCCTCTTAGTGTCCCAGCCAATTAGGACTGTATGCAGTGCATACTGGGAGATGTAATTCAGTGAGTGCTGCCATACTGAGAGAGCTGTTCAAGACTACGTGAGTGCAGTCTGTCTCTTATTCTTTCTGTTTCTTGCTCTCTCTCTCTCCCTTATCCTCTCTCTCTGTCTTGTACTTGCTCTCATATTCTCTCTCTTCCCACAGCCACTCTGCATCTATATATATATATATATATATATATATATATATATATATATATATATATATATATGTATTTAGTGCAAAAAAAAATCAAATAATAAAAAAAAAAATATTGAAACAGTCTGTGTGCATTCATGGGCATAGGATCTGAATACATTGGTGCAATCCTGACATTCTGAATAAAGTTGATTAGAAGAAAAAAAACAACTCCTGTCTCACTATGCATGCAGATAGAGGGAGCTGCGTGTAGAACTTCAGCTTTCTCAATACTCTGGTGTTCTTATTGTTTCTGACTACCCTGCCCCACACACCAAGCTTGTGACATGTCTATCACCACCCCGGCCTATACCAGACAGAAGCAGCTGCAGAGCTCAGGTAAGTCCATATCCCTCTCTGTGTCACTGTCAGGACACCCCCACGCCCTGTAAGTGTCTCACTCTTACAAATTTAATTTATTATGGGCATAAGAGCGTTAGAATCCCTCCACCATACAGTGGTACAGTAAATAAATAGTACATTTGTGTTCACATTTGAATGTATAAAATAAATTATTAATAAACCTGTTTCCTGGTCAGAATTCCTGGACTTTGCTTCAAGCTAAATGCTATCTCTGTCTTATCTATCTTCCAATCCATCTTTTGCTAGTCTCCATTCTATGTCCCTTAATATAACTGAGTGAATTGATTTTTTCTTAAATATCACTGGAGTTTCCTCAGTAAATGCTAGACTATTTTGATTAACCCACAGAGATTTGCGGGGATATCCGATAAGTGACAAGACCGTTGCGTGTACTCTCGGAAGCATTTAATAGTGAAACACTCTTTAAGCTTCCCCCCAGAATGTTTTTGGCTCCTATTAATTATGTACGGGCAGCATATAAACTAAATAAATATACAAAAAAAATACATAGATTTATTCAAATGTATTTTTATAAATATAGTCTAATAGCATGTGGGAGGTTTGAGATGCTTCTACCACATGCTATTTAAATTATGTTTAAAATGGAGGGAGAAACAAAATAGTACTGAGTCATGCAGAACCAACTCTGGGTGCATCTTTCTTGTTCTGGTCTGTTGGTGAATTATCACCCTGTCCTTCTGTAGGTGCAAGATGTTCCTCCCACTTGCTGTTTAGTCTTAATTTGTTTAATTAATATATTTGCTCATTTAACAAATTATTTATTTATGCAGTTTTACTTGTTTTCAGTATATTTGCTGCTACCATACAGCCTCATTAAATTGGGGCTACGTTTTAAAATGTAGCCAGTAACTCCAAATTTACGTGTTATGGGTATTAAATAAGCTTTGTAAAGTTGCTTGCAGTGGACTTTGCGTGTTAACATGCAGGATGTCCGAGAATAGGCTACGTGCTGAACAATGTTGAACTTCGAGCACGTAAATCCTTTAATCCAACAAGCCTGTAACCGCTATGTTTTCAATACAGCTTTTAAATTGCAATGTGGTCACTCGCGAGCAAGCACATAACACACAATTGGAGCCAAAAGGCCATGTGCTCAAAAGCACACACAAGGAGGGTAAAATTAAATATGTAGCACTTGTAATGCAAATAACAACACTCTACTGTACATGTATTATAAGGGAAAATTATGTTAGGTCTTAGAATTAATCGCACAACATTCTCAAGCCTGCAAATCGGCCCTGAAAAATACTTTATTTCATGTTTATATTTTGTGTTATATCGATCCCTGCAATCAATGTATTAACCCATATACTGTAACGTGCATGTAATAGAATAACATATTTACGTTTTTTTTAAATATTGCATTATATCTGGAATGTGGGTCCGATCGCAAACTATAATTGAAGAACGTAGGACTTTGAAATCTACCCTCCCCTTTTTAGTGACGTAACACTAACAAGCACGCAACTCCGATGGCCGAGAACTGGTTTACGAAATAGCCTCTCTCGCTTGTAGCTTGCAGCCCATTCTAATTTAATAGCGACGTAAAACTGCCACATTTCAAGCATGCAGCCCTTACGTGCTACACGTTGGACTTACAAGGCTGGAATTTAATATGGCCCATATTATCTGCTTGATTCATTATTGGCTCAGGTGTAAAATACCTGACCTAGGCTCAGAGGGATAGATAGATAGAGAGAGGCAGGGATAGAGAGGTAGGGGGATAGAGGGGTAGAAAGTTAAGGTGAGAGGGATAGTAGGGGAGAGAGGGATAGGGTAGAGAGGTATAAATAGGGAGAGACAGGGATAGAAAGAGATAGAGGGAGGGATAAAGAGAGGAATAGAAGGAGAGTTGTATAGAGAGGGAGAGAGTGGGATAGAAGAAAGTCATAGGATCTATCTCTTTAACTCTCTATACCCCTCTCTCTCTGTATCTATCTCTCCCTCTCTTTATCCCTCTCTCTCTCTCTCTCTCTCTCTCTCTCTCTATACCTCTCTTTCGCTCTCTATCATTCGCTCTGTATCCCCCTCTCTCTCTACCCCCCTCCTCTCACTATCTCTATCTCTGTCCCTCTCTATGGAATCACTTTTGTCTTTTTCTACGAGCTGCCACAGACACACATCCAAATCTAAGATGTATTTTATGTGTTCTATTTAATTATTTAATGTCATCAAGAAAATGGAGGCATTTCCCACCATAAGAATAGTGAGCAGAATCAGCACCCTCATCAAGATAACAAGTAAGTAAATTGACAGGAAAAAAAATCAAGTAAGTGGGTCGAGTCTGTGTCACTGGCCAGAGCAAATATGAGTAACCTGTTGTAAAGGGGAGGATTTTATATTGTTAGGTCAAGTCAATGTAAGGGGAGGGGCCAGGTCTCTGTCTTCCGCCCCCCACCAACTTGGAAAGTCACCAGCCGCCACTGTAACAGATGCCTTTTAGTATTGCAGGAATAAATAGCATTATGGACCATGTCTAGCCAGGGATGTTAGCTAATAGACTTTTTATTACTTTTTCTTGTTGCATATTTTCCATGATCTTGGAGAACTACATTCTCTTTTTTCCTGTATCTGCATCAACTTAATTTCTTTATACGGTGCTCTTTCTGAATCTGTGTTTTTTTACACGTCTTAAAGCACTCTCCAAGATTCAATCTTTTTTATACTCGGTTCCTTTCTTTGAAGGTGGCATTATACAGAAACTGGAGAATAAACCTCTCTTGTCTACTCCTCACAGTCCTAAGGTACATGTGGATATTATGTATTATTGTCTTATTCTCCAGATCAGAGAAATTTTCTATAAAGAAATTAAAAATAAATGATATATATATGCTGACAGATTCTTAGCATCAGAATTCTTAAATGGCTGATTTCTTTTACAACTGACTGCTATATGTCCAATAAAATGAATAATTATGACTAATGGGGTATATACACTCTGTAGCTTTAAACAACACAAGAACATTTCCTTCCATTCACTATTAATGCTGATAATGATTCATGTTTTTTCTCTTTTACTTCTGTTGTTTATCTGTGCTATAAATCTTTTGCTAGAATGCAGCAAGTAATTATAGTTTTATTTTCTAATTAGAATGTTTCACTTCTATGCAGATTATGATTTGCAATATAAAACTGGATACATATTTATGAGCTGTAATTATTTATCTGAGAATACATTTTACCACCCACTTATTTACTGGATGTGTGATCCATGTTCGCTGACCTGGCTGGCAACTCTACTGGATGACATCTTGGGGCCAAGTCCTGGGTTCTGTTGCATCATTGCAGGTCCCTAAATCACACAAAATATATAATTAAATGCATGGGAATTATACATATATAAGTTAGATCAATGTATATATACATTTTATAGCAGATTATGTCATATTTATAGTTTGTCAGCATCATAAATTATTCATTTTACTAACAATATGATTTTTGTACAATGTAAGGACAATGGAGACATGAGAACTATAAAAGTGTATTTCGAGGAACTGACAAACATTTTATTACTAGATAAATCTTGCGACTAGCTGTCAGTGTAATCCTGACTGGCTTACCTGAAATATATTCATAAATAGTATTATGGCCCAAAGTGGCATGTTACCAAAATGGACTATAGAGAATCTTTGGTGATGTGCTCAAATGTACAGTCATGTTTTTTGTCGGAAGTGATAACTTTGATGGAATCAAAGATCAGATAGAGAGCCTTCAAAACACTAGAGGCTTTTTTCTTGAATGTGTAACTGCTTCAAATTTTAAATTCAGAAATATACAAATATTGTTATGGATAGGTAATGTTCCCTACCAAATGTATGCACTGTATGTATTGTACCATGTTTTATCAAGCCATCTAGGACATCATCAGTATTGGTCAACTTGGCCAACTTTTCATAATCATTCCATTTAATACCTTTATCGAATTGTCTCTTGAAGTAGTTTATTGAACCATCCAAATTATGGTCTGTGGGTTGATTTCATCCTGTAGTTGCCATATGAAATATCATTTACTACTCATATAGCTTATTTAGATAATGGTACACTTGGTATCTATTCTCTCTCTTTTCACTAGGTCATACAAAAGATGAAATAACTGCCTCCCTCCATATTAAAGATCTTATCCAAACCTATGATGCAATCCTCTACTTGCAGTAAATAATCACTGAGGAGCAAGACATTTAAAGCATTATTATAATCTTTGTCTGCAATTGTAAGATTCTCTTCTCTAGAAAATGTAAGAGGATCAGGAATGTCAACTCATAGGAAAACATTTTCTGGGGACATTATTGAACTGACATAGCAGATTCTGTTCTTATTACAAAATATGAGAGGCCATGTTTTCCTCCAGCAGAATAAACATCATCAATTATGAAAAAATTATGATTTTATATAAATGAAATAATATAGGTTATGTTTTTAATTATATATGAATGCTATATGTAGCGCTACAGAATATGTTGGCATGTTACAGTATAATAATAATATTTTTAAGATACTTATGGTACAGGAATTGAATTGCCGTCAAATTGCAATTATACCTTATACATGAACACCAGCCAGTGTTTTTTTTTTTTTTTTTTAATTAACAATCTATTACAAACGTAATTTAATACTTTTGCAATCCTTTTGGTTGGACTCTCTGGTTTATCAGGTTCATTAAGGCAAGATTTAAGCGATAAAGTGTATGTTCCAATATGATACATTGGAAAATATATGCAATTACAAGTACTTTATGCATTGAATTGTATTTAAAAAGATACACTTTCATACAGTAAACATACATTGAACTTGATATTTTTGCCTGTCAATCAGCCTTTATGATACAGACACAATGCCAGTGCTTTTATATTTGCTATACAGTGTAATGAGTTCTATTTAGTTCTATCTACTTCCTATGGGCCTCATTCTATTAGCGGCCGCAGCCGTTGCGGGGCCGCAAGGACCGGCCGCAAGCTATTCTGCTATTCTATTCCCTTCCGGCCGGTGCCTTGCTATCTCTTGCGGCCGCTCGCGCCGGAAGAAATCCTTTGATCTAAAACGGCTGCAAGGAAATCGGCCGTCAGAAATTCCTATTTGCAATTCTATTGCTCCGGGAACCCTCTCTGCAAGGCTAAAAGCGAGCCGCAGCTTACTTGCAGGAAAGAGGTCCCGCTAGCACCAATTAAGCACGAAATATAGCCCAAATAAAGCCATCCTGCACTTTGAGAAGACTATAAAGTGATTTTAGGTGTTAGAAAAAATAGCACAAAATTCCCCTATACTCAAATCCGTAAAATATATTTTTTTTAATATACGTCAAATATCCATGTATAAAGTCCATAGGGCTTGGAGCACCTCAGACCCGGCCACGCTGCAGCCGGAAAATAAACAGTTAATTTGAACTCGGGTTTGGGCTGATGTGCAAGCTTGAGAGTGGGTTACTTTTAATCCTCATGTCCCCCAATATGATCCCTAGCATTTACAGAGCTGTACAGTGCAGGCTTGAATTTATCTTTGAGTTTTAAGTTTTCAGAGCTTATGGCCGGTAGCAAGATTTACGGACGGCCGTAAGAGGAGATCCTTGCGGGGCCGTTTAATTGAATTGTGAGGTAACGGGACCCCCGCAAGGAATCGCAGCCTTACGGCCGGTTTACGGCCGATAATAGAATGAGGCCCTATGTGTCTCCATGCATTGTTTTCAGTCCTCAATAAAAAAGAATCTGAGCAGGTGTAGATCTCAGAAGTAATTATCCTTATAACATAGAGATCCTTTTGTATGGCAATACTGTTTTGAGATGTACTGGGATGTTTGGAATGTCCATTGTCAGTGTTATTAAGTTTACAATGTTTTCTGTTTGGTTTGAATATTTTAAAATTGAATATAATATTTCTTAACTCTTCAGTGGGCTCTTTCTTTGTCATGTGCTCTTTTTTGCCTCTTGATTATTATTTCAGTGGGGATTGTGTGCGATAGTGTTATAAAAAGGTTTGTGATGTGTTGAATCCGAATTTATTGACATTGGTTGGAGTATCGTCCAGGGATGCTCCAATCTGGATGATGTATTCAATGCTGTGGTGTTTATGATGTGTAACTAGAGGAAAGGGGAGGAAACATTTAGCAAAGTTTGAACATCTTCATTAAGATAAAGGAACTAAGCCTCTTTTAGTAAAATTCTGAATAGCATTGATTGAGGACCATTAAGAAGGATACTGAATGTCATTGATAGCAGTCACATGCATACAATGTAATATATTAGCTGCTCTATCCAATCAGACAGCCCCATTGATAACAAAATCTGTCTACTTATGAGGATCAGAAGGAAGCAGGCATTCTCAGTTCTATCACATACAGTCAGGTCCATAAATATTGTGACATCAACATAATTCTAATCTTTTTGGCTCTATACACCACCACAATGGATTTGAAATGAAACAAACAAGATGTGCTTTAACTGCAGACTTTCAGCTTTAATTTGAGGGTATCTACATCCAAATCAGGTGAACGGTGTTGGAATTACAACAGTTTTTATATGTGCCTCCCACTTTTTAAGGGACTAAAAGTAATGGTGCAGATTAACAGTCATTATTATTATTATTATTAATCTTTATTTGCATTGCGCCAACATATTCCGTAGCGCTGTACAGGGAATAAGGACAAGGAAGAATACAATGTTAACAAACTGCAGAAAAATGGAGGTCCCTGTTTTGAGCTTAGAATGCTTGCAGGAAGTGCTTTTTCCAAAGCACCCTACAAGATTGAAAACTCGCTACTTACAATCTAAATAAAACAAACTTTCACTTTTTAATACTTGGTTGCAAATCCTTTGCAGTCAATTACAGTCTGAAGTCTGGAACGCATAGACATCACCAGACGCTGGGTTTCATCCCTGGTGATGCTCTGCCAGACCTCTATTGCAACTGTCTTCAGTTCCTGCTTGTTCTTGGGGCATTTTCCCTTCAGTTTTGTCTTCAGCAAGTGAAATGCATGCTCAATCGGATTCAGATCAGGTGATTGACTTGGCCATTGCATAACATTCCACTTCTTTCCCTTAAAAAACTCTTTGGTTGCTTTTGCAGTATGCTTCAGGTCATTGTCCATCTGCACTGTGAAGCGCCTTTCAATAAGTTCTGAAGCATTTGGCTGAATATGAGCAGATAATATTGCCCGAACCACTTCAGAATTCATCCTGCTGCTTTTGTCAGCAGTCACATCATCAATAAATACAAGAGAACCAGTTCCATTGGCAGCCATACATGCCCATGCCATGACACTACCACCACCATGCTTCACTGATGAGGTGGCATGCTTTGGATCATGAGCAGTTACTTTCCGTCTCCATACTCTTCTCTTCCCATCACTCTGGTACAAGTTCATCTTAGTCTCATCTGTCCATAGGATGTTGTTCCAGAACTGTGAAGGCTTTTTTAGGTGTTGTTTGGAAAACTCTAATCTGGCCTTCCTGTTTTTGAGGCTCCCCAATGGTTTACATCTAGTGGTGAACCCTCTGTATTTACTCTGGTGAAGTCTTCTCTTGATTGTTGACTTTGACACACATACACCTACCTCCTGGAGAGTGTTCTTGATCTGGCCAACTGTTGTGAAGGGTGTTTTCTTCACCAGGGAAATAATTCTTCGGTCATCCACCACAGTTGTTTTCCGTGGTCTTCTGGGTCTTTTGGTGTTGCTGAGCTCACCGGTGCGTTCTTTCTTTTTAAGTATGTTCCAAACAGTTGATTTGGCCACACCTAATGTTTTTGCTATCTCTCTGATGTTTTTTTTTTTTTTCAGCCTAATGATGGCTTGCTTCACTGATAGTGACAGCTCTTTGGATCTCATATTGAGAGTTAACAGCAACAAATGCAAATAGCACACTTGAAATGAACACTGGAGCTTGTATCTGCTCTTTGTAAATGGGATAATGAGGGAATAACACACACCTGGCCATGGAACAGCTGAGCAGCCAATTGTCCCATTACTTTTGGTCCCTTAAAAAGTGGGAGGCACATATACAAACTGTTGTAATTCCTACACCGTTCACCTGATTTGGATGTAAATACCCTCAAATTAAAGCTGAAAGTCTGCAGTTAAAGCACATCTTGTTAGTTTCATTTCAAATCCATTGTGGTGGTGTATAGGTACCAAAAAGATTAGAATTGTGTCGATGTCCCAATATTTATGGACCTGTCTGTATATAGTTGTGAGCATACGAGCTGTTGCTAACGCTTGCAGGCTTGCATAGCGAGCCCGCGGCCCTCTCTTTGCGAGGGCCGCAGTTGCTGGCAAGGAGCGCCTTCAAGGAGCGCCGAAGGCGCTTCCTGCCACCAACTGCGGACCTCGCAAAAAAATACGAGACACGTTACGACCAATTACGACCTCGCGAAAACGGCCGCAACCCATGCACATGAAAAAATTAATAAACACAATAAATCCACAAAACACATACATAGAAAGCTTACCTACAGCAAGAGGGGGCATCCAGGACCTCAAAAACTGAAGTTACACCTTAATTTAACTCAAAATAAAAGAGTTTAGACACTGAAAAAAGACATCCGAGATTCAAAAACAAGGACGCAACCCGCCCGACCCCAAACACATTAGAAACACAATAAATACACACAACAAACATTTAAAAAGCTTACCCACAGCAAGGTGGTACACCCAGGACCTCTGCAAGTAAAGTTACACCTCGATTTAAGTCCAAATTTCGGAGTTTAAACACCCGAAAATCACCTAAGCGAGAGAAAAAAATGTCCGCCGAACAAAACGAAAACGAGGCTACAGGAATCTAAACACGCAAAACACCACCAAACAGCTACGGATATTCCGAAAAAGTCGGACGACATTTAAAACGAAGGACGCTAAATCAGCCACAGCCGCATACCACACATTAGCCGCCATTTTAGAACAATAACTTATACAATGCAGAAGTAAACAGCTACGCTAACGGATTTGTCTCGCGCACGCACACTATTACACTACACACATTCATCACGCATACACAGCAGCTCCACAGCACAAATGCTGCAGCAACATCAAAACAGATTGCCAGCTCTTCAACACAATGCTTCCTGCATATATTACTTAAAAATAGGTAAAGTATTTTACTTTATTAATCTATTATTTATTTTATTATTATACACCAAACAGCATTAGCTCACTTACAATTTGATTGCCATCATTTTTTGACAGGCAATTTGCTAGTAGTACATAATAATGGGTTTCCTTACAATATGAACGGAATATGTAGCTGTCCTTGCTGTCAGTCTACATATATAATGATGTATGAGATAGATATATCTAGAACTCGACTGAGTAGGTGAATATCTCTGGACAAATAGCATAATTTTATCTATTCAAGTGATAGCAATACAATCAATATTTGCCATAGAATTTACCCATCTTGACAGTCTTCTTGATATAAGGTAATTCTAATGAATAGCATGATTCACGATTCAAATGTGAACATTACCAATACTATACTCATTATATGTTATTTTCCTGTTCTGTTAATGAAGTTTTCAAGTTGCTTACATTAATTTTGAAATCAATTAATTTCGTGTAACTGTTGAATTCAGTGGTTAAATGAGATAATCACATCACAGGTTTTAGAAGCTATTTGCGGTTAAAAAATATTTAATTCGCATAAGTTAACCAATTGCAAATATGTTTATTTGAATGTGTCATTTCCACTTCTAGATTTTCAGTGGCTTCGAATGATATATCATGGAAAATAATTGATATATTAGAAATCCACTGTTTTTGTGCATTCAACAGAGCTTGTCCATAACTGTTTAATTTGGAAATGGATGCACATATTAAGACATATTCAAACACATAGCTAACTGAAACTGAATTTATGTGACTAAATGTCATTATAGGTATGCATGTTAAGATTGATCACAAATAAAGTACATCTGCAATTTAAAAAAAATTGAATATATGTCAAATAAAACTAATCACATATTATAATTGTCGAACTACGGGACGTCGTCACGCTTTGCATGGTGCGTACAACTTAGCGAGGCGAGCTGTTAAGCACTTAGCCAAAAGCGCGTTCATCGCCTGCGAGCCTCGCATAGCAAGGCTACCTGTTAAGGCACTAGAACTCGAAGCACTTGGGCGATGAGCGCAAAAGGTGCTCATTGCCTGCGAGCCTTGCGAAGCGAGGCGAGCTGTGGGGGCAATAAAACACGTGGAACTTAGCCAAAGGAGCTCCTGCGAACCTCGCAAAGCAAGGCGAGCCGATCACACATTGAAACATGCAGGACTTAGTCTCCAAACACTTAGGAAACGCGGGATCGCCTTAGGCAGTTGCGGGACTTAGAAAAAAAAATACAAGACAGGAAAAATACGAAGTTAATGGAGGAACTGCGCAAAGCAAAAATCACACAAAATACAAAAAAAATACAACAAAAACATCACACACAGCACAGGGGAACAGCCAGGACGTCTGGGAGTGAGGTGGAATGCGAATTTAAGTCGATTTTGCAGAGTTTCGGCACTCGAAAATCGGCTAAGCGAGAAAAAAAATGGTGGCCAAACAAAATTAAAACAAGGCTACACGACCCTGGACCGCACAAAACACTGCCAACCGCGTACAACTTTCACCCAGGAACGTGCGAGGTACAAAATACACTATTACAAATGATGGCAAATGGTTGCGAACCGCGTAGCACATCGACAAACAACACAATTTTACAACCCTAACAATATTACGCATCTCAAGTAGAGCTTTACTCAAATAAACCCAGCAACAGTCCAACTGGACATTATATGCTGCAGGACAATAAAAAGAGATTGTTACCTCTTCAGGCTACTGATTGTTACATATATTAATTAGAAAAAGGTAAACTATATACATTTATTATTCAATTAATTCATTAATTAGTATTTAAAAAAATATAGAAAGGAGCCAAAGGACATGCAAGGAGAGGCTCGCATGAGCGCCGAGGGTCCTTAGAGTATAAAAAGCTTAGCATTGTGTGCCAAACAGCATTGCTATGGCTTCACATTTTTTTGACCGTCGTTTTTTGACGGGCAAGTTGCTAGTATATTAATATTGTTTAAACATATTACATGCATACGATTTATTGTTGTTGTTTAGTCGTTCAGTCGCGTCCTACTTGCTGTAATCCACAGCACGCCAGGTACATCTCTCAGTCACTGCCCTCTGAGCTCCATCAAGTTCATGTTCATTGCTTCAGTGACCTCATCTATCCATCTCCACCTCTGTCGTCCCTTTTTCTTGTGCCTTCAATCTTTCCCAGTATCAGAGTCTTCTCTAGGGAATCCTGCCGTCCCATGACACAGCCAAAATATTTGAGCTTCAGCCTCATGATCATACCTCCTAGTAAACAGTTTGTCTTGATTTCCTGAAGTATTGATTTATTGGATCTAAGTAGTTTTTCACCAACACCACAATTCAAAGGTTTCAATTCTATGGCACTCAGACTTATTTACGATCCAGCTTTCACATCCGTAACTACTGAGATTACCATCGTTCTAACCTTTGTTGATAGTTTAATCTCTTTATTTTTTACTTGCTTGTCCAAGCTTGCCATAGCTTTCCTCCCCAGAAGCAAACTTCTTTTAATTTCATGCATAAGATTAGACCTACTGAAATATGCATGTAAAATACTGTCATTTTAGCTTCTGATTATGAGCATTATTTGCTTCAAACTTCAAGAGACCAATCATAAGTAGAAGATTTGGTTTCAAAAGTTGTTAGTACTTATTATTCAGATGAAAAGTTGGGGCTTTTTTCTAGGTGACATGCAATATTCATATTTCAACCAAGGAAAAGCACAACTCAGCTAATATTAATTGTGAAAAGAAAAGTAAATACTTATGTATTCCAAGCACCAAAGAGTAAACATGTCTGCTGTCAAAATAATATGGCAGGACTTCTCTTTTATGTAGTTTATGCCTAATATATCTAACTTGCAAGCTCAAATATCTTTTATCAAAAATGTAAACAACAGCTAGTTATATTTATTTGTATGGGTACTTTTCATTCTTTTCACTAATCATCGCTATTTCAGAAACTATGGCAAAGGGATTTGAATATAAAAACAAGAAGGTGGGAAATATAGATTAATTTGAGAACAGTTCTGGGCATAAAACGCTTTAAATAACATATTTGATGGAAAGTATTGTCACAAGAGTTGTTTTGCACCACATTTAAGTTAATGTTTTGCTCTGCTTTTCTAGAGTATGTTTAGAAATATGTTTCCCACTAAGAATTTGCCTCCCTAGTCATGGGACTTGTCTAGGCTCCCCTGTATTCCATTTTTATGCTACTGATTAGGACAATCTACTTCACAAATAAACATCTATTGCTGGGATTTATTTTTTGAATCGCATTGTATGTATTACAGTTGTATGTGTAATGTTCTTTTCAAACACTGCAGAATCACCAGGAAGAAGTTGTAAAATTACAGACAGGTGACATAGCTTCTATTCCACAGCAACACCTTTGGGTGTGTGTAATAAATAAATCATGAAACAATGGGAGGACTAGTTATCAAATCATAAAATAATTTTGTTTGTGCATGTGAAGATTATCTTTTCTAAGAAAGCAATTAATTATTATCATAATTATTTATTCACTGTTCAGCTAGGTCAATATTATTATATCCTGCAGAAAGATAAAGCTGCTAGGGTGTTAAAAGAGAAAAAAGGGGATAGAAAATTATACAGATCTACGAAAAATGAATATGCAGAAATCACACCAATGATAATGATGTATGAGATAAATATATCTGTGTAAACCATAAGCATAAACACATTTTTAACTAAAATCTTAATTTTAGTAGACATTGCTACTGTATTAAGGCTGACATGACAACAATTCTTACTATTTAGTGTATGAGCAAGCAGTTACAGAGTTGGGAAAGAAAGATTTGAGATGTTAGGTCTGACTTCTTGCACATATGTGGGGAGGGAGAAGGTGTCAAAAACTAAAAGCTGATTTGAATCAGACCCCCTTTCTTCCTCCACTTCTAATAAATTAAGTAATATAGCAGAACATAGTCTCCTATGCTCCAAAGCCAGCAGGAATTGTTAAAGACATACATCAGGTAAGCCTCCAGACAGAGGCCCTCATTCAATTGCAATTTGGCCAATTGAATAAAGCTCTAAATAAGCACAAAACATATTTTTTTAAAGAAGTTTTTTAGTTAGTAAACATCTATCCAAAAGGAGTGTCTTCCCTAACTAAAAACTTCTTTAAAAAATATATGCTATGTGCTTATTTAGAGCCCTATTCAATTGGCCAAATCGCAATTGAATGAGGCCCAGAGTCTGCTAAAATTACAATTTTCTCTAAGAATGTTTTAATGCTAATGGTTTACATGGATGATAATTTGGTTAATTTGTTACTTGTGAAGTTTTTCATAAAATGTAATAGTCCCTTAATGTCTATTCATTTTTCAAAGTCACTATTATTTTTATTGTTTAACGGAATTCAAACAGTAATAGTAAATTACTACAAAGCCTATACAGTATTGGTGTACTTACAGTTAGAAAGCAAATATAACATAAGGATTTCACCTTCCGTCTCACTCTCAACAAAGTTTATATAACTGTAAGGAGTATATATAGTATATAGTATAAAACTAATATCATACAAATCAAAAATAGTTATTACTATGGTTCTGCATTAGCATACAGCATATCAGTAGAATTATTTGCATTAGGATATAAAATTAACTAAAATCCTTGAGCATTTACCAAGTTGATCCATAAAATATTTTTTTTCAATATTGGCTTCTATCTCAAACATGGCTTTTGCTTTATCACAGATTTTGGAAATTAAGAGCCCTATTAAATTCAGGCTATGTGTTAAAACGTAGCCCGTAACTCCTAATTTACCTTTTACTGCTATTAAATTAGCTCTGTAACATTGTTCGCAGCAGACTTTGCGTGATAACCAGCACGACAGCTGAGAATAAGTGCTGAGCAAATTTGTACTTTGCGCACGTAAATCTTTTGATCTGAGGAGCCCGTAGCTGCTACTTGTTCCATTCAGCTATTACATTGCAACGTGGTCACTATCGAGCAAACCTGCAAATGGAGCCCAAAGGCCAATGTGTGCTTAAGATCACCCGCAAGGGGGGTAAAGTCCAATACGTCGCAATTATAATGCAAATAAAACTCACTACTGTACATATATTATAAGGGAAAGTGATGTTAGGTCTTAGAATTAATAGCACAACATTCTCAAGTCTGCAAATCGTCCCCGAAAAATACTTTATTTCATGTTTATATTTTGTGTTATATCGATCCCTGCAATCAATGTGTTAAGACATATACTGTAACTCGCATGTAATAGAATATCATTTTTACGGATTTATTAATATTGCATTATATCTTCAATGTGGGGCCAATCGCAAACTGGAATTGAAGCACGTAGGACTTTGAAATCTATCCTCCCCTTTTTCAGTAACGCTCACAATCTCTTTTTCTATTGGCTCCATCTTAACGTGTTTGCTTAATTGTTTGCGTTCTAGCCGGCAACTCCAAAGGCCGATAACTGGTTTACAAAATAGCGCCTCTGCTCGCTAATTTAATAACGGGCAAATTTGAAGCACGCGCTACACATTGGACTTAAGTGGCTGGAATTTAATAGCGTAGATAGCCAGCAATCTCCCCAAACTAGGTACATTAGATGTTTTTTGAACATATGCTTATCATGTTTTGTGTTCAGCTGTTAAACCTAAAGCCCCAGGGATACTATGGAGCAGTACCAGTTTCAGGGATGAAGTAATATTATTTCCAATTAATTTATTAATATTTTCAATATTATATTGATTTATAAACAGGCCCACCAAACATGTATGACATTTACCCATTCTATACATTCTCTCCAACAATTGTCTTCATCAATATTTTATCTCTGAGCCAGAATTTGAGCCTAGATACCAATATTGTAATCATTTCATATAATGTTGCCAACTGTTCATATAGTGAGATCTATTTTTCATTAATATTATGGCTTTACTTAATTCCCATTTTGATAATGAGATTCACAATATTTCCCAATTACCGTATATACTCGAGTATAAGCCGAGTTTTTCAGCCCTTTTTTTAAGGCAAAAAAGGGCCCCCTCGGCTTATACTCGAGTCACTCTCCCCCCCGTGTCTCTCTAACCCCCCGTGTGTCTCTAACCCCCCCTCTGTGTCTCTAAACCCCCCGTGTGTCTCTCTACCCCCGTGTCTCTTTCCCTCCCCCTCCTCAACCTAAACCCCCCTCCTCAGCATAAACCCCCCTCAATCCCCTCCTCCACCTAAACCCCCCTAAATACCTCCCCCCTCACTTACCTGCTTGTGCTCCGGCCTCCGCTCCTTGACCCGGCACCGGCGCCCATGTGACGTCACATGCGTGCCGCGTCATTAGAATATACCGGGTGCCGCAGAGGGCACAAGAGGGACACAGGGGAGAGCACATTTCCCACCCTCGGCTTATACTCAAGTCACTCATTTTACCCAGTATTTTGTGGTAAAATGGGTGCCTCGGCTTATACTCGGGTCGGCTTATACTCGAGTATATACGGTAGTTAAAAGTCATTGCTTGGGCATTTGATAATATTAATCCAAATTTGATGGAGTCAATAACATTTCTAAATTGAAATCCCTTGTTATGTACAAATAAATAGATCTTAATGTAATAAATACATTCCTCTTTCATCTGATCTAACATAAAAAAAAGTAATATATTTATCTTTTTCATTTAGTCAACTAACTATCTCTAACTCAGAGTTGTAAATGTATGTGTAAAGCATGGGAAGATCTGAGTACAACTCTAGATCATGTAGAACATCATTAATTTGGGAACCATTTGGTAAACTTAATGTTTCAATGACAAGAACAGAAGTTATATACTTTTCTCTAGAAATGAATAGTACTTCCAATGCATGACTGTAGTCCAGTAGTCCAACTCATATGTTAATTGGTGGGTTGTGTCGTGATTGGATACTGTTCCAAGAATAAGGGCGTGATTATTAATAAAAGGAATGTGTGTATCATTATGCATCATCACAAGAGCAGCACTGTATTGGGCTAATCTGTTAATGTTTTTTACTTCATTTTGTATAATTATATGGAGTAGTATTGACTGTAATGTCAGAATCTATATTCATATCCATGTGATGGACTAAAATGTTTACATAAAGGATGACTCAAGGCAATATTTATAATATAGTAGTTTAGTCGGTTAAATCAAGTAGTCCTTTCTTTGTTTCTTCTGCAATATATACATGTAATTCTTGTGACCTTTTAAAAATCCTTTATTAATATATTTGTACATGTCAATAAAATAATATTGATTCAATGCCTTGATTTCCGTAAATACATTTGACATTGTTGGATTTTGTAGAAATTAATTAGCTGCTATAAACCTTGAAGGATATGTTTTGCTTGTTTTATACTGTGTATAGCGCACAAGAACCGAATAGAACTTACCACACAATAAGATATTTCAATATACTCCACTGTAAATTCTACAGTGATTTGGATATGAGGTTAAAGTAGTTTTAAGAATAAGTCTTAGAGACAGTAGGATATTCATAGTATACTATCTTCCAGAACATATCTTGCTCACAGCTTCACCCATTATAGTAGTAGCAGTAAGGTACTTCTCAATCAGTTGTCATCACCTACAGGCATATCTTTAAAGTAACTCAACAGAGGTTCCAAATATGCATAATTAAAAATGATGGGTAATATCAGGTACTTTATCCCCTCCACTTTCTTGTTTTAAGGCAGTGGATTAAACAAAAAAATTATGATTGATCTTGGCTATTTTGAACTGCGAGTTAGCCTTTGTAATCCATCCACAAACTTAGATTCTAATATTTTATTAATGAGAGATTAATGCCATTAATAGCCTTGGAGGTATTAGGTACATTGTCTTGAGTTGCTTACACAAAATAGATTAGTCAATCTCAGACTCAGGGAGCATGCTTAGTCTTTTTTATGCAGGAAATTGTACTTAAGACAAGAGACCCAGTGCCCCTGTAATTGACAGCTTTAAATGTCAAACATCAGCTTTAGCTTACTGTAGGAAAATGTATTTTTTAATAACATCCAACTGATAAATTGTTGTTACCTATAGTTTCAAATTATACTATATATGGAACACTAACGGAATACGTTTAACCCACCGACTCAAGACAACAGGATAGAGTGTTTAAGAGTGCTTCCCCTTTTGATAGTAAGTCATAGTGCAATATCCATTGTAATAGGGTCACAACTTGTGACAGGGCTAATGAAATGCACACTCCTTTTGTGTCCTGGGAAAATGTATGTGTCCTACACAGAATTCTAAAAACTTGACAGAGTTGTGTAAAATATTAGCCTCTTCTACAGGAAAACTAACAAAATGAAAAGAAGTGAATTAAGGTCAATTATGACTCTGTCTTGAAATTGCAGGATGGACTTGCAGACATGGAAATTAGTGTTTTATGGCCCATCAATTGTATGCTTCCAACATAAAGGTGATAATGTGACAGAAGGACACCTATGGCCCATCATAGCTTCTCACCACGGTCTGACTCAGATCATGAACATTTTGCAGACTAGTTGTCTGCTGTGTCCACCCCCACCTACCTCAGAGAGGAACAGGATACAAGAGAGACAAATACGTCTTGTCACTGCAGCGTTATATAGTGTTTGGATTTATGGTATATGTATATATATATATATATATATATATATATATATATATATATATATATATTTGTACTATATATATATATATACTTTATTATAGTGTGCTATTGTGAAGCATTGTGCACATGGATCACTTTGTACCTAAATATGCTTTTATGTAAACATAACAAGCAAATTATTCAGTGAAAATTACAGGTATGATGTGTCATTGGCGGTTATTTCTTGTTGCTGCATTGTATAGATAACACCTTGTATTTGAAACACTGTGTACCCAGCAATTAAAAAATAATTAAAAAATAACCATAAATCTCTATTAATTTTAAGTACATGCAGAAGACATTAAATATAATAAAGTATGTGTTCTTCATACACAGGAAGGATATCGTTTAGGGATTTAACTGATCTACTGCCATTAGTAGAGTGACAGTAGCAATTAATTAAATAAAGGGCATTGAATGGGATAAGATAGCAAAAAAGAGGGAGTTCAGAAGAATTGAATATCAGAAAAGAAAAAGGGGAATGGGATCTAAAATAGAGCAGAACATGTGAAAGAGAGGAGTGGTGGAAAGGAAAGGTTATAGGAAGAGATTTCCAACTGAAAGGTGAAGGCGAGGAACCATTTTGCTATAGCCATTTAATTAGCTGCCTCCCTAGCATAGGTATAGGAACTGAGGAGATAAGTACAAATTCAGACTAGTATATTTATAAAACTTCCAAGCACTTTATATGGATATTCTAATATTTTAGTGATTCAAAAACTCAATGATCTGTGCAAATTCTTTTAGGGACATCAGTTATTTCTGACTTCATTTGTATACCCCAGCGAGTCTTCTCACGTTTTCATTGTACGCCTTCTGTTTAGTGCTACAGAAAATATTGATGCTCTATATATAACAATCCCTGATTCAGAACATCCTCCAAACCAAGATTGTTTATAGCCTGCAACTATCTTATGTATCCGAATTCTAATCATCTTCTTTAAAGGGAATTTGACACCCCAGTACAATAATTCCACTAATATAAATAATAAAAACAATGGTGGCTCTCATTCATGGCTTTTGATTGCTCACTAAAAGTACATGTAATGCTATGGTTTGTACATGTATTTCTGGAGTTTGCATACACTATATTTCAGTAATGTCCCCAGGAAGACTTGTTGCTAGGGGGCACATGTCATTTATTGTTTCACATGGCTATGTGCAGTATCTCCCTCTAGAGTGAGAACAGATGATTGACTGATAGTGGATCACCATGATTTTATAAAGTCTACTGAATGTATGGGTTATATTCACTGTATATCTAGTATCACTATCATTGGTTTTGGTCCAGTCTCATGGGTGTAAGAATGGTCACGATCCCAACATAAGCATATACATTTTACGTGTTACACATTTGAACAGTTTTGGCAAAAATAAAACAAAATCTGCTACTAAAATGTCTAAAGTAACGATGTGCCCATTTGAAATCAGAATCACACAACATGATATTTTCTTAAATTGTTGCACTTAAAAGGCCACTTAATTCAGTACAATTAGGACCACATCACTGTAAAGATCTCCTTAAAGCATGTTGAAATAATTTTTGAATTATCGCAATACATGCATTTTTCACTGAGAGATCAAATCAAATAACATCTGTATTTATATGTGTGAAAGACTGACCACACACTGCTCCATGTCTGCTTCATTACTGCAACCAACGATATTGCAGGGATGTCCCCAAAACTAATTATACAAGTTGATACACTAATTCAAACTTAGTTTGCATTTTTCAAAACAAAGCTTATTGTAAAACTTTTTTTGTTTATTTAGCCTTTGATTTTCCTGAACTGTGAACTTTGAAGTAAGTACATTTTTTTATGTGAAATTCTATAGGTTAAGATTTATGCAAGATATAGTCATAGCAACATAATTGTGATACTTTCATATCTTTTGGTAATTGCTCTGTGTTTTTCTCATTAAACATGGTATATTTATTCATGTAAGCAAGTCATATATACGAAAATAAAAAAAATATAAAAAAAAAATATTTTGTATAATTTTGGGCTACAATAAAATAAAACGTGTATAGCTACATTGGTCTCTGGGTGTTGTTTATGATACCACCACTGAAATGAGAGGTACAGCTGAACAATGTCAGCTAGCAATGTGGCCATTTGGCACTTCTTGTTTCAATGCATGAGCAGTCCTAGTACAGCTTTGTTATGTTCTAGCTCTGATCAATGCCAATTTTCCCAAGCAGATCTCCTCAAAAATGGCAAAACTACAGAGATAAGGCCTTAAGTGGGTACCATCCCACATGGCAAGCTACTAAACTGCTGCTTGTTTTTAGGTGTGCAATTCTCACTTGTTTTTTGGTAAATGAAAATTAAAAAAATAATAATATATTAAATTACTCTAATATCTGCACATTAGTTTTGCCAATTAAATTTATAATTATCTGCCAGTAGCAAACCCATGGAAAGAGTATCAATTTAATTAACAAGTGGAAAAATCTACTGGATTATAGACTTTATTAGAACTAGATATACAACTGATTTAGAAGGCAACAAATGAGAATGTAACAGTGGTCCATTTGAAGGCTACATATACAATTAATTCTAAGGTGCATTAAAGTTTTAAGAAGCTTATGTTTTGTCACTTTTTTTGTGGTTATGGTACTTGATTCTAACTGTTTTTAGTTTGTCTTAGTTCATACATAATTTACAATTTTCAGATGGAACTCCAAAATCTTAGCATTGAATAAACTTATAAAGGACAAAAAAGTCACATATTTATTGTATACTCTTTTTGAAGAACTTCACTTGATATTGAGTAAAAATGACAGATATTCATTTTATTAATTTTTGCTTTACAGACTTGGTTAATTTCCAAAACTGGTAAAATGATACTACTTCAAATTGAACTTAAACTGGACTTTTTTTGGAATTTCCACAGATTTCTAGGAGCCCTCTCAGTGGATCTCAATGGTCACTTTATCTGTTTCAGGTGACAAATTAATTTAGGGAAAAACATAATCTCCAATAACAGCATACAGATGTGAGAGCTGGACCATAAAGAAGGATGAGGTTGTAGAATTGATGACTTTGAATTGTAGTGTTGCTGAAAACTGCTTAGAGTCCCTTGGACTGCAAGAAGATTGAATAAATGAGTATGTTCAGGAAATCAAGACAAACTGTTCACCAGAAGATTGGATCATGAGGCTGAAGCTCAAATATTGTGGCCACATCCTGTGAAGATAGAAATCCATAGAGAAGATTTTGACCCTGAGAAAAATGAAAGGGAGGCAGATGTTGAGATGGATAGATGAAGTGAGTGAAGCAAGGAACATGAACTTGATGGAGCTCAGAGGGGCAGTGGCTGACAGATGCCTGGCATGCTGCAGTCCATAGGGTCACGGAGAGTCGGATATCACTGAATGACTAAACAACAGCAACAATCTCCTAACTGTACTAAGCTGTAAAGAAAACTGTAATATCTATTTTTATGCCTGTGTGAATCTTAATGAATGTAGGAGAGTGCCCCCCCTCATTAAAGCAAACATTTTTATTATATTGTGTCCAAATTAAAGCCTGCATTTACATTTTTTACTTTCTGAAAATAATTTGTCCATTATCAAGTCAAATTCATCCAAAAAGTATGCTATACATTGGGCATATTAGTAGTTCTTTAAAGACCTTTAAACACATAAGTGGACCTGTCTCATGTAGTATATACTAGCTTTGATGAAACTATATTTACAAGTAATCTACACTGGAATCCAACAGATTTTGTGTTGCTGCCCTTGATCACTAGAGAAAGTTGGATTGCCAATAACCCTTTCAATGCTGCTCATTTATGGGAACTCCATGACTCCTGGTCTGACTTCCATAGTCCAGATAACTTTCAACTGAAATACCAATTAGCCACTTTTTAAAAAAAACAAAGTTTCAAGCAAAGAGGATATTTCAAAGAGACTAATGCTCAATCCATTCATGTTCAAATAATGAAGTGTACTAATAACAGGGAAGACTACAGTACACTTCCCCTCCCTGTTGCGTCTCTGTTCTAGCTATAGCTTAACCTCCTCAATGCTGCAGATCCCTGGAGGGATTACTGTAGATTGGCAGGTTATACCTCAGCTGTCACATCACAATGGAATATAACACTGATGAGAAAATCTCTCCTATTATAGAGACACACCTCCCAGAATGTGTCACGTCAGACTTTTATTTCTGTGGGTTTTTATGAGGGATACAAAAAGCATTTAAGAGTCTGACACACACATACAAAACACTTCCAGGCTCAAAGACATAGCTCTCAACCATTTGACCACATAGTACTTGAGATTCTGGGTGCTTAGAAGTGCGATCCCCTGAAAGCCTTGTCAGACAATCTATGGAGGGAGAGGTGTGTTGATGATGTGGTGGGGGATAAGAACAGGGGTGACAAACTATGTGTGTGGGATTTAGGATTTTGAGTAAATACAGAATACTAAAGATTATATTGTCATCAAACAGAGAGTTACATTACTATTTAATACTAATTTATAGAAACTAGGAACATTAATGTATTTAGGTAAGTGCTCTGTAAATGTTCCACATTTTAGAAGCCAGAACCAAAGTTGTCATTCCCAGTTTGAGTAAGCCCCGACACACGTCAACCAACTGTTTATGTGTCTGTCAGCTAGTCAGCTGAAGAAATAGTTGTGAATTTAAATTTTAGGTACCTTTGCAGCAACTGTTGTGTTTACGGTTTGTAGAATTGTGTGGGGGCTGCCTTGGACTTTCTGTAAGGGGCTGTTGTCAGCTGGGTCCTGGTGTATTGTAGTGTGGGGCCCATCACCATTTTGCAACTCCTGTGAAGCATAGAGAGTTTTAGCCTAATTTATGCTAGAGCAATTACGAAAATAAGAAATAGTTGTTACTGGGAAATTATTTTATTTCTATATGATACTGCATTTATTTCAATGGGGAAGCTATTATTTAAAGAGCATCTGTAGTCCAATACAGTCTGTCAATAATTTAAAAAAGCACCTTCTATACAATACAATAGTTTTCCCCATGGGAAACAATTATATAAACTGGAGAAAATGAACAGAAATACAGACAGGCAAATAAAAAAACAATGTGTTTGGTCTGCCTTTATTTTATCAGTGAGTTAAGAGGAAGTGTAAAGAAGGACTCATGGAGACCCTGTTAATTTGGTTTTCATATTTGATTTACATTAAAAGTTCAATACCTTACTGCTCATTAGAATGTCATTACGCCCTTTCGTTGTTGTCACTTCCACCTAATTATTCTCTAATTCATCTCATATTTTGCGGTCAGGGGATATCAACCAATACCACCAATTGGTATGCCAAAGGAATTAGTGACTTACTTGAAAAATTGTTTGCAACTTTTTAAACTTTTATTGTTTTTTTTTTCTGTTAAACACAAACACGCTTTTCTACTTCTGTCTTTTAGTAATGTCTCTCATACCAGCACCTCTCCTCTGAGGAATATGCGAGTTAGATACCATTACAGAAACAAGAGATTACTGTCCCATGTAAATATTTTTGGATTTAAGTCTTTTGTACATGGTGTTATCTATTTTCACAGTTCAGAAAACCCCCCAGAAGATGTGCCTTTTGGTTCTTATCTGCCTTCAAATATATGTTTCTATGATCTTTTTAATAACTTAACTACTGTGGGTGCCATTTCCTTTACTTAACTGAATCTTTCAGTTGGTCTTTCAGGAGAGTGTGTCCTTATAAACACGTAAGCTTTCCAATAGAAATGCTGAAAGCACTGGCTTTACTGGTGCCATGTTTACATTCCAGAGGGTAGAAACTTCTTCTACAATCAATATCTCCTCCCATCTATAGAAGAAGATGATATAACTCAGAATTGAACATTCTACTGCAGTATCATTAATTCAAATCTAAAAGGCTGCATACTATTTTTTATCTTAAAATGTTTTTTCAGTTATCAAGTGTAGTTCTTCAAAACACACCTTCATGCTACAGTGGTCCTTTACAGTCGAAGGAGTTTTTTTTTTCATACCATCCATTCTTTTCTCCTTTCAGTGATATCTAATGTCTGTTGTCAGGAAATTACTGTTCTTGGCTTGTCAGCTATGACTAACTCTTCCTAGTGAGCATCATCATTTAAAATTTAAAGCTTCATAAATTCTATCACCATCACTAGTCATCACAGACCAATGCCCCATTACACTAGAGGAATGTTCCTGATGTGTGCTTGTAACTACTGAGTGTCCGGAACAAACAAAATCTCTACTATATTTATTATAATTAATTTCACAGTTAAAGATATATGGACATGTTCTTGTTTTTAATATTAAAATAAACTACCTAAGTCTTTGTTTACTATCTAAACATTGTCTGTAAGTGGCTACTACACTTACTACAAACAGAAACATTGCATGCATGAGCTGGGGGGGCAGACCATTGCAGGGAGTGTTTGTAAAGTTTTGAGTAAGTGAAAACAGAACTTTTCCACACTTGTTAATAAAGCAACATTTAGATATGCAAATAAAGACTTAGGTAGTTTATTTAAATATTAAAAACAGGGAAACTTCCATATACGTTTAACTTTACCAATGCTTGAGCATCACAGATATTAATCCATTTGATACTTCTTATGCTGTCTTAGGGGCCTCATTCAATTGTGATTCGGCCAGTTGAATAGGCCTCTATATAAGCACAGAGCATAATTTATTTACAGAAGTTTTTAGTTAGTGAACTTCTATCCAAAAGCAAGGTCTTCACTAACTAAAAACGTCTGTAAAAAAAATATGCTCTGTGCTTATATAGAGCCCTATTCAATTGGCCAAATTGCAATTGAATGAGGCCCTAAGGAAGCCAACTTCACAAGGAATGCAACCTCTATAAAATTCCCTCTTAGTTTTTTCACTTCCTACTTGGTTTTGAATGTTTAAATGTTTTTACATATATACAGTGCTTGTCCTGAGCACATTTGTGGTATTGGATAATAATGGATTAAGTAAAATTATTCCGAAATTCTTTCCATTTATACAAAATCATTATTATGATTAAGTGTTTTGGTATTAAATTTGGATAAGGATTTTGTAATGAGTAATTCCATAAGGCTCACAGGAGACCCGTGCCAAATAAAATAAAATAAGATTAGGAAATTCTAAATGCGGATAAAACTATCAAACAATAAAGCTTTAATGTGTGAAAACATTCAACAGCGTAAGATTATTATAGACATCTCTAGATTATAAAGAGAATAATACATTGCCCAGAGGCAAATAAAATAAATACATTGAATTATATTTTAAAATGAGTCAAATGTATACTGCAAATATAGCAATGTATCATGTCATATATAATATTGTAAGGACTGCATGCAATCTCATAAATCAGACAATAAATCAAAAGTTTGCTTGTGTTTTTTAACTTTCCAAACAATTTTGTTTGGTAAAAAGCCGGAACTGAACAGGCTGGAAAAGGCTCTTTATAAAAGAAATGTATGCCAATATCACTGAAACGTGTTAAATTCTCTTAAGAACAATATTTAAAAAACAAACGTATTCAATATAATACCGGAAGAG
The DNA here is from genome assembly GCA_027410445.1 of Discoglossus pictus. NCBI lineage: Eukaryota > Metazoa > Chordata > Amphibia > Anura > Alytidae > Discoglossus > Discoglossus pictus. Next base: position 395,756,463 of record CM050164.1, read on the forward strand.
GCCGGAACCCACTATATATATATAAGAAATTCAAGCTAAAATCATTGGGAAGTGTAAAATATAATTGAGAACAATATTTAAGAGCCATAGCCCATTGTATATTATGCTTTATTAATCCCTTAATAAACCAGACACACAACCAAAATTCACCAGATATACGTGACTAAATGGGATTCATTTAGGGAAACTAGTTTCAAGTACCCGTTCCAGGCCAGAATACAATATTTTATAAAATGAGCTGGAACTTCCCAGACAGCCGGAAATACAAAATTCGCCAGACACACATGGCTAGATGAGATTCATGTAATAAGCCTTAAAGAAAATAACTCGGAACAACAACTTCCCAGAGAGCCAGAGTTACCAAATCCACCAGATATCTGTGACTTTATGGGATTCATATTATTAGTAAAACTAAAGAAACAGAATTCATATACAAACAGGCTAGTTTACCCTATAATAATAGCTAAGGAGTTACATTTAAAAATAGAACTTTTATAAAAAACAGTCAACAAAAAGAAATTCTAAAATAATGAGCTAAATATATCACTATAAATGACTGCAAGTTGAAAGTGAAAATTCTGCTGATATGTTTTATAAAGAAAGCTCCATAAGTAACCAGTAGGGTTATTCCTTAACATCTGTATCAGGACTGATTTCCTATTATGATAACCATAACCAACAGGGGTAGATGTAAGGTCTTATCTACACCAGTCAGATACCAGAACACACAGTAAGTCTGCCACAGCAACTCTGACTATAATTATGCAAAGAGGTCTGAGCTAAGAAGAACAGCACATCTGCCATGAACCAAAAAAAATAAGAGTGATCTTTCTGGATCTCCATCTTGCCATAATGAAGGGGCTACTGTACTTCAATGAAGCTATGAACTATACCAAGTAGGGTCACCCAAGATGGGCAGACCATAGCACAAATAGTCAGACAAATTGTGGTCCACTGGAGAAGGAACTGGCAACCACTCCAGTTTTTTTTGCCAAGATAAGATTAGAAATAAGCACAACCAGAGACATAGCTATATGGCACAAGAAGATGAGCCCTTCATGTCAGAAAGTGTCTACCACATTACTGGTGAAGGGCAAAGGGCGAGTACAAGTAGAACTATATCTAATGAAGTGGGTTGGTAAACGCAGAGAGGCTAACTGTAGATGTGTCTCAAGGAAGGTCTGGTATAAGTACCTGGAATTTTAGATCTATGAACCAAGCTAAACTGCCTGTGGTGAAATATGAGATGTCAAGATTAAATATCCTGCAAATTAGGGAACTCAATAAATTGGAATGGGACATTTCATTTCGGACAACTACCATATCTTCTACTCTGGCCACGAATTGGGCAGAAGAAATGAAGTAACATTCATAATTATTCAAAATGAGGCTAAAGCAGTGTCCGGTTACACCCCATTAAATGATAGGATTATTTTAATTCAAATTCAAGCTATTTAACATTTCACTGATCCAAGTCTATGCTCCAACCATGGATGCTGAAGAGGCTGAAGTTGTCCATTCTATGAGGATATTTAACACCTCCAAGATATAACAGCAAGAAAAGATGTTGCTGTCATCACAGGAACCAATCTCCTTGCTGTGTGTGAGGACAAAATGCCCTTGTAGGAAGAGGATGCAAGTACATTTTGTCCTCACACACAGCAAGGATAATGGTTCAGAACTTTTTCCAAGGATCACTGTTGGACAATAGCTAGAAATATTTGCATCCTGGGGCCACCATATATCTAAAGCTACAATTAGACGCCTCCTCTATGCTAACAAAGTAGACTTTCCAGAAGAAAGGCTATGTCAGCAATTCTCAAACTTTCTAGTGCCGCGACCCTTTGATAAATTGCCCAAGTTGTGGCGACCAGTAACAGTAAAATTATTTTTGTTGCTCCTTCATCTCTGTAATACTGTTATGAATTGAAATATAAATATCTGATATGTAGGATGTATTTTCATTCTTACAAATTTAACATAATTAAAGTGTAGTGATTAATCCCAAAAACAATATGTAATATATATTGTGAAAGTTAAAAAAGTAAAGTTATGAGAATGGAAACGTTTGTAATCATTATGATTAAATTGTCTGCCATCTATCGAATGACAATTATATTAAGAAAGTACTAACTACCAGTGGAAAAAATGTTTATAATTACAAATTTTACAGATTAGAATAGACAAAAAACTAATTTATGATGGTGGCAAATTATCATTTGACCCCCGAAGGGGTCGCAACCCACAGGTTGAGAACCTCTGGCCTATGTTGTTGTAAAAACACAAATGTAAGCACCTGGAATTTGCTAAACATCACTGGAACTTTGATATAAACCAGATTCAGATGAGACAAAAATAGAGCATTTTGGCAACAAACAACAGATTTGACATAAAAAGAGTCAAGGTCATGTAGAAGTGAACCTAATCCCCACACTGATTTAGAGTTTTGGGGCTGTTTTTGTTCCAAAGGACTGGTTAGTATACATTGCATCAAAATACTGGGTTATGTCTGGATCTTCTATCAAGTAAATGATCCAAAGCTTATCTCCAAAACCACAGAAAAATGGTTCACTTACCACAGAATAAAACGTTTAACTTTCCCCATCCAGAGCAATGCATGGTAAGAGAGAAGGGAAGAAGAAGATTATTAGCAGAGCGAAGAGGGCAGTTGGATGAGTATTTTGAGATGAAAACAGCAATATAAGGCGTTGTACTATTGTTGAGGGCTTTGTAAGTTAGTATCATGAGTTTATTCTCAAGGCTATAGGAAGCTATTGGAGTGACCAACCGAGAGGTGCTGCAGACACTGCATTGAGTATGTTAAATGAGTCTAGCAGAGTTGTTCATTATGGATTGGAGTGGAGATAGATGGTGATAAGGAGGCCAGCAAGGAGATAGTTTCAGTAGTCGAGGTGAGATATGATGAGAGAATGGATTAGTCATGTCTTTTTATGTTGTTTGTAATTCATTCTGAGGAAAGAGAGGGCAGGATCCAAAGCAGCGGGCCTGGGAGGTGGGAGTGATGATGGAATTGTCAACAGTGAGATATACAGTATTTGAGGAGTGTGGGAAGATTAGGAGCTCACTCTTGAATATGCTGTGTTTTAGTTGACGGGCAAACATCCATGAGGATATGCTTGAGAGACAGTTGGCAACTTGTACTAGAAGAGAGGTGATAGTTCCGATGCTAAGAGGCAGTTTTTAGTGTCATCTGCATATACATGATACTGAAATCCAGTAGACTTTATTAGGGAACCAAGGGAGGATGTACAGACAGATAGAGAAAAGGAGGAGCCTAGGACTGGACCTTGGGGTACAACATCAGTCAAAGGGTGAGGTGAAGAAGAGGTGCCAGAGAAGAAGATACTAAATGTTCAATTTTCTAGGTATAATGTGCACCATGAAACAGCAGTGTCATGGATGCCAAAAGAAGAGGGTCAAATGGTCAACTGTGCCAAAGGCAGCAGAGAGACCCAGGAGAATTAGAATAGAGAAGTGACCCTTTCAGTTGGAGGTGAGCAAGTCATAAGAGAATTTTGTGAAAGATGTCTCTGTGGAGTGTTGGGGTTGGAAACCTGATTGGAAGGGGTCAAGGAGGGATTAGGAGGAAATACATTTGAGTTGCTCAAGCACTATTGAAGCCAGGGGAAGTTGAGAGTTTGGGGGATAGTTAGATGCAGAAACTGAGTCAGATGATGGAAACTTGTCATTGTTTAGTGTAAGGTTGAATATATTTGTAAGAGCAGGGATAAGTGTGGTAGAGTGGGGAGGAATAAGTTGTGATAGATCATGTGGAAACATTATAAGGAGATAGGATAATACTAGACAATAGACATCGTGCTCAGTTACAGGGTTAAAGGAATCCATAATTTATGCACGATTGGGGAAGGGTAAAGGCTGGGTTCTGTTGGGTTGTTGAGAGGAGGTTATGTTAGAGCCACATTTAAAGCAGAGTTTCTTTCTGATGGTTTCATTTTTTATTTTTTTTAAATGATTGGCAAATTCAGCTGTGAGACAGGAAGGGGCAAGAGATGCGGGTAGCAGAGGAGTGTTGAATGTGGCGAACAAACATTTGGAATTGGAAGATAAATTTAATGTTAAGGAGGAGAAGTAATGCTGTTTGACAAGAATGAGGGCAGAGAAGTAGTTTGTAAGTTTGCAAGTTTTCAATCTTGCTGTGTATATGTTTTATTTTAAGCTCAAAGGCAGTGTCCTCCATTCTTTTGCATTGTGTTAATATTGCTTTTGACTTGAACTTACCCCTGTATAGCACTACGTGATATGTTGGCCTGTTACAAAGAAAATAAATAATTCATTTTAGGGCAAAATAAACTTGTAATGGAGAAAGTCTGTTGAGGTGAAAGATTTCCTTCATAGTCGTTCAACAGTGCTGAAGCACCTCTGGATGTAGCGTGTTTCTGTAGTGTGCCATGGTGTGGATAGGAGCTATGGTGTTTGACTGTGTTTCTGGAGGCAAAAGTGTCCAGGATGGAAGTTAGAGTCATGTTGTATTCTGAGGTGGCTATGTCATGACAGGTGAGGGTTGTGAGGGAGCTGAGAAGGGGTTGTAGCACAGTGGAAAGGTATTGTCGGCTTCTGTCGCTTTTGGTTGCCAGGAGTGAAGAAGTGCAGTGAGTGGAAGGTGTGTTGAGATGGTGGTCAGATAGTGGGAGTGGGGTAATGACAGGGTTGGAGATTGGAGATTGGTAAAAATAAGGTCAAGAGAGTGCCCATCACAGTGAGTTGGGGATTCTGTCCATTGTGGGAGGCTAAGGGAAGAGGTAAGTTAAAGTAATTTTGCTGCTGAAGGGGAGGTGGGAGTGTCAGTGACAATGTTGAAATCGCCAAGATTGAGTTTAGGCAAGCTGGAGGAGAGAAAATGAAGCAGCCAGGTTGCAAAATTATCCAGAAACTGAGAGGGTGGTCCAGACAAGCGATAGATCATGGCTACTCGAAGAGAGAGGGTGAGAAGAGGCGAATAGTGTGAACTTCAAGAGAAGAGAATTATGATTATGTATGAAGGAATGAGCTTGAATCCCTTAATATGTATTCTACTATATCACACAGCAACAGGGGGAGGGGGTGATTTTTTCTTTGAATACTTTTACCGCACTGTAAGGTTAGATTTCTCTCATATTTTCACAATAAGATGAGGTTCATAAACAACAAAGACAACTTTTCATTGCATGTTTTGCTCATCTTTATCAAGGAGGTCAATAATTTTGAGGGGCAGGGGGGCACTGTATATACATTATATCTTAAAAGATGCTTGTATATCACTATATGACTGTGAGCACACAAATATATCTATACTAGGAATATAAAAAATGACAGCAGTAAAATTGTAAGGCTAGCAATGTGTTTGTCACACAATGCGAGGATATGTAAACTAACGTTAACATCAAAATAAATATTTTAAAAACACACATATTTGAATTAATCTATAGCTTACTCATACATACTTCAGACATACCCAGTGATAACTCATAACATTCCCATTCAGTATTCTAGTGGCCCTTTAAATAAATCTCTTCCGGACCATAGGGTCAATAAAAATTACTTGATTCACTGATCTTTATTGGCTTGTTCTATCTAATTCATTTGCTGTGCCTATATATTCACATTTGTCATTTAGGCTGCCCTGTAAATTAATTAAGCTTTGGCTAACAAATCAAAACACTGACAATCTCTCTTTTACTGGCACAACCCTACATAAACTGCAATCATTTTAATATAATGCCAAGAGAGTAATTAGGAATATGCATCCCTTAATGTCAATGTATCAAAGCTCTTTGCACTGCGTGCATCAGCAAGTGATATGCAGAGTGGCTTTTTGGATTAATAGGAGTAGATATTTGATATGTTTTATGCCATCATTCACCCATTTGTGTATCAATTAAAACTTCAGGTAGAAGTTGGTGCTTCAATGAAATTACTAAGACTAATGATAGTCAGATACGCTGCATTCAAAGCAAATCCTGCAGAATTTTCTTTTTTTGTCCATGACTAGTTCATATCACTTTTGTTCTATTTTAAATTAACCACATTCACCCCAAGTAACAATATAAGCTTACATTGTATGCACTTACAATAAAATACATTTACAGTTATTGATTTCTTTGACTGAAGGAGCTACTGCTTCTTATTAACAAATTTCAAAAACAGAAAATATCTAAAACTTCACAAAATTTAAAAGACTGGATAAGATTCCCAGCCTGGTAGATGTAGAAAGCTAATATGGCGTCCCACTAAAGCGATAGTGGGGTCACACATGGTTTAGCATGTATTTAAAAAAGTTGATGTGAAAAATGAGCTCTGCAAAGGTTTTTTTTGAAGCGTACTTTTAATTCATGTGCACACAGCTTTTGCAATAACGTGTGGACTTCCTTCTGAAAAAAGGTTTTTGGCAGTATCACATACAGTAATAGTGCAGTGTTCTGCAATACACAAATTAGAGCTTGTCAGAAGGTGGTAAATGTTTTTAAAGGACCGCTGTATAACAGATTTTTGGTTTGTAGAGGCATAATGTAGTATGCAAAAGAATGAGATTTGAGCATATTAGAAAAAAACTTATTTGTAATTCTTTTATTTGAATTTCATGTGACTCCATATGATGATGGAGTGATCAAGCAGTAGATGGCGTCTTTTGTTGTATAATACCCCAAAAAACCTTCTATATTAATTATGGGGCATGTGTATAGACGTGTACAGGATCCCATGGCAGACTAAAGTCGAGGGGTATTGGGCTTTGACCTAAGGAGAAGTTGGGGGATGGCATTTGTTAAAGTGATTGGTGGGAGCAGGGGTAGAGGAAAAAACATCTGCAGGGGCATATTGTAGTTGAAAAGAATGGTGTTGGTATTTAATTATTCATTTTTTGTCACCGCATTGGTGGGCGGTAGTGCTTGCCCTCTTCCAAATAAGGAGGAGCCTTTAGGGGCACAGGGTCCCCAGAGAGGTGGTGGGCAGAGTTGGACATGCAAGCACTAGTAGATACGGTTTTGGTTATCACTTTATATCAAATATAGAAGCTGTGGCCAGTTTTTGTACCCAATAATGGTGTGAAGTGTTTTTATTTATGGGGTATTGGGTGGTGGTGCATTGGGTAATCCCAACATGACTGTAGAGGGTCAAGAGCTTGTTCTGGGCTCATAGAGCCTGGAGCAACAGTGTGTACTAACACACGTCCCATAATTTAAATAAAAGCCTCCCAGAGTGACTCAACAGCAAACAAGGACATGTAGTGATATGACACTTAATGGTAACTAATCTTTCATCTCAAACAGCTTTATACAAATCAAGTGTCCTCATTGTATTCAAATTGACACATGCAGAACACCACATTTCATTTCTCACATATGCTTAATTTAAATTCAAGGGCTACTTGACATTTAATGATTATACCAAGTATTCCTCTAATTAATTTATTTCATAACCAGCATGCAATAAAACAGGCTTTTAAAAAGTCTTCACCCCAAATTAGATGTGTAGGGGGCTGGAGTAGATCTGTCCAGCAGTAAGTTCTCTCTCAAGAGACTACATTTTTAAAATCCAATAAATTGGTTGAAATAATGATTGTTACTATTTAAAAGTTGTGAAAATTGAACCATTACTGTGGACCTTTAAGTAATTTTTAAGTAGGGCCTTAAATCTCATTTAACTATTTATTCAAGTTACATCAAAAATAAATAATTAAAGAGATAACTCATTGAGCCTCTCTTTCAACTGTAGAGGACATGAGTCAGGTATGTTTTATTGTTTCTGTGTAGTAAGTGGTACTTTCAACTGTAAGTGCGTGGAATTGCTAACTGGTTTCAATTATACCCTATCTACCTATAAAAACAGTAAATCAGCAATAAAGGCTTCTACACACCTACTTACAAGATTCTTTGCGTTTGAAGCTGGTAAAACAATACAGCTTGAGAGCAGCAAGGAACTGTTTAGAGTTACAAGATCATATGTAAGAGCTGAGATGAAAAATTTGCTTTACACGCCATCCTAAAAGTAAACAGATGTAGTATTAGCACATGGATAAAATATACTTCAACCAGATTTCAAAATGTGTCTGAGTTTGCAGTTATTATTTCTCTTTGGTGCTTGTGGGGGGACAGAATGACATATGGAACATACATAAAACTGTCTTACCCAATCATAGAAAGGAAAGACATCAGATATTAAGTATGAGGTAAAGAGTGTAAAAGAGGACATGCTGTCTGTTATGAGCTAATATTCATCCTGGATGTTTGTTTCTACACTAAAGAATCTATTTACTAAACTTTTCAGGGACAGTGAAGGGCAACAATGGTATTTTTCCCTTTAGATAACAGCTTTCAGACAACCTATTGGCAGCTCAAGTTTAGTGCTTCAAGGGATACATTTCTGTGTGAAACAACTGCAGCTCAGGAAGCCCAGGAATAGACCAAAACAAGAATGGACAGGAACTGCTAGGAATAATCAAGAAGAATACAATAAGCCAGGAACAGATCAGGGTAGCTAGGATTATATTCAGGGGCGGCTGGTGCATAGGAGCAAATGGGCAAGTGCCCTCCCAAAATGTATGCACTGAATCCCCCCTATAACTTAAATAATATTTTAAAAAAATTACATCTTGTTCAATCTTCTATTTTTTTTAATGTCTGCTGCTGTCACTTTAATTGATAAAACAATTTGTGCAGCAGACACTGACATACACACTGGCTTATCACATCTACCCCCCTTCTGCCGACTTGCCTAGTACTACAGATCAGGGTACATGTGAGAATAAAAAAAAGTAAAAATGCTGTTTTGCCCGATCCATGCTCTAAACTATAGCTCTGAGCCTGTCTGTCACATGCGGCATCACCCAATCAGAATGGCCGGGAGGGAAAACTCCTGGATTCTGCAGGGACAGTCCCTCTTACTGTCCCAGCCAATTAGGACTGTATGCAGGGCACGCCGTCCTTTGCACTATGCAGAACAGCGTGCCGTCATCAGGGCACCAAGAACTGCCCACTGATGATGCTCTGAGCTCCAGCCTGCATCCCATCTGCCACAGAGGCCCCATCTCATATTTACTGGACCTGCTTGGTAAGGGTCTGACAGTGTGCCATATGGGCCAGGCATTGTGTGCATGTGTCACTAGGAGCATGTTGCATTGCATGTTTATTGTGTATGTAGTGATAAACATGCAATGCAACATGCTCCTAGTGACACATGCACACAATGACAGTTACATTATAATATGCTCATAGTGACACAAGCCAGTCCCACATGGCACACTGACAGCTTCTTACCTTAGCCTTGGCAGCCTCCAGCAAGCAGGTCCAGTAAATATGAGATGGGGCAGATTTGGTGCAGGCTGGAGTGCAGAGCATCATCAAAGCGCCGTTCCAGTCACCAGCTCGCGAAAGATGTGCCATTGTATGCAGCGCATACTGGGAGATGTAGTTCAGTGAGAGCTGCTATGCTGAGAGAGCTGTTCAAGACTATATGAGTACCGTCTGTCTCTTATTCTCTCTCTTTCTTGCTCTCTGTGTCTCTTGTATTCTCTCTCTGTGTCGTGTACTCTCTCTCATAGATAGAGGCAACTTAGTAGTTTTGTGATGATAGTTTACTTTTAATTTGATACCGAAAAAATAAAAATACAATAATAAATACAAATACTTGTTGTATTAATAAAAAGAAGTTAAACAAGAAAGGCAAAGGCAAGTAGTAGCCACACAGTTACTATATAAAGATGCCATACAGATGTGTCATGAAAATATATATTGAGTACATTTGATACTTCAAATTATTAACTGTAAACATGATATATTGTATTTTTCTATTGTTATTTAGCTTATAATTATACCTTTACTGTAGAGTGTTCCAATACTTATCATCACCTTATTTGTGCCATTTGCCTAAATGTAGGAGTATAGATGTCATTGAAGTGCATCTAATATGTCACCGTAATCCATAATTTGGCAGTCAGGTGGGGCTCAGTTTACACAATGTACAAATCTCCTACACAATAAATATGACTTTGATGACAAGGTGTATGTCAAATCTACTTGATAAATCATTAACTTGCCTAAAAACATGTTCCGCAAATTAAAGTTTTTAGTATTTCATAATTTTATTATGTTTTTGCACTGTCCAGACATTGAAGCACATATTTGCATACACAGAATGGACACAGTAAATAGGCACTGACACAAATATGCCTCTTTACCTTTGCATTGGTGGCTTATAAGGTTTCTGAAAGCTGTATCTGATGCTGCTTTCTAAGGAAAAATCAGCCTTTAGTTATGAGAAACGGGTGGAGATACTGCCGGTGCAATGCACTGGGTCCCCAGTGTGCTCCAATTTTTTTTTAATACATTTATTATTTTACCATTTGTAGTTTTGGCCACCCTATACCCCCCTGTCCCTCCTAGGAACCCCTTGGCCTCAACAGCGTCCCTTCGTAGAGGAATCAGTTCATTGGTGGTTCAACATAACTATGAATTACGTCAAGTATCTGTATGGGTAAATATCAATATATATATATATATATATATATATATATATATATATATATACATAAAAAATATATATATATATGTCACAAAAGTGAGTACACCGCTCACATTTTTGTAAATATTTTATCATATCTTTTCATGTGACAACACTGAAGAAATGACACTCTGCTACAATGTAAAGTAGTAAGTGTACAACCTGTATAACAGTATAAATTTGCTGTCCCCTAAAAATAACTTAACACACAGCCATTAATGTCTAAACTGTTAGCAACAAAAGTGAGTACACCCCTAAGAGGAAATGTCCAAATTGGTCTCAAAGTAACAATATTTTGTGTGGCCACCATTATTTTCCAGCACTGCTTTAACCCTCATGGGCATGGAGTTCACAAGAGCTTCACAGGTTGCCACTGGAGTCCTCTTCCACTCCTCCATAATGACATCACGAAGCTGATGGATGTTAGAGACCTTGCACTCCCCCACCTTCCATTTGAGGATGCCCCATAGATGCTCAATGGGGTTTAGGTCTGGAGACATGCTTGGCTAGTCCATCACTGTTACCTTCAGCTTCTTTAGCAAGGCAGTGGTCATCTTGGAGGTGTGTTTGGGGTCGTTATCATGTTAGAATACTGGCCTGGGGCCCAGTCTTCAAAGGGAGGGGATCATGCTCTGCTTCAGTATGTCACAGTACATGTTGGCATTCATGGTTCCCTCAATGAACTGTAGCTCCCAGTGGCGGCAATGTCTTTTGTGAAATACTGTATATGCCAGTCACATAGGACCACTCCACTGGTGCAATTGTAAAGAAAGATGGAATATAGACACACACACACAATCAGCTATAAGTACAATTTCATTACAACTGAGACAGCTAGTAAAGTAAGTAAGTAAATCTTGTCTGAATAAGTAGGAATATGGAAGGGAGTGATGTCAAAGGTCTGCCCGTCTTACCTCAGTTGTTGTACTGAGCATGTCAGAAGCCACTGAGATGTAAACTTTCATGTGATTTCTTTCCTCTTTTACCATAACAGACTTAGCACTCTTAGTGAGATGTTTGTCCAACAGGAAAGATATCACTGGGGATGAAGGTGCTCTGCTTTTCCATGTATATATTGATGTATATGTGTATATAATATGTGTATATATGTTTCCTTTGCTATGTTGTGTTTATTCCCCATACCTGATGATGTCAGATGCTTTTTCCACTCTCTCTGTATCTGCTGTTATTATTCAATATAAGTATAGAAATATATATATATATATATATATATATATATATATATATATATATACATACTATATATATATATATATATATATATATATGTATATATATATATATATATATATATATATATATATATATATATATATATAGCACAAGGGGAGCCTGTGGGCTCAAGGGAGGCCCAACACACAAAAAACATTTGGGGCCCAATATTGTTTTTTGCACTGAGCCCCGCCATTAACCAGCTCCATCACTAATGAGAAAGTAATTCAAATTTGCAAGGAGTAATATGCTGCTAAAGAATGCAGTTTTGTTCTACTAGCAGTTGTGTTCTAATAGCACATACAGTATGTGAAAGATATGCCTTAGAACAGTGGATCCCAAGCCTCTCCTCAAGACCCAATAATTTAACTTTATAACTATGTGAAAACATGAAAAGAGCAATTAGCATTCAAAAGACTCTGCCTCATCTGTATAGAAACATTGTTAAACCAAAATCATGGCCTGTCTTGAGGAGATATTTGGGAAACACTTCACTAGAGACACTTGTTTTACTTTTCTTTATTTATGCTTTCTTATACATAAAAAAATTATATTCAAGTATTCAAAGCCAGACTTTACTTAAGCAAACAGGAAATCAACTATAATAATTGCGGTAAGTTTGTAATGCTCCATGTGAGTGTACACACTTACCACTTCCTAAGTCCATACAGAGACACAGGAAAGGGAAGGGGGGAAGAGACACGGGTAGGGGGGAGACACAGGGGAGGGAAGGAGGTGAGAGACACAAGGGAGGTTGAAGGAAGGAGGGAGAGAAAAATTAAAAATTATACCGTCATTTTTGATGGGCAATTTACTAGTAGTGATATAAAATTCAAAAACATTAATTTTAAGATAAAGTAATAGAATATACAGATAGTATATACAGAGTTATAGGCCTTCATAGAGACATTTAGTACAACTGGTAATATTTACTAACATTATCACTTTCCCCATCAGTTAAATCACTTTAATGACTGACGCAATTTGAATACAACAATGAGGACCAAATATTATTTCATTTTTCCATTTTATCATCTAAAGTAATAGATAATTTATCCATTATAAGGTACATTTGGAAGTTTTCATCCAGAAGTGATGATGACAATAAATTGTATTGAAATGTTTGACGTGAAGGAAGGGAGATGATATTTTAGACCTAACAGACAATAGATTGAGTCTAACTTATTTTCAAAACTATAAGATAGAATTTTGCACATTTGACACCACAAATTAAAGACTTTTGGAAAATCACAAAACGTATAAAATTGCACCTTCTTGGTCACAATCTCTAAAATATTTATTAGAGTTAGATGAAAACATTTTATTTAATTTAGAAGGAGCCATATATATATAGGTTCTATGGAAGTACCATATTTAAGTTTCCTTTAAAGAAATATTGTTACTACCCCTATAAGATTTAGAAAAATATTTTCCAATCTTCAGTTGCTATAGTTTTTTTAAACCTTTTTCTCTATTAAATTAATCGTACAATTAGATGTATGTTGACCATGCTATAATAAATTAAGTTTTTTTCTTCAATACCAAATACTACACTTTGGTGTTTAAATTAAAAATCCTTAACTGAAAAAAAAAATAGTAAATCACATTATACGAGAGATATAAATGTATTGATTTTTATTTCGCTTAAAGCTTTTATAGGGGAAGTTTTATTAAACAGGGAGCAGGAAAAAACCAACAGAAATCAAAATTCTTAATGACTTGAAAACCCAATATAATGATCTAATTAAATAAAATCAACACTGTATTAAAACTAAACCAACTATTTATCAAATAGCCCAACAACTAAACATGATCCTTTCAGAAGATACTGATAATCCTATGAGACAATCTAAATGTAAATGTTATCAGTATGTTAATAAAATAAATACTATGGGCCACATTCAGTTCGAAGTAACTTGATCGCAGACAGACGAATGTCTGCAAGTGAGTTGCGGGCTCCCGTTTCTTCTCCGATTGCGATGCTATTCAATTGAGCAGGGGCGCGAAATTCGAGCTTGAGGCCGCAAACTGATATGGGGCTTGCGGTAGAATGTAATGCTACACAGCCTCTCAGTCAATAGAAAGCGGTCTAGACGAATATGATTGACAGTGGGAGCTTACAAATTTGAGTTTCACACACCCATGCGTTGACTGTGCTGTAAATTTAATTTGAAGTAGCGTGCAGGCCCTGGATTTGGAGGTTTGGTATTTTTGATTGAGAGTAGGAGCTAGGTGAGAGAGGTAGTTTGCGTTTTTATTGATTTATATTCTATCTCATGTGGATTTACACTTAAGACTTACACATATTTACAGATTACACATATTTGCAATACACATAGGTTAAAGAACCCACATAGAGACATATAGAGTTAGTTCACACACCCCCAATAGTGACTGAGGAATGCTGTTGAGAAGGGATGCTACAGACCCTATGATTTTTCCAGGCCTTATTTTGTAGGTTGTCTTTTTTTTTTCTTTTTTGGTTTTAGGTACAATTCAGGTCCATGAAGGCATCTTCTGCATCTGCAAGCATTGTGGAGGAATTGTATGAGGTGTAAGGTTTTTCCAGTGCCTCTCAGGTAGACATTCCTTCAATGACAGCTCCCACAATCTTAAAGCTATAATATAGCCAGATATATCAAATATGACGTGGCCACCTAGAGTGACCATACATACTATAGCTCACAGCTTCATTGCAGTACACAAGCCCCTTCACCACCACCACTTAGCAATGCTGAAGGGGACCAGGGAAACATACACCACACTTATCTACTCTAAGCCATCAGGAGGGCCACAAAAACAGATGGATGCTTTGCAGAGGCACGAGGATCACCAGCCAATTCATCTCCATCAGGGGTAATCTCCACAACGTCCATCCTGGTAAGTCCCACGCCATTGCCGGTGGCCATGTGCCAAGATGTCTAGCCATTCCCAATTGGTGACCTCCCATTATGTTCTACTATTCATCAATTTACATTAGTGTAGATTGCTAAGTGGTGGTGGTCAAGGGGCTTGTGTACCTGAATGAAGCTGTGAGCTATACCATGTAGGGCCAGTATAGGTGGGCAGGTGATAGCAGAGAGGTCAGACAAATCCCAGTCCACTAGAGAAGGAACTGGCAACCCACTCCAGTATCTTTGGCATGCAAACCTTGTAGAAAATCACAGGCAGAGACCTAGCTGCATGTGCTGCAGTCCATAGGGTCACAGAGAGTCATACACGACTGAAGGAGTGAACAAGAAAGAATAAAATGCTCCCCAGATACTTGATATATGTGATGTGGTGGTGAAATATGGCCACTATTTGTGTTCCCAAATGTAGATGTGATGAGTGATATGTATATAAGGTGATCTTTGTATTTTTAGGGTCCACATTAGAGCCTCTGTGAGTGAGAAAGGGTTAATATGTCAGACATTTGCATGTATTTGTTTTGCAATTTAATGAGGTAGTGTGTCTTTAATAGCTTTTAGCATGCTGCAGCATAACTTTTCATATTGGCATATGTATGACCATTACAATCTATGTGGAAAATAAAATAATATTTTTTGCAATATTTGACACTCAGGCATTGTTGTGCATGTTAGTGTAATACCTACCATTGTTTCCCCCATGTTTTAAAGTGTATTGGTGTCTTTATATTGTCATTTACAGTGTTACAAACTGGTCTGTAAACCTGTTGTGGGTCCTATTTGGAACCCATAAGATTTGGGCAGCCATTTGGAGTTTACGAACTTGATTGCAACCGCGGTGTTGAGCGATATTTGCAATTGAAAATCGCTTATCGATTTTCGCGGTCGGAAGTCCTGCTGCCTTGACAAATCAAAGGCTTATGCAGGCTGTAAGTTATGATTTTGATCAGCGCCATTTGTTTCAAGGCCGTAACTCGGAAGCCGTTCCAATCCCCAAAAAGACGCAAATTGAATAGCAAAATAGCTTGCAAGCTCACTTACGGGATACCGGATCTCAAATTCACTCAATTGAATGTGGCTCTATGGGCCCCATTCAATTGCAATCCCGTAATTGTGTGTAACCGAACATTCCGGTTTCATTTTTAGAAACATTTATAAGTAATCAATAGTGATGTCGCAAACCTAAAATTTTCGGTTCGCGAACCGCGAACGCGAACCGCCGCAAATGTTCGCGAACCGGCGAACATCGGCAAACCGCCATAGACTTCAATGGGCAGGCGAATTTTAAAACCCACAGGGACTCTTTCTGGCCACAATAGTGATGGGAAAGTTGTTTCAACGGGACTAACACCTGGACTGTGGCATGCCGGAGGGGGATCCATGGCAAAACTCCCATGAAAAATTACATAGTTGATGCAGAGTCTGGTTTTAAGCCATAAAGGGCATAAATTACCTAACATTCCTAAATTGTTTGGAATAACGTGCTTTAAAACATCAGGTATGATGTTGTATCGATCAGGTAGTGTAAGGGTTAGGCCCGCTTCACAGTGACAGACCAAACTCCCCGTTTAACGCACCGCAAACAACCACAAACAGTCCATTTGCACAACCGCAAACTCCCCATTTGCACAAGGTTGGATACCAAGCTAGCCATGTCCCGTTCCTTGTCCTCATTGATGTCATTGAAGGTCTCTTCCTCCACCCAGCCACGTACAACACCAAGGGTCCCCGAAAGGTGACAACAAGCCCCCTAGGACGGCTGCTGTGTTTGGTCTTCCACCTCCTCAAAGCCACCTTCCTCCTCTGACTCCTCTTCTTCAGACTCCTCTCACTGCATTGCCTCTCTCTGCATTATTATAAGGTGTGTTTAGTAGTACTACTCTTATCAGTTTAAAACCTGTTACAGCACATATAAAGGGGGCGTGTATAAGGCCTGGATTTTTAGAACCGGGAGATGGAAAAAGATGCTTTGTTGGTCGTATCACTTCAATTTTGGGGCACGGCACGTGCAGTCAAAGGTGCCACCAGATAGGAGTGGCGTGTTTGTAAGTACTACTATTATCAGTTTAATACTTGTTACGTCACCTATCAGGGCCGTGTATAAGGCCTGGATTTTTAGAACCAGGAGATGGAAAAAGGTGCTTTGTTGGTCGTATCACTTCAATTTTGGGGCACGGCACGTGCAGTCAAAGGTGCCACCAGATAGGAGTGGCGTGTTTGTAAGTACTACTCTTATCAGTTTAATACTTGTTACGTCACCTATCAGGGGGCGTGTATAAGGCCTGGATTTTTAGAACCAGGAGATGGAAAAAGATGCTTTGTTGGTCGTATCACTTCAATTTTGGGGCACGGCACGTGCAGTCAAAGGTGCCACCAGATAGGAGTGGCATGTTTGTAAGTACTACTCTTATCAGTTTAATGCTTGTTACGTCACCTATCAGGGGGTGTGTATAAGGCCTGGATTTTTAGAACCAGGAGATGGAAAAAGATGCTTTGTTGGTCGTATCACTTCAATTTTGGGGCACGGCACGTGCAGTCAAAGGTGCCACCAGATGGGAGTGGCGTGTTTGTAAGTACTACTCTTATCAGTTTAATACTTGTTACGTCACCTATCAGGGGGCGTGTATAAGGCCTGGATTTTTAGAACCAGGAGATGGAAAAAGATGCTTTGTTGGTCGTATCACTTCAATTTTGGGGCACTTTGTGACATTAGCTTCTTACGCTCAAACATGTCCTTTACAGGCACCTGACTATGGGCAGATGAGCAGGAACTGCTCAAGGCGAGAGACGGAGTGGCGGATGGTTGAGAGGGGGCAAGGAGGACAGCAGTGGTTGATGTGGCTTATGAGGAGGATGGCGGCTTTGAGTTTGTGTGCTGCTTGTACTCATGTGTTGGTCTGGAGTCACCCAAACATTAGGTCTCAACCTGTAGAGGATAAGGGAACCAGGCTACTCTAGACCTCATTCATCATTACATGTTTTGACAGATCGGTACTATGCGTGCAAGCTACTGTGACAACAGATATGAGTGGCACTGTACACTTGCAGAAGTTGGTAGAGTAGACGCTGTAGGTCTGACACACACGCTTGCAGAACTAACTGCTATGCAATCTATTACAGTACAATTTTTTGTTTTTGTTTTAAATATACACTACTGTTACACTACATATGAGTGGTGTGTTAAGTAGTACTACTCCTATCAGTTTAATCCCTGTTATGTGCCTTTTTTTTGGGTTTGGTTGTTGAAGCCACAGTGCAGCACCAGAGGCCAGAAAAATTAGGCATGTACACATGCCTGAAAAATTAGGTATTGTTGATCTTGCAGCGAGCAGAGAAGAAGGTAGGCCTGATTCAACGACGGGCCGGAGATATAAAGGGGGGCCATACCAAATAAGCACACAAGCGGGGACAAAGGTAGTGAAGGGGACATAGAGGCCCATGGACTGACGGTCGCCATCTTGGCAGGAAAAGGGCCCAGCAATTAAGCCAAACTGACCCAGCACAGGCAGCTACTTGAGTCAAACGCTGTACTATTACACCTTAATAAAGCTGAAACATGCAGCAGCAGGGATTCTAAACGGCCACACAGGGACAAGGAGGCTAACAGCCCCCACAGTCTCTGCACCACTCTTTTTAACAGATAACCCAATGGGGCTAACCAGGGACCTTGCCCACATAAAAAAACAGAATTTTATTGGAGGAATTATTAGTGTCTTTACCTCCCAAGAGAGGACATAATATACGGTATCTTTAGACTACCTGATGGCCAAACCTCCTTTAGCCCCAATGCTATCCAAGAAACATTTCAAAACTTTATCTGACTGGGGGTCTAAAGAGTGACATTAGTACTGACCTTTATATGACTGGGGGTCTATAGAGGGACATTAGTACTGACCTTTATATGACTGGGTGTCTATAGAGGGACATTAGTACTGACCTTTATATGACTGGGGGTCTATAGGTGACATTAGTACTGACCTTTATCTGACTGGGTGTCTATAGAGGGACATTAGTAATGACCTTTATCTGACTGGGGGTCTATAGAGGGACATTAGTACTGACCTTTATCTGACTGGGGGTCTATAGAAAGACATTAGTACTGAGCTTTATCTGTCTGGGGGTCTATAGGTGACATTAGTCCTGACCTTCTGCTGCAGTATTATTACTCCCAGTACTCCCAGGCTTGCTACTATTAGATATAATAACCTCAGGTTTGTTTCCTTATCTGTTATGTTTATGTTTAATGTGATAATGTTTTTTTTGTGTATATGTATTTTTGTATGCTAATGAAATAATTACTAAATGAATATACTTTACCTATTTATAAGTAATATATGCAGGAAGCATTGTGCTGAAGAGCTGACAATCTGTTTTCATGTTCCTGCAGCATACAATGTAGGTTTTCAGTGCTGTGGAGCTGCTGTGTAAGTGTCAGCAATGTGCGCAGTGTGTAGTGTAAATAGGCTGCGTGCGCGAGGGGAAGCCGTTAGGGTAGCTGGGTACTTCCGCATTGTGTAAGTTAGTGTTGTAAAATGGCGGGGAATGTGTATGTGGTACGCGGGTGTGGATGATTTAGCGTCCTTGTTAATAGTGTATCTTTACCTCGTACGGCTTTTTAGGAAAATCTGTATGTGGTTCGCGTGTTTAGGGTCCTGTAGCCTCGTTTTCTTTTTTTCAACGGCCATTTTTTCTCTCACTTAGGTGATTTTCACGTGTCTAAACTCATCAATTTGGACTTAAATGGAGGTGTAACTTCACTTGCAGAGGTCCTCGGTGCCCGCCTTGCTGTGGGTAAGCTTTGTATGTGTTTGTTGTGTATATTTATTGTGTTTTTAATGTTTTTAAGTGCGCGCGGTTCAGGCTTTAAGGTCGTATTTTTGTGCGTTCGTAATGTTTTTTTTTCTAAGTCCCGAATTTTTGGATGGTAAGTCCGTAAATTTGATGGTGTAAGTCCCGCCTGCGGCTCATTGCAGCCGACGTGGGAGCCTTCGGCGCTCCTTGCCAGCAACTCTGGCCCTCGCTTCGCAAGCCCGCAGCGTTAGCAACAACCAGCCTGCTCACAACTATATATGTGATATCTGCAATGTCTTCCCCAGTTGGCACTTGTAAATCGGCTAAGCGACAAAAAAAATGGCGTCTGGAAAAAATGAAAACGAGGCTACACGACCCCAAACCGCGCAAAACATCGCCAGCCATGTACGAGTTTTACCTAGGAACAGACGAGGTACAAAATACACTATTAGAAATAATGGAAACTGCTGGCGAGCCGCGTAACACATACACAATCGCCGCCATTTTACAACACTAACTTGCCACTAATAACATTACAAATCTAAAATGGCGCGTTACACGACTATACAAGCGGTTTCCCCTCGTGCACTGCGCACATTGCTGACACTTACACCTCAGGTCACCAACAGTCCAAATGTACACTGTAAGCTGCAGGAAAATCAAAACTGATTGTTAGCTCTTCAGGATATTGATCACTGGATATATTAATTACAAATATGTAAAGTATTTTAGTAATTAATTAATTCATTATTATTAAAAAAAAATCTATAAAAAAAATACGCTTAATAGCATATTTTACACTGCCGTAACTTTACATACATTAACGCTTCGCACTTCCTAATACATTTGTTCATTCACAATAGTTATTATAGTGCATTCATTTAATAAGTATTAATTAGTAATGGAAAATAAAAATGTAGACTTTACACTACACTAAAATGTTTTACTTTTTACTCTGCAGTTATATATCTGGATTACTGCTCATTGGCTGCCAGCGATAGCACTCTCAAAGCAGTTACAAATCTAAATCACTTTATTATGCTCTGAGACCTGAATACATTTTTTAATTTACACTGCACCAAAAAAATTATATATTTAACACTGTACTTTTTGCGATGAGCGCCGAAGATTGATCGTTGCAAAGCACGAAACATGAAGGACACGAAGGAAGAGGCTCACAATGAGCGCCGAAGGTCCTCAGAGTACAAAAAGCATTACATTGTGTGGCAAACAGCATTGCCATGGCTTCAAACTTTATTGCCCTGTCATTTGTGCCAGGCAAGTCGCTAGTGATATAATATAACATAATGCAATACAATATTATACAGTACACATGGGTGTTGGAACTGGGGGGGGGGGGTAAGGGGTAACCCCCCCCCCCCCCACAGATTTCTTATCGTATGTATGTATGCGTATAGAAGCTAACAGGGGAGGGGAGAGGGGGAGGAAACACAGGGGAGAGGGAGAGGAAGACACAGGAGAGGGGAGAGGGGGAGGAAGACACAGTGGAGAGGGGGAGGAAGACACAGGGCAGAGGGGGAAGAGAAACAGGGTAGGGGAGAGGTGAGGGGAAGAGACACATGGGAGGGGGGAGAGACACAGGAGAGAGTGGGGGGTAGAGACACAGGGGAGAGGGGGGAAGAGACTAATGGGAGGGAGTGGTGAGGAGACACCGGGGAGAGGAAAGGGGGTAAAGACACAGAGGAGGGGGGAAGAAACACAGGGGAAGGGAGAGGGGGTAGAGACACAGGGGAGAGGGGGTAGAGAAACAGGGGAGAATGGGGAAGAGACACAGAGGAGGGGAAGAGACACAGGGGAGAGGGAAGGGGGGAAAGACACAGGGGAGGGGGGAAAGAAACACGGGAAGGGAGAGGGGGTAGAGACACAGGGGAGGGTGGAGTGACACAAGGAAGAGGGAAGGGTAAAAAGACACAGGAGAGGGGGGAAAGAAACACTGGAGAAGGGAGAGGGGGTAGAGACACAGGGAAGGGTGGGAGAGACACAGGGGAGAGGGGGGAGAGAGACACATGGGAGGGAGTGGGGGGGGAGACACAGGGGAGAGGGGGGGGAGAGAGACACATGGGGGAGAGTGGGGGGGAGACACAGGGGAGGTCTTGTGCTTTATTATTATTATTATTATTATTACTATATAATGTGTAGATGTACTGGCTGGGCATGCTCTTGTGCATTATTATTATTATTATTAGTAGTATATAATGTGTATATGTACTGGCTGGGCATGCTGAAGAATTCAAATTAGCACATACAATAGTCATTCCAAAATCAGATCATAATACTTTAAGTTTTTCTCTTATTTCATTATTAAAAAATAATTTACCAAGATACTTTCTTATAGACTCTTATAGACTTATAGACTATACATTTTTACCTTCCTTAATTTACAAAGATCAAGTAGGATTTATGCTCTTGACATAAAAAAGCATTTGATACCATTAATTAGCTATATTTATTTGCTATATTCCTTTAAAAAAAATATTAATAGGTTTTTACTGTCCATAAAGGAACTAGACAAAGAGATAAAGTAGTTTATTTGCAGATGATTGACTTTTATCTATAACAAAACCTCATATATCTCTTTCAAATGTATATAGTACCTAATTAATATTTAGTAAATGTCCTGGTTTATTAATTAATAAAGATACGTCTGAACAAAATACTTTAAAACTAAATTTTAACTGTCAATGGAAACAAGATAAATTAAAATATTTAGGTATTAATATTCCTTCAAAATCTAATAATATCTATATAGTTATTTTCCCAATTATGATAAAAAAAATTGAAAAGAAATCTCAAACTTTGGTCCAAATACCATATTTGTTGGTTGGCTCATATTTATTCTGTTAAAGGCATATCTAAGTTTATTATAAGTGCATCTGATAGAGGAGAATCAGTATTGTATGAAAATATTTTTTGCATGAAGAAATACCAGAATAAACATTTACAGCCTTATTAAATTGCGATTCAGCTAGTTGAATAGGGCTCTATCTAAGCACAGAGCATTTGTTTTTACAGAAGTTTTTAGTTAGTGAAGACCTTGATAGAGCCCTATTCAACTGGCCGAAAAGGCAATTTAATGAGGCTGTTATAATCACTTACCTTGAAGTTAGCAAAATGTCTTGTAATTTCTGAAAGCTGAAAATTAGAGTTAACACCTATGTTCCCTCTAATTTTTTTGAGTCTGTGTGGGCTAAAAATGTCTTTTGTGCAACATTTTGCAAGGAGAGTAAACGTTTGTGCGCATTGGCGAGTCAGGTTATAATCAATGTTATTGTGTCTTAAGTTCACTAACATACATTGCTTGAAATTTAGCACTTGTTTACAATACAACAAAGTATTGATTAAGAAATTTAGCAAAATTTTACATGTAGAAATAGATTTATGGGGGCGGAGCTTGCACATGCAAGGAGCTGGACGTGTTTGCCTGGAGCTCCAGCACTCAAACTAGCAATTGGGCTTATAAACGCCCTGAAAGTCCCACAATTTGCCCCAAAGTGACTGGGGAAGCAGAGGGGACGACCCGGATCCCCTGGATCCTAATTTCGGGTCCAGGAAGTGAGGCACAGCGGCTCCACGGCGGAGACAGACGGGGAGAAGCGTCCCCATTGCAGTGAGCCGCCCCCCCCTGCTGTGAGGCACTCGAGGAGACTGCTGGGGAGAGGATCGGAGCATCGGAGCTCCTGGGCAGCGTGGTGAGGTCTGACCAGGGGGCCCTTATTAGCTGGTGGCCGGGCATTGACCCAGGGAGACCGGGCGGCGGCCATTTTGATTCTCCACACGGAGAGAGCTGCGGTTTGCAGCCAGGGAGCTGCAGACACCCAACAAGCCTGGCAGTGCCCTCCTAACAGGGTCCGGTGACGGCTGGTTCCGGCCGGAGGGGTGCTGGGGGGTCTGTACCCAGAATTGGAGCCCACAGGGCGGCAAGACCACGCAAAAAAAGCCTGCGAAAACGGGAGGCGGCCATCTTAGGCTGCTGACCAAGAGAAGAAGCTAAGGCCTTCTTACCACTGCATCTGGGACTCTGTGGTGATTAAAGAGCAACTACAACCTGACCCTAAAACTGTGAGTAAACAGCTGCATTGCAGGCCCAGAGATATCTACATATGCCACATTTACATTTAAACTACTTTTGCCAGCACTACTGACTGCTCTAAACCTACAAGTGGCAGTGTATAAGTAATACCCAGGAAGCAAAGACTGACACAAATGACAAGTGTGATAATTGGCAAGGCAGTTTGGCACTACTTCTCAGGGCTGCAACTGTCAGGCTTCACTTGCAAACCAACAAGATCTCTGATTACTAAGATCAACTCAACTACTTTACTTGCTTGTTGAACATTGTTTACTTGTGGACAGAGAGTAATGCAGGTCTAATATGATCCACGGGGGGAGACCTTGACAGATCATGGCATAGCAGCACAGCACGCCACAACTTGTTAAATCACAAGCCGGAATCCCACTCCAACAAAAACATTTCCCTGAAAGGGGCATACATCTACGCGGCAACTTTAGCACTTCATATTCTGTGGCGGGTCCACTGCAGCCCAAGATGGGAAAGAGCAAAAAATCCCTTCCACTTAAGAGAATTACGGATTACTGCAAACCCCCTAAAACTCCTGACGAGGTGAGATCTGACCCCTCTGAGGAATCGGAGGGGGAGGACACACGAAACGCAGCCCAGGCTGATATAAATCTATCCAAGAGTGCGATGGCACAAATTGAAAAACTGTTTCAAGCTTACACGACTAAAACGGTGGATGCAATCAGGAAAGACATCCAGGACCTAGGTCAAAGAACCCACCAACTAGAAGAAACAGTTGACCAACTGGTGGAAGCACAGGATAGAGACAGGAGGGAGACGCATCACCACGCGTCACGCATAGCGGCTCTAGAGGACAAGTATGAAGATCTAGAGAATCGGTCGAGAAGACATAACATACGAATAAGGGGGATTCCTAAAGCGATAATGAATCTGAAAAGATATGTTATGGACTTGCTTATTGTGATCTTACCAGAAGGAGCAGAAGCGGACATTGATATAGAAAGAGCGCATAGGGCGCTAGGAGCTTCTTGTAACATGGATACCCCTAAAGATGTAATTGTCCGATTCTCCCGACAACAGTCAAGGGACTTGATTCTAGCTGCTACCCGAAAGATCTTGGATCTTAGAGGACCAGATGATGCTCAGCTCATGGTGTTTGCAGACCTTTCTCCTATCACGTTGACCAGGAGAAGAGAAATGAAACCGGCATTGGGGGTACTCATCCAGCATGGTATCCAATACCGATGGGGCTTCCCTTTTGCCCTTATTTTTCAATATAAGGGAAAAACCCACATGGTCTACAGTTTGGAAGACTGCCAGTCATTGCTACAAATGCTGCATATAACATCGGATGGTGGCCATAGAGACCCTGAAAGTCAGCGTGTGACCCTGAATCCTCTCCCTAAAAGACAGTGGACCTCGGTCCCGCTCAGGAGTAAAAACAGACTTGGAGAGGCTGACATGATAGAGGTCTTGACTATCCCTCCAGAAAGACATTCCAAGACTCGGGGAGAGGAATTGAGGAGCTGCACAGAGTTGGAAGGAACTCAATAATCAATAATTACACAGACTCTGGAAATACAAGGCAAAAAAAAAAAAAAGAAAAAAAAAAAAAAAAAAAAAAAAAATCAGCTGATCCCCAAGTTTTTTCTTACTGATGCATGGGACTTATTTATCTGGATTTCGGTGTCTGGAGAACCGGTTATTCTTCAATAATGTTGTTTTATTTTTTACAGTTGTGATTATTCTTTTTCAGCTAGTTACTAGGCTGCTAGTTCTAATGTTAGTTAAACAATTTGTATTGTCGAGGGTATCCCCCCTCTCCTCTCCTTAGTTGGAATTTTTTGTACCTCAAAGAATTCTATTACCCCTGCCTAACGGGGCTGTATTTGAGAATGGCAGGTCCATTACTCTCTCCCCTAGAAGCCAGGATTTATGATTGGCGTAGGAAGTTATGTGTACTAAAAATAATTTTTATGATAGTACTCCTCGATAACTGCAAGGATATTGATCTTCTTGTGAACTATTCAACTGTTAATTTATTTTCTTGCTCTTACTTTCATTTCCAGAATTGCGTGCTCAACTCTCATCACTCCAACAGCTTTCAGGAGCCTTCTGTTTTGGCTCAAGCGCTTCTCTGGTCGCCCCATCCAGTCTGGCTATCAATAAATCAAGGTAAGATGTTTAGACCAAACTATCTCGGGAAGCAGGAAAGAAATGGCTAGAGTTTTGAAGGAGAAGTATAGTTTTTTAACACACAATGTCAAGGGCTTTAATTCCCAGTTTAAAAGAAGGAAAGCTTTTCTGTATTATCAAACTAAGAAACCATCTATAATTTTTATGCAAGAAACGCATTTTGCAAAGAATCATATTCCCTCGTACTTAAACAAGGAATATCCCACTTTCCACTCTTCAACCCAAAGGTCCAAAAAAGCGGGAGCCACCATTCTTATTCACCGTCACTTCCCCTTTCAGATAGACTCCAAATTGATAGACAAGGATGGGCATTATGTCATTTTGCGGGGCACAATTCAGGAAGTTAAACTTACGCTGGTATCCTTTTACGCGGACACGGTGGCACCCCATAAAAGTTTACTACACATGCTGAAAAAAGTAGAACCCTGGTCAGATGGTCTGGTGGTGATAGGGGGGGACTTCAATCTTGTGTTAGAGCATGGACTAGATCGTTCGAGCTCCCAGGCCACTAATAGATACTCGTGGAAACTACAACAGATTAAAGGGGTGTTAGACAGAATGGGCTTAGTGGATGCCTGGAGAGGACATCATCCTAATAGTCGCGAATACACGTACTATTCACATACGCATGGGACCTACTCACGGATAGACACGATTTTGGTAACCTCTAAGTTTTTTGTCCAAACCAGGGGCTCGGAAATTTTGGTATGCCCATGGTCAGACCACTCGGCAGTTTCCTTGGATATGGATCTTGGAGGAGACTCAAGGACTCCATATTCCTGGAAAATTAATGAACGTAAGTTAACGGATACGGCGCTACTGGGCCAGATACAGAAAGAATTGCAACAATATTTTGAGCTAAATAATACCCCGGGATCTAATATAGGATGGGTGTGGATGGCCCACAAGGCCTATATCAGGGGGATGTGTATCAAGATGGCAGCTACCATAAAAAAAAATAGTATACGCCAGGAACAGGAACTTACTGCTAAGTTACGAGATCTAGAATTACAGAATCAAATGCTCCCCTCCAATAGACTTCGCCAGAGAATAGATGACACTAGATTAGAACTTGACGCCTTGCTTTCGCACAAGACAGTGAGTGCCCTGAGACGGACGAACCAGCTGTTTTATTCCAAAGCTAATAAACCTGATTCCTTTCTGGCACGGAAGCTTCGGTCTAAAGCAGCATTGTCCAGAATTCTTAGGATTAGAACCAGGGCTGGGAAGATAACAGTGAGTCAGAGCGAAATCAAGCACACATTTAGGGATTTTTATAATTCAATCTATTCGACAAAAATAAACCCGAGCGCGGAAGCTCTTAGATCTTATCTGGATTCCTGTGATCTTCCTAAAGCTTCAGAGCAGCATATAGAGGATTTAAATGCGGATGTGGGTGTAGAGGAGATATTAGAAACCATTAAAAGTCTCAAATCAGGGAAAGCCCCAGGGCCGGATGGCTTCACTAATTCTTATTATAAATTATGTGGGAACATTCTAGCCCCTTATCTTAGCTGTCTGTTTAATGCCGTACTTAGGGGGGGATCTATGCCCCCGGAACTCAGCACGACGAACTTAGTAATCTTCCCTAAAGAAGGGAGGGATCCCCTGGAGCCGAAAAATTATCGTCCCATTTCCCTCATGAATGGGGATATTAAATTATTGACTAAAATTATGGCAAATAGGATGGCAAGGTTTCTCCCAACTCTAATACACAAGGACCAGACCGGGTTCATACAACATAGACAAACGGTAGACAATATCCGTAGGACCATGAATGTTATACACCTGGCCTCCCAAAGAAAAACACCTCTTCGTGTGTTGGCACTGGATATGGAAAAGGCATTTGATACAGTAGAGTGGCCTTACTTATATGCAGTGTTAGCTAAATTTGGTATTAAAGGAAACTTTATACGCCTAATCAAGACACTATATAAAAGCCCGGAAGCTCATTTGAGAATGCCCGGGACAGGAGAGGCTTTGGTAAACATCCAGCGGGGTACCAGGCAAGGGTGCCCCCTGTCTCCACTGCTTTTTGCTCTGGCTATTGAGCCTCTGGCTCAAAAGATAAGAGGAGAAGGGGAGATCAGGGGTCTGCAGATAGGTCACCACCACCTGAAATGCTCTCTATTCGCAGATGATCTTTTATGCACTCTAACGGACCCTGTAAACTCGATTCCTAAATTATTGTCTACTTTAAGGGAGTTGGGGGCCATGTCAGGGCTGCAAATTAATGAGGAAAAAACTGAGGCCTTGGGGGTAGGGGTTCCAGGCCCTATATTAGAAACATTGAAGGCGGCATTCAATTTTCAATGGCCTAAAAATTCAATCAAGTACTTGGGAGTTAAGCTTACCAAAAACTTGGCGGGTCTTTATAAAGCTAACTTCCCACCATTATTTAGGCGGCTGACTGAGGACTTGAGGACCTGGTCTAAATATCAAATATCATGGACGGGACGCATAACATCAATAAAAATGACAGTGCTCCCAAAAATTCTCTATCTCTTCCGAACTCTACCAATTAACCTATGTATGAAGGATATTGATCAATTTCAGAATACAATGTTTAGATTTATCTGGCGTAATAAACTACCACGTATAGCGAGGAAAACAATGTACAGGAATAGGCAAAAAGGGGGTCCTTCTTGTCCCAATCTGAGGCTTTATTTGCAAGCAGCACGGCTGGCGTGCATCCCGGTAACCCACTCTAGTACATTACAGCCGCTGTGGACTTTTATTGAAAATTGGCAGATGAAACCCCACTCATGGGATACGGTGATCTGGGGGATAGAAAAGATAGACATGAGATACAGACATACTAATCCAATAATTTCTGCGACCCTTAAGGCCTGGGATAGGCTTAAAAAATCGAGCAACTTGATTCCAACCCTGTCACCACTGATGTCCTTAACGTCCTTCCCCGAGTTTGAGGCCACTATTAGCCCAAGTTCTAAAACATGGTGGTTGACTAGCCCTTTAAAGAGAATAGGGGAATGGTTTTCCACGGAGGCTCTGTTAACACATTCTTCAATCATACCCCGGTTCCAAATTCCGGAGAAGGAGCTGTGGAACTATCGGAAGTTTAGACACTGGATCTCCTCGTTAATACATACTTATGGGAATCCTACACATACAGCATGGTCCTCTATCTGCGAAAAGATACCCTCGATGACAGGCACCCTAGGATACATATACTCACACTTAATAGAGTTTCAGAACACACAAAAAACTAAATTTATGGTGAAATGGGAGCAGGACCTGGGAAAGGAGTTAGATGCCATGGTCTGGAAAAGAATCTGCACTAATTTGACAAGGGGGTCATATACATATAGTTTACTTGAGACCTCTATTAAGGTATTGCACAGAACCTATTATACTCCCCAAAGAATGGCAAAATTTAATAAAGATATAAATGGAGAGTGTTTTAGGGGATGCAGAACAGAAGGGAGTTTCCTGCATATCTGGTGGACTTGTCCCGTTGCACAGAAGCTATGGGGAGAACTCATAGACTTATTTACGCAAATTACAACCAGTAGCTTGAGACCCGAGATTGAAACATGTCTTTTGGGAATGAAACATTATGATTTGTCTAGGGAACAGAATGAACTCTGGCAATTTTGGACCTTAGCTGCTAAAACTTGCATTGCCAAAAATTGGAAAACTTCTGTACTGTCAATCAAAGAAGTTGTAAAAAAGATAAATTATATAATGATAAATGAGAGAATAGCGAATTCATTGCAGAATACAATGCCCAGGTTCACTAACACGTGGACTCCTTGGTTGGTGTCCAAATATAGTATACAGATCTAGATAGAGATTGGATAGAAGAGTATGGGATGTTGGAGGATGGTGGCGGCTGGAGAGGATGGCTAGTTCGCATCTGGATGGAGGCTTTTGGAGTGATGATGAAGGAGTTTGCAGGTACTGATTATTTTATGTTTAGTAACACAAGTAAACATAAGCTGAGGAGGTTTAATGATAACTAAATATTTTGTAAAATAGTTAAAAGCAAGCATACTTAAGAATGCAGGTTGATAATCAAAAAGAGAAAAAATGTTAGGACGTCTTGTTACATCATTGAATAGAGGGTCATATGGATTCCGGATCTCAGGTGGTCCCAATCAATATGGTTGGGGAGCTGAGAGCCGGTGTCTCATGTTTATTTTTATATGCTTCATCCACACCATTCTATTAAAAGCTCTGGACATTTATTAGAGCATGAAGATTTCATAGGCTGAGAAGGATAGAATGCTTAGTTTTTTTGCATATCTCAGATCTGCTCTTCATTTTTTTTTTTGTGTGTGCTTATGTCTTGCTATTTGCATGATTGACTTTTCTATTCTTTGTTATATTATATTGTTGTATAAAATTAACTCGTCCTAAATAAAAATTAATTATAAAAAAAAAAGAAATAGATTTATTACAAACACGAAGGCCACGCAGACTTACGACCGGAATGAAGGCAACTGCGGGCTTGAAATGTGCAACAGTTACAGAGTGATTCAACTGATCAAGCCCGCATCTACCTGGCCAAAAGCCTAAACCGTAAACCATGTAACTGTAAGTAGCATTTCAGATCAATTTATCAAGGCCGTAACTACCAATTTAGAAACATCCAATAGAAAATTACACAGTCATCATGACGTCAGTAAAACATGGAGTATAAACTTCAATCAATTAGCGTTTAGAAGTCTGATATGCGATCTGACTCATTATCCGGCAATGTACAAAATAACAAAAATGAATGAAGGAAATGTTATTGTCCATGTGGGTGGCCTGATATGTATTAACTCCTTGATTCTCGAGATTGATATAACATGGAAATAAGACATAAAAATAATAATTTTTGATTGCAGATTTACGAGTTTGAGGCTGTTGTGCAATTAATTCGAATGTCTTTCATCGCTTTCCCCGACTTTTAAAGTGCAGTATTGATTAATTATTTGCATTTACAACACTATGATCAGGCGTTTAACCCCGTTGCAAGTCCTATCTGGCACCCCTAGGATTTTGTTCTACATTTGCCATTTACGGGTGTGAAAACATTTAAGGAATTGTAGCAATTGAATATCGATTTGCGATTGTAACATTTACGGGCTTGAAAGATCAAAGGCTTAGATGGGTTGGGAGTTATGATTTTGACAACCGGAGGGATTTTCAGCCTGTAACCCGCAAATCGTTTGCGGGTAATTAAAAGACACCAATTGAATTGCAAATTAGTTTACAGGCTACATTACAAGCGCCAGTAACTAACAATTGCTCAATTGAATAGGGTCCTAAGTGTTTCAATTTGCTTCCACATGTAACAGGAATTCAACCTTCTTAATTGTATATAAATAATATTGGGTGAACTATTTCCACAATGCTGCAGAGCTATTGCATTTACAATACATCTTAAACTCCTTTTATAATACAGTAGACTCTCAGTTAACTGGCACTCATGGGGATTGGTAGATGCCCGATAAATGTAGTTTCTGGGTGCTTGAGAGCTACTATTAAAAGAGGCCTAGATTAGCTGCACATAGGATGCTCTGCTAAGTATATTTGTCAGTGAAGGCTGTTCTACCAGCAGCAGCTTTCACTCCTCACTGCACTAGCTCAGTCACTCATGCTTTTCTGCTTCCAGATAAAATTACATTGCAGAGATGTACAGTGGATGAAATCTAGGTGCCTGTAAGCATTTTTTGGCATGACGACCTAGACCCTGGCATTTGTTGAGCCCTGTAAAACGTAATTTTTATTTATAGTACAGGATTCTATTTTTTTCTGGATGCTTGAGAGTTCTGATTGCTGTAATCATGCCAATAAGAGTGATCTTTTACTTCACCATTACTCTGTTCCCTTTGATAGGATTGATTTGTGAATTAGAGTGGGAGTAATTATATAATAATAGTTTTTACACTGTACTAGCGACTTGCCCGTCAAAAAAAGACAGTCAGTAAAATTGCAAGGCTTGGAATGCAGTTTGGAACACAATTTAAGGTTTTTGGTCGTCTAAGCGCCTTCGGTGCTCATTGCGAGGCTCTCCGCTCATGTAGTTTTGGGGGTCTGAGCAACTTTATCCGTCATTGCAAGGAGCAGGCTAATTGGCTCTGGCGCTCATTGAGAGCCTCTCCCCTCGTGTACTTTTGCTCCTCTGAGCACCCTCGGCGCTCATTGTGAGCCCCACGCTGAACGCCTTTGTGGCTCATTGTGATCCTCTCCCCTGTTCCTTTTTCATTTTCCTTATATATATTTTTTTATGCTAATTAATAAAATTAATGAAATAATAAATGAATATACTTTACCTAATTTTTATTAATATATCCAGCAATCAATATCCTGAAGAGCTAACAATGTGTTTTGATTTTCCTGCAACATTCAATGTACATTTGCCTACGGGGCTCATCTCCACCAGTTCAAGGAGCACCTCTGGCGCTCCTTGCCAGCAACTGTGGGCCTCGCTTTGAGAGGGCCGCAGTTGCAGCGTGCTCGATATGCAAGCCGCAAGCGTTAGCAACAACCCGTATTGCTCACAAATATATAAATTATTCATTTTAAGTGTTTTAATGATGATAGCTGTGGTGGGTATTAGTCCATATATCAGATCACACTTAAACATAATAGTGTTAGTCCATATCCCAAGGGACACAATCCTTTATTATGTTAAAGTATAACATCCAAGTGCACAATTTTTTACTATTTAGTAACTCTCAGATATTCTAAATATGGGGAGTGACTGACCTAATTAAATCACAGATTTTGTTCTTTGTTCCCACCAAGTACTCAGTCTTTGTCTCCACCAGCCTAGTGGCACCAGGTACTAATTCCATATGAAAGAACATTAATTTCTAATTCCCTATAGGTGGATATTTAATCTTAGTTTTCCCATGATCTTTTTACACTCAGGGATAAATAGATCTCCTTTGACCCGATATCCTTTTCCTTTTGCAATGTATGATTATTTTCTTTGTTATGTGCACATAATCTTTTCCCCCATTAACTTTTTCCTACCAATGAGAAATAGATTTCCATTGACCCTTTTCCTTTTACCCTGTGTAATTCTTTTATTTATTATGTGCACACATTAAAACGCTGGAAGGGTTAATGACGTTGATGCTTTGAGAGAGGAAGCTAATGTTGGACTTCGGCGTCTGACGTCAGTACTGGACATCCGGATTTGCACTAATGTGTTTCTCTCCCCACCAACGCTCTCTGAAAGGGAGCATCGGTGTCATTTACCCTTACCTGCAGTGTAAACAGTGTTTCAATGCACATAACAAATACAAGAATCATACAGGGCAAAAGGAAAAGGGTCAGTGAAGATCTATTTCTCACTGTGTGAAAAAGGTTAAATGAAACTAAGATTACATATCCCCTTAGGAATCTGTGTGTGCTCCATGTTTAGTTGTGTGCGCTAATCTCAGGGTATGTGTGCGCATGCACTCACACACAGCTTAGAGGGAACAGTGGTTAACACCCCCTTGAAACCCGGGCTAAATTAGCATAAAATTCATAATTAATTTTGGCCAATCAGGAGGAGTCTCAGGCAGCTAATACATTTGTATCAAGCTCTGGGGTTCCTGTTTGTGCTGTAAAGCAGCCTAGGATATGTAGTGTGGCACTAAGTTAGAAGGTGCTATGTATTTTCATATGAGTCTCTCTGTGCAGTACATTCACACTTGATTTTTTTAAATTCTCTCTCTCCCCTTGTGCTCCGATACAGCTGTGAGCTTTGAACCCTTGCAAACCATGTGATTCCATCCTGCATCAGTACTACCTTTGGTTTCCTCTGTACTTTGTTATGTTATCTCCCTGTAGGTGTGAAAAGCTGGATTTTACTTTCCTGCATTTAACTTTGGAAGTACACAGGGCTTTTATATATAACATATATTTTTCTGATAATCACTGCCTGTTTTTTTCCAAACATTTGAAACCCAGGAAACTTATATATACCTTTAAGATGACAGCGATACTGTAATTTTTATATAATTTTAGATGCCCTGATGATTATTTTAGATGTCAATAAATGAATCGATATCTATAAATCTGTTAGATATTAATTCTTTACAAATTAAATTTCTTTACTGTTAAATAATAAACATTCTAGTATAAAAAATTAAAATAAAATCATAAAACTATGGGTGGTCTTTCTACTTCTCATTGATACAGTTATTATATGGCTGCACAATTATCACAATTAACTTTATGACATACTAATGAATATCAACTATGTTGGTTCCAAATAGAAAAGTATCTTATCTTGCATTTTGATATGGGAATTTTGAATAAATATATTAGATCTATTGATAATCCTTAGAGCAAGCATTATTTATCTTTATGGTCTACCAACATATTTAAAGAGAATCTTTCTAAAAAACAATAACTTTTATCCCCAATGGTAGGAAATTAATGGCTTTTCAAGAATGTATATATTTTTATTATAACAATAAATGAATAGATTGTGGTGATGTACAATCTTCTTTTCAAATATTAAAACAGCAAATTAATAGATTGTGGTGATTTACATTCTTTTTTCAAATGCCCAATAAGGAAATGTTATTTTTAACTACAAATTAACAATTTTTAGAAAGCTTTTCAATCTGTTGATATATCTCCTTTAACATAATAAAAAAAAACATGTTTTTAATTAATTTATTCTAATAAAAATGTAAAAACAAAAGAAACATTTTCAATTCAATTAGTATATTGTTTTATATGATGCAAAAATATGTTGCACTTATAATAGGTGCAATAATAATGAATATATAAGCTAATCAGGAGCTCATGGAAATACCTTTTATCTCCAGCTGCATTTTGTCTTTATTGAAGTTGTCACATGAAAAAATTAATTTTTAATTAAATTAGGTAGTTTATTTTCTATGGCCCTCATTCAATTGCGATTTGGCCAATTGAATAGGGGTCTAAATAAGCACATAGCATATTTTTTTTAAATAAGTTTTTAGTTAGTAAAAACCTTGCTTTTGGATAGATGCTTGCTAACTAAAAACTTATTTAAAAAAAATATGTTTTGTGCTTATTTAGACCCCTATTCAATTGGCCAAATTGCAATTGAATGAGGGCATATGTCAATATGTTGATCAAAAAGAATATGTTGCATTTATAATAAGTGCAATAATAATAAATATTTAAGGTAAACAGGAGCTCCTCTTAGAAGGAGCCTTTCAGCTTAACTGTTATCTTCAGGGACATCTTGTCTTTATTGAAGTTGTCACATGTCCTTGACTTCCATAATGGAATCGCGAGGATGCAGGCTTCTTCGAACCATTGGGGAATTAGTATAGTATAGTATTTGAGGCTGAATAAAGACTGTTAGACCGTCAAGTTTAACCTTTTTAGATCTCTCTTGATCTTTTTAATATGTGGACTATTTGTTATTAATTGTTAATTGATCCAGAAGAAGGTAAACAGAAAAAAAAAAAAAACATAGAAACTTTGCCAATTGTCTCATAAGGGGGGAAAAAGCAAAATTCCTTCCTGACCCCAGAAACTGGCGATCAAATTTCTCCCTGGATCAATATTCCTTCACTAGTTATCTAGGATAAACTTGAATGCCCTCTTTATTCAAAAACATATCTAACTCCTTTTGGAAGTTATCTATCAAATTCGCTGTCACCACCTGCTTTGGTAGAGAATTCCACAGTTTACCATCCTGACTGTGAAGAACCCTTTTCTTTGTTTAAGGTGAAATCTTTTTTCCTCTAACCTTAAGGGATGTCCTCTTGTCAGTTGAAAATCTCTTGCTACAAAAAGTTCTCTCGACAAAGCCTTATATTGACACTAGATGTATTTAAATAAGGTAATCATATCCCCTCGTAGACGCCTTTTTTCTAGCAAAAATATGTTTAATTTGGTTAGTCTTTCTTCATAACTTAGCCCCTCCATTCCCTTTATTAGTTTTGTTGCCCTTCTCTGTACTTTTTCTAGCTCTAAAATGTCCTTTTTATAAAGTGCTGCCCAAAATTGTACTCCATATTCCAAATAAGGGCGTACTAGGGATTTGTATAGTGGTAGAATTATATTTGCTTCCCTTGCTTCTATAGCCTTCTTAATACATGCTAATATTTTACTTGCCTTTGCAGCTGCTGTTTGGCATTGAGCACTGCTGCCTAGGTGGTTGTCTACTAGTACTCCCATATCCCTTTCAATATCTGATACCCCTGGATTTGCTCCATTAAGATTATAAATTGCATGGCTATTTTTCCTTCCCAAATGCATAACCTCACATTAATTTGTATTAAATCTCATCTGCCATGTAGCCGCCCATTTCTCTAATTTATGCAAATCACTTTGTAGGGAAAGTACATCATTATCTGATTTAATTACCTTGCACAACTTAGTGTCATCAGCACAAATGGAGGCTCTACTTTCTAGTCCTATTTCTATGTAATTAATAAATATGTTAAAAAGGAGAGGACCTAATATTGAACCTTGAGGAACCCCACTTACCACATTAGTCCAATTGGAGTATGTTCCATTTACAACAACCCTTTGCTTCCTGACTTTTAGCCAGCTCCCGATCCATAAGCAGATATTTACTGCAATTTCTGTACCCCTTAGTTTGCTCAAAAGTCTCCCATGAGGCACTGTATCAAAAGCCTTTGCAAAATCAAAAAATACTTCATCCACTGAGTTGCCCTGATCCAAGTTCCTACTAACCTCTTCATAGAAACTAATTAGATTGGTCTGACATGACCTATCCTTCAAAAATCTGTGTTGACTGCTACCTATGATCTTGTTCAAATAGACATATTCTTGTATTCTATCCCTTATTAACCCTTCTAAAAGCTTCCCAACTACAGATGTGAGGCTCACTGGTCTATAATTCCCCGGATTTGCTCTTGCTGCCTTCTTAAATATAGGTATCACCTCTGCTTTTCTCCAGTCATCTTGCAGAGACCCTGTGGTGAGTGAGTCTTGAAAGATTAGATATAATGGTTTGGCTATTACAGAACCCAGCTCCCTCAGTACCCTTGGATGTATTCCATCAGGACCTGGGGCTTTATTAACATTTATTTTCTCCAATCTCTTTTGGATTTCTTCCTGCGTTAACCAATTTTTTAGTGATGGTAGTTTAGCCCCATATTGTTGCTGTGTCCCAACCACTGGTACCTCCCTTGTGTATACCGATAAAAAGAACCTATTTAGCTCATCTGCCTTTTCCTGGTCACTAATTAACAGACGGCCTGTGTCACATTGTAATTGTAATGTTCCTATAGCTTCCTTCCTCGCCTTCTTCCCATTAATATATTTAAAAAATATTTGAGGGTTAGTCTTACTTTCCTTTTTAACTGACTTCTCATTTTCTATTTTAGCCAGTCTAATAGCCCTTTTGCAAGCCTTGTTGATTTCCTTATAGTCACAAAAAGCTGCCTCTGTTCCCTCCTTCTTGTATAATTTAAATGCATGTTTCTTTTTCCTTATCATGATCTTTAATTATTTGTTAAGCCACGTGGGATGTGATTTACTCCTATTCATTTTATTTCCACATGGTACATGCCAATGAATATGTTTATTTAGTAAGGATTTGAATGTTGTCCATTTATTTTCAGTATTTTTCCCTGTAAGTTCTTTGTCCCAGTCTATATATAGTATTGCTGCCCTTAGCCCATTAAAGTTAGCCCTTTTAAAATTTAGAGTTTTTGTTGGCCCCTTACAACTCTGTTTTTGCATTCAATCTCAAATGAGACTGTGTTGTGATCACTGTTTCCCAAGGGTTCCCCTATTTTAACATTTGCTATTATATCAATATTACTTGTGATGACTAAATCCAAGATGGCACTATTTCTAGCAGGTTATTGTATTACCTGGGCCAGATAATGAGTGTAATCAAGAACCTGCTCCCCTTAGCTGAGCTGCTGGTCTCATGTATCCAGTTTATTTCAGGGTAATTAAAGTCTCCCATTATTAGAACTTGCCCGTGCTTAGCTGCATTTCCAATCCTCTCTACCCTTTTTACCCCAATACTTCTATATAGTCCCTCCCCCCCACCTACAAGTTTAAAAACTCCCCCAGCCGTTCTACCATCCTATCCCCTAGCACAAAAGCTCCTTCATCATTAAGGTGCAATACATCCCTGCTATAGAGGTTGTACCCAAGTGAGAAGTCAGCCCGGTGCTCTAAAAACCCAAACCCCTCTGCACTGCACCACTTTTTTAGCCACGCATTAACCTTCCTAAGCTCTTTCTGTCTCTCTGGGCTAACACGTGGCCCTGGTAGTATCTCAGAAAATACTACCTTGGAGGTCCTTGCTTTAAGCTTATTCTCTAGTTCTTTAAAATCATTCTTTAGGGCACTCCATCTTCCACTTACTTTGTCAATGGTACCAATATGTATCAAGACCGCAGGTTCATTACCAGCCCCTCCCAATAATTTAGCCACCCGATCCACAACATGCCGAACCTGAGCACCCGGGAGACAGCAAACTGTTCGATTGCTGGGATCTGGGTGACAAATTACCCTGTCTCATGACTCATGATTATCAGTTACAAAAATACAGTGAGAAGACAAATCAATATATTTTGTATAAAAAAAAATTTTCTACACCTTAACCCAAACAAAACAGAAAAAAAATATATGTTTGTTTTCTATTTTTTCTTATAATACCCCTTTTCTTTGAATTCCCTACTTTTGTTCAATCTCCTAAACACTAACTTCCCTTACACTAGAAATTATTGCAAGCTCCCAAGCTTGCTTTTCCCTTGTAAAAACAGACCCTGCCTACTCACCTGTACAATGATAAATGAGCACAGGACATAAAACACTGCCCTGCATCACAGAACTGATTCAAACAGAACACAACTAAATGCGCACAGATAAACCTTTACACAGGCCAAACCACACCCGCTCTCGCCTGGACACTGATTACAGCCCACGGGACAGAAAAAACTGCACTGATTTACAGAACTGATTCAAAACAATTCAAAATGTAACTTTATTAAAGAATTCTGAAGTGGTGCACTGTGAGATTTGTATCAGTGTTTACACTATAATCTGTCAATTCAGTCTTGCCAGATTTCCAAATCAGGGGTGGAGCTATTCCCCTATTTTTTTTGCACTGGTGCCCAAATTCACTAGCTTTACCATTTGGCGGAGCTACCGCTGATGCAAGCAGTGCAATGTCCCAGGGCCAAGCTCTTGTTTTTCTTAAAAGTTTATTTTTTTTACATTTCTGTAGTGTAGTGGCCCACCAAAGCCCCCCTGCCACTCCGCCTCCGCCCTCTCCTCCTCTCAGCCCAATCTTGATAGCTTCTTGCTTGTCTCCACAGTGAATCGGGAGCTCCGGAGGCAGAGGAAGCAGGCACTGAGAGAGGCCAAGCTGTAGGATCAGGGGATGGAGCACACAGGTGGGAGGAAAGAGGAGAGACAGGGAAGAAAGAAGGGTAGAGCGAGAAAAGAGAGAGAGGAAAGGGGAGAGAGAGGTGAGAGGAGATTTTGAGTGAGAGTAAGTAGGAAAGGTGGGAGTGAGAGGGGGAGGAGTGGTCAGAAAGAGGAAGGGTTTGAGAGAGAGAAGTGAGAGAGGAAAGAGAGAGAAAAGTGAGGAAAGGTGAGATTCAGAGAGAATGTATAAAGTTAGCTTTATAGCCAGGCTTAATTATGCTTAGTCACACTCAACAATTCCAAACATATATTGTTTTCATTGCACAGTGCTACCTTTTAAAACCCCTTAGCAACTCTGTGCAATACCACTTAAAATAAATAGTAAAGTTGCAATGGATTTGTACCTTCCTGTACTAATAATAAGAGGAAAATATGAAAAAAGAAATAATACAATTTAGTAATACAAATGATAATAAAAAAGATATGTCAAACATACTCTGAGCTCAGCCACATCCAAAAAAACAGAACTCTGTATTTTCACATTTTGTACAGAGCAGTATGATGCTTTCCATGTTCACACACCTTGGTTAGAAAACCGGAGGCAATAAGGTTTGTCCCCCCTTTATCAACTTGATTGTTCTCTCATTGATCACAGGTGAAGCAACTTCTACATAGTTTCTGCAGAACCAGTACCAATCTGCCTTCTTCAGTCTACAAAAGTTAAAGAATCACTTTGGACATATTTTTTAAATTGTAGTATGTTGCAGAACTATACTTAAAATTATGATAGAGTTTTTTTATTATTATTTCAGCGATGGTATCTGGTTCCAACTATGGTTAACAAATATGCTAAATATAAATCTGATTTCTGCTGGAGAGGATGGGCTGTAAAGGGCACATACTCTCATATGTGGTGGCAATGTCAAAACTCCCATTTTTGGGGGAAACAGTGAGTCACATATTTTAAAGTTAGCTGAAGTATCTATTTTGTTTAATTCGGAATTCATATGTTTGATTTCTTTAAATAAAATATAGATTTTCCACTGTCTTCTGGCAGCTAAATGGATTATAATTAAAAGATGGAACCACCAGCAGATACCAGTTTGGGAAGAGGTAGTTCAGATCATGTGTAAAAATAGGGAGATAGAAGCTGGAATGCTTTATTTGAATTTCTCTGTTTTACATCCATCTTTAAAATGCCAAATTTCAGATAACTATTTGAAATATTAGATAAACTGTTTACATTGCAAGAAATATGTCTCTAATAGTGAATGTAATTTTTGAGATGCTGTATTTAAAATATACTGTATGTATTAGCTTTTTTATGTTTCAAGTATGTATATGTTTGCCATTTGTATGTCTTAACATTTTTAATTTTTGCATGTTAATAAAAATATATAAAAAATATGCAACATATAAAACATGAATAATACAGCTTCTAATTGATTATCTTTTGTTACCATTATGTTGATTTGGAGTCATTTTGGCTTCAGTAGATCATGTTCATGAGGTGAGGGGAGACAAAAAAAACTTGGAAAAACAAGATGATTTACAACATCTGCTCATTTTATTTTGAGGAATAGCAAGTGTGATTGGATTTGTGCAGGCTGAACAGTTTGATAATATTTTAATACATTTGGGAGACCAAATGATTTAGAAATGTGTATCTTGTTTAGAAACACAAAGATATTTATTACAACAATAACATTACAAATATTTGATTGTAATTGTGTTATATATTTGCAGAGAATTGTCATTGAAAAGTTTGGAAGAAATACAAAAGTCCAAAGCAATATCTTAATTTTATTGTTATTACAGGACCCCATATAAAAGACAATACATTATAGAGTGTATTTTTTTATATTCTAAAAACATTTTGCATATTTTAAGTGACGTTTTTCAAAATAGTATATTTTAAAATATGACTACAGTGGTCATGTATTCATCTTAACCGGGGTATAGATGAATTTACCACTTTGAATTTTAGTTTTTAAAATCATTTACTGTATAGATATTACAATTCTTTATTTAGTTATATATATCTAAGTGTGAAATGTTTAAGCTTCAATTGATAGCTAAGTGCTAAGAATTTAAAGGTATAGTTTGAAATGTAATTTCTAAAACTTCTGGTTTATCTACATTTATTTTAAATATATACATTTAATAAATGTCACTTTAAGTTATGAAGTAATTCATTTAGAATTTATGGTTTTGTTTAGAGGGAGCACAGTATTATCTGTATAAGCTGCAATGTTATATTCTGATTGCTTAGGATTAACTTAATTTAGTGCAATATGGTTAATCAGCGGTTTAAAGAAAATAGCAGAGAAGATATCATTGTTTAGTTCCATTATTTATAAACAGCCTTATTAAATTGCGATTCGGCCAATTGAAAAGGGCTCTATATAAGCACATAGCATATGTTTTTTACAGAAGTTTTTAGTTAGTGAACTTCTATCCAAAAGTAAGGTCTTCACTAACTAAAAACGTCTGTAAAAAAAATATGCCCTGTGCTTATATAGAGCCCTTTTCAATTGGCCGAATTGCAATTTAATTAGGGTGATAGTGATTATAACTACATGAATTATAGCTAATGGGGTACATTTAATAAAGGGTAAATTGTTGGGAAATATACAGTGGGACATATGCAGATTTTACATCTCCAAGAGTTCACCAACACTTTTGTAAATATAAATTATAAACACTATGGTTTCATTGTAGAAGTCACTTACACATGTAATGTTAATCATAATCTAAATAACAAAATTAAGATAATTTTTGAATAAAGAATCAGCATATCATATTGAGCACTGATGTAGTACATAAAATTACAGGGCAAATTGTGTATGAAAATAACCTTTATTTTTCATGTTCAAGCAGAAATTAAACTTTCTAATAGTTTGCCATTTTTACATGTGATTATGTTCTAGTAATTTACTCAATTATTCTAACAAAATATAAGATACTCAAATAATAAATCAGTTTCGTACCACTGACTTTAAACAAGATAGCAAGAGCAAAACATGTACTTATTAGTATGTATTTTTCAAAGTTTGAGGGCAGGATCTTTCACAATACTCATAGAAAGGTTTTCAGCATAACTATACATCTGAGAGAAGGATATAATATGGAAATTCCCAAATTTCAAGGAGCCAATGATTTCTTGCATGGGCATGTATCTGGAGGCACAAACAATAATATGAAGCATTAATAGCTATGATGAATATGAAACAAAGAAATAACAGTTTAATTAAAAATATTTATATGTGAAATAAATCCATGAATTGGTAAATTAATAATAATTCTATTTCTTTATGTTTATACCAGGCACCACAATTTAAAGTGGCATTTTAATGTTGATCTAGTTTCAGTAACAATCCTCCATATATTTCTTATCTAGGTTCATTCTTTAAAGGATCACTCTATAACAAAAATCTGTTTTAAAAAGTGCATAAATAGGCAGGAAAATGTATTCATTGGAAAAAGATTAAAAAAATGTTCAAGCCTCTGCTGGATCCTGGAGTTAACCATATTTTGGTGGAGGTTATCCGTGGGAAAGGGCATTTCTATTTCTGTAGGGCAGTTTTAGTTCCATTCTGCCTGCTTCTGGGTATGTGCAGGGTATGGGGTTACATATCAAATACTAAGAGATCCAATGATTTAATTCTCAAAAAGTGGCACAATATAGAATATAAAAAGAGATGTTCAATATTTTATTTTCTAATCTGTTTTACACATCTGCAGAAATAATGACTGCTTTATAAATATGAAAGAATTGTGAGTATCAACTGCACAACTTTGTAACATTCAGCAACGACACATCACCACCTTTACAAATGGTCCCCTAGGTGTTTAACCCTACTGTACCGCATTATATCAACACAACATAATACAACTAGCTTGTCAGCTCCAGGCTTACTATCTTTAATGAATAGCGAGAGAGGCTGGAGCTGCCAAGTTTTTTAATTTTTATTGACTTTTTAATTAATTGCATACACAAGTTGCAGAAATGTAACAAATTATACTACAGTGTACTTAATATACTCCACCCTCTGATCTATATGATAATGAGGGGTCATGATTTAAAGGTACAGAGCACCAGTTCCAAATGCAGTACAATTAAAAATTGTAGGTAATAAGTATTTTATCAATTGAATGTTCTTTAAAAATGCAATATCTTATTTACTATTCATTCAACTTCGGGATCATCCCACAATACTTGTGCTGTAATCTATTTTGTAATGCTTATTAACAAGATTCAATTGATGAAGCATTTTTTTGCTAATTAGGCTTGGGGTTACATAATCAGTAAAAAAGCAATGGATATAGACAACAGAAAGTAATATGAAATAATTAGTAACCATAACTCTGTGGTAAGAGATAACACCCTGAACTTTGTTGGTGGGTCAGAAATGATGATGACAGGTAAAAAAGATAAACTTCACAGCACAGTAAGTATAAGAAAATACATTTTCTTCTATCAACATCTAATTGAGAAATAGTTATTACTTAAAGTTTGAAATTATACCACATTTAGAACTATTTATTTACTTTCCAAGACTCACATAGAAGTTTGTTAAAAATATAGTACTTTATATTTACAAGATCCCTCACCAAGGTCAAAGATTTTTCAACTTCCCGCCGGAAAATAAAAAAAACTATTATCTTACACAAAATGATTTATTAGAAACACTCAAGTGTTTTAATATGTGTAAATTCAAAATAGTACAGTACATAGTAAAGAATACTAAGGACAGCCTATAACAGGTCTGTTTAAGAGAAGGAGGTAGCTGAGAAAGAGGTTGGAGACACTAATTTGATTTCATCTCCAACCTATTTATCATCCTTGATTTAAGAGGACTTCAGGTTTCTATAGCTAGTAAAAGGATATCTGTAATATGAGATTAACTAATAGGATGTGAACATATTTTAGAGAATCAACACAGCTAACTTAAGGAACTGTATAAATAAGACTCAAAAAATGAACAATAGCAATTTGATTATTCATGTAAATATTCATTTACTTTAAGGTCCAAGAGACAAGAGCAAAGGTCAAGAAAGCAGCTTCTTCTGCTACTTCGTATTAACTCCTAGCAGAAACTGGATGACAATGGTGCACTGAATCGCCTGCCAAGATGTGTTTTGCAAGACAGTGCTGACTCAGACAGAGTGTCTATGCTCTTCATCTTGGCAGAGA
Organism: Discoglossus pictus; assembly: GCA_027410445.1. Taxonomy (NCBI): domain Eukaryota; kingdom Metazoa; phylum Chordata; class Amphibia; order Anura; family Alytidae; genus Discoglossus; species Discoglossus pictus. The sequence goes on from CM050164.1 coordinate 395,800,684, forward strand.
CCATGGATTCTTCTTCCTTGGTAATCAATCTGTCAGCAGTCCAAATAACCACAGCAGGGATCCGAGGTGCCAAGTCCTCAGCTAACCGTCACACAGAATGGATTTCACATGGCAGAGAATTCTCCCTGATTAACTCTTAAGGTACAAAATACTGAAGTGTTGCTTTCTTATTGCTTTACAGCAACTATGCTGGCTATTGCTTTGCATACTTGAGATACATCTATTAATTTTACTGTGTCCAATCCTGAACACTTTACTATTGCAAAAAAAAAATTTTTTTTAAATATTATGTGAAAGTCATAAAATTACCCAAGTTTAGTAATGTATCGGGTTTGTTTAAAAGGCTGAACATAACGGGCCGGAACAAGCGATTTATTAATAAAATCAATGTCAATAATACGATTACTATTGAGAACAATAATTAAGAACCTAAACCAATTCAATATAATACTTTATTAACCCTTTAAAAAATAAAAAAGAATATCTCCAGACTAGAACAGACAGCACTGCACTTATTTATAAGGTGAATTCATGCTAAAATCATTGAGATGTGACACGATTTTCGATTAAATAAGCCAGAACAGCGACTTTTCAGGGAGTCCAAAAAAAAAATTCACCAAAAACACATGACTAGGTAGGATTCATGTAATAGCCTTCTTATATTCCCCAGAAACCAATTTCAACTACTCATCTCTGGCCGGAATACAGTATTTAGCAAAATGACCTGGAATGGCAACTTTCTAGAGGGTCAAAAATACTAAATTAACCAAATACATATGACTGGGTGGGATTCATGTATAAACCTTCTTAGATTCCACAGAAACTAATTTCAAATACCTGTTCTGGGCCAGAATACAATATTTAGCAAAATGGCCCAAAATGGCAACTTTCCAGAGGGTAAAAAATACCAAATTCATCAAATACACATGACTAGGTGGGATTCATGTAATAACCTTCATAAATTCCACAGAAATTAATTTCAAAGACCTGTTCCCGGCCAGAATACAGTATTTTGCAAAATGGCCCCGAACAGTGACTATATAGGGAGTCAGAACTAAAAAATTCACCAAACACATATGACTAGGTGGGATTAATGTAATAAACTTAATAAACCCCACAGAAATTAATTTCAAGTCCCTTGTCTGGACCAGAATATAAAAAACTGCAAACTCTGGAAAGTCGCCAGTCCAGGTCATTTAACAAAATATTGTATTTTGCCCCAGAACGGGCCCTTAACATTTATTTCTGTGGAACGTATGAAGGTTATTTCATGAGTCCCACCTAGTCATTAGTGAATTTTGTATTTTTGACCCTCTGGAAAGTTGCCGTTCCAGCTTAGTTAATCAAAAATTGTATTCTGGTTTGTTGTAGGGTTAATAAATCATACTATCAAATGGGTTTTGGCTCTTAAATATAGTTCTCAGTTATATTTAACACATCTCAATGATTTTAGAATGAATTCCCTTTATAAATAGAGCATCCCTGCCTGTTTTAGCCTGTTCCAGGTGGTATTTTGATTTTTAAAGGGTTAATCAAGTATTATATTGAATTGGTTTTGGTTCTTAAATATTGTTCTCAAAAATATCTAACACATCACATAGTGATATTGTCTTTGATTTCTTTTATAAATGGCTTGTCTCGGCCTGTTCCATTCCAACTTTTACACCAACCCCAATTAATCTGTCAATAATTGAACACAACCTATTATTATTATTATTATTATTATTATTATATTTTTATGGAAAAGTGGTAACTCAATGGATATAATGAAACAATATAAACTAAGACATCATTACACATTTCTAGAAACATTATACACAATGATCTTATACCCTTAATCTCATGAAAGTTAACCACATAGTGCAAGGCTAGGCATTATTAGTTTTAAACACATGCCACAATCATGATCTTTCTAAGGGTGTTGTTCATAGGTCCATATAACATAAAAATATCTATCAGAACAATAACCTATCCCAATACATTGATTAATATTATGTCAAGTCCTGACTCCCAGCTTTGGACGGGTCGATCTGTACTGATTATAGGAATGTGCTATGCCAGGCCCATGTGTGATTGTTTAATTTTCAACTCCTGTTCATTATCCACAAGCACTGGGAGTACAAGTCCTATATTATGTTTAAAAGAAGTTGCCCTAGATATTTACATTGGTAATCTTCACCTGGCCCTAAACCAGTAAATTAACATCCTGACATTTTTTCACAACCATATAGTGTAATTATAAATATATCATCATGTATTAAGCAGGTCAATGTTTCTACTGCAGTCAGATAATCTGTATGGTACATTCAAATTATAAGTGTTAAAAATTGTAGCCTTCACAGTGCCTTCATTTTCATACCAATTGGTTTGAAACAGCCTCTGAAGTATACATGCTCATAACACCACCCAACATGTGAGGGTATCTGCTTTGCCAAACGGAAGGTGATTCGGGGTTCAAAAACTAACTCAGGTGAATGGTAACAGTGAGCATTTTTGTATCTGATAATTTGGACAGTTTAAGCAGTTTTACTTTTGTGTGCTAAAAGTATCTGTTCTGCAGGAAAGGTAATGAGACATAAATACATGCTTATTCCATTAAATGCATGAGAGTCAAGGTGCAGAGATCAAAAAAATGTATTGATCAGATCCAATGTACCTGTGGCAAATTGTCAGTATCTTTAGTGTGGATCTGGGTCACTTGACATTGGGTCAGGACATCATCATAAGTGCCCCGGGTCCAAACTGGAAGTGTCACACAGGAAGGAGATCCTTGAATGTGCATGGAAGCACTATATGCCTTCTGACTAGGAAACAGAGATGAATATATCAGTAATAATAAAGCTCCATAGAAATGGGTGATGTATTTTCATAGGAGGAACAATTTACTGTAGGTACATTGGATGTCCTTTTGGGGATCCTTCTCACTATTTTTATGGCATAAGAATTTTCAGCTATTTTCAAATTGTCTAGGGTGTGTTCTTTCAATCACATATAATAGTTGTCAAACTACAAATCATTGTCACGCTTTGCGAGCTCGCGAAGCAAGGGACGTAGCTTGGTCCGCAAATGCGGCCCCTTGCTTCACGAGCGGCAAACACCCACACAAGCGTCACTTTAACAAAATAGATCTAACACGCAATCACTAAATACAGAGTTACACAAAAAAATACAATCCGTGGGACTTAGAACACAAAATTTACAGACTTAGCCTAAAAAAATACGAGCAGCGGGAAAACCATTACGACCTTGCAAAAATACGACCTTAACGGCCGAACTGCACGCACCTGAAAACATTAAAAACACAATAAATACACACAAAAAAGACATAAAAAGCTTACCCACAGCAAGGGGGGCACCTGGGACCTCTGAAAGTGAAGTTACACCTCAATTTAAGTCCAAATTCCCGAGTTTAGACACACTAAAATCCCCTAAGGGAGAGAAAAAATGGCAGCCGTAAAAAACGAAAACGAGGCAACAGGACCCTAAAGACGCAAAACACCACCAAGCACATACAGCTTTTCAAAAAAGCTGTACGAGGTACAAGATACACTTTTTGCAAGGATGGTACCACAGCTGTGTATCACATACACATTCGCCGCCATTTTACAACACTAACTTACACAATGCGTTACACTAACGGCTTTCCCTCGCGCATGCAGCCTATTTTCACTACACACTGCACACATTGCTGACACTTACACCTCAGCTCCACAACACTGCAAACCGACATTGTATGCTGCAGGAACATCAAAACAGATTGTCAGCTCTTCAGCACAATGGTTCCTGCATATATTACTTCCAAATAGGTAAAGTATATTAATGTATTAATTATTTAATTAGCATACAAAAATACATATACAAAAAAAAAAATACTCTCAAAATAAACACAAAAGTCATTCACCTCGCACATGGCAACCATCCCCAACGCTGCTCATAGCACACAAAGCCTTGCAATAAGCGCAAAAAGCAGATCACCATCGACCAAACAATAACAGCAAAAGCGCCTATCAGGAAAAAAAATACAACAACCAACAGCCTCGATGAAGGCGCTCAGCGCGAGGCTCGCAATGAGCGCCGAAGGATCTCAAACCACCAAAAAAATTAATGTCTGTGGCAAACAGCATTACCTGTCTTACAATTTTATTGCCCCGTCATTTTTGACGGGCAAGTCGCTAGTAAATATATATTTCTATGGGTAATTTGTTAAATCTAGCCATAGTTTGGGCATGGATCGTCCTCTTTGTTTTTAGCCATGAAAATGGAAGTTGTTAAAATCCTCACATACTTGGTATTGTGTGGTCAAACTCACAAACAGTGTGCGCATCTTTACGTAATTATTGTCTGATTAATCAGAAGACATTGGGTTTTCATGCAACTTACAATGAACTCCTTAAGATCTCTTTGCAGGAAATAAAAAAATGAATATATGCTTTTGTTAAAATGGCTAAGAAACCTTTTATTTTATAAAAGATTAGTTAAAGTGTGGTTTTGTCACCTAGGTTTATTTTGACAGTATACAGTTGTTGTATATCTGGGGTCAGCAAGATCTTAGGCTTTAAATATTTAACAACACCTGTCTGGATGAGCAAAAAACCTTGGTACTCATCGCGCTACCTTGGTACTCATCGTTGTAACGGAGCTGTGACATCAGAGGTCAATATCTCCGCTAATAAATAACAAAGATAGCCAAGTATAGCGCATCCCGGTCCCACAAGTCCCTCTTTCCACAATGGACGATACACACCGTGGATTATCAGAACAGGCATCCTTTATAATTCTTTTACACACATATATATATACAGTCAGAACGGGGGGTGAGAGTCTCCACAAGGACAATGAAATACTCCCACCTTTGGCCATACAAAGACTTAATTAGCAACTGGATTATAATCTTAACACATCATCACTGGAGCCGACTGGTTCCCTACACAATAGAGCTTTTACAAACAAAGCAGATGGATAATTGGGTTAGCTCTTCCTGTCCCTTGCAGACTTCCATTTCTAAACAAAGATGATGGAAAGCCAAGATTAACCCTTGGGCCTCGTATAGTCCAGTTAACCCTTCCCTGGCCTGGTATAATGTCCCTGGGCAAGGATGCAATGTCCTTGGTATAATAACAGTGATGGGTTTCTGTTACACTGCTCCCCCGTGACCATAAGCCGGCATACACGGTCTGGTCCCAACGGATCGGCCTGGGGAGGTCCGGACAAAACATTTTGTTGGTCACTTTTCTAGTTCCGTTTGCCTAGACAACCAATCAGCATTACTGTTGTGCTTGCCCGGGCGATACTGGATTGTGCAGTCAAAGGGTTGCAGCACTAGACTCCAGTGCAAGAGTCCGGCATTGTCTCCAGACACCCGGTTGAGCCACACGGTTGTGGTCAGTAAACAGGGTAAAGGGTTGTCCATACAAATATGGCTGTAACTTTTTGAGTGCCCATACTACAGCCAGGCATTAGTACTCGATGGCGGCGTAGCTTACTTTCCGGGGTAGCAAATTGCGACTCAGATAAGTTACCGGGTGGTCGCCGCCGCCAGGTCCAACTTGGCTCAATACGGCTCCCAATCCAAACATAGAAGCGTCTGTGTGGACAAGAAAACGTTTGGCTGGATCAGGAGCAGCCAACACAGAGGCCTGGATTCAGAGCCGTATTCAATTGCTGGAATGTCTGTTCACACTCTGGGGCACAGACTACCTGACTAGGAAGGTTCTTACAGGTCAAATCAGTAAGGGGCTTGGCTAGAGCACTATAGTTGGGCACAAATTTGTGATAGTACCCTGCTGTCCCCAGGAACGCTAGGACCTGGGTCTTGGTCCGGGGGGTGGGCCACTGTGCTACTGCCTCTATCTTGGCGGGTTCAGGTTTCTGCTGACCGCTACCTACCCAATGGCCAAGGTATTGTACCTCTGCCATCCCTAGGTGGCACTTGCTTGGTTTGAGAGTCAACCCTGCTGCCCTAATGCTGTCTAACACTAGTCCTACGTGGGTCAGGTGTTCCTCCCAGTGGTCACTATAAATGGCAATATCGTCCAGGTATGCACAAGCATACTCTTGGAGCCCATCCAATATCCGGTCTACCATCCGCTGAAACGTGGCCGGAGTGTTTTTCATCCCGAATGGCATGACCCGAAACTGGTACAGGCCAAACGGGGTGACAAACGCCGACTTGGGTATGGCTTCTGCGGCTAGTGGAATTTGCCAGTATCCCTTACACAAATCTATGGTGGTGAGGTATCGCCCTCAGGCCAATCTATCTAGGAGGTCATCTATCCGGGGCCCTGCCAGGCGACCTGCAGCTTGTCAGTGCGGACAGGTTTTAACATTAAAACTTTCTGTCCCACTTGAAAGCTGCGGTCCCTGGCTCCCCTATCGTACCACCGGCGCTGGCGTTGTTGGGGTGCCTGGAGGTTGGGTCGTATAATCTGGGTCAACTCCTCCAAACGGTCCTAAACTCCAACACATATGGGACGATAGGGGTACCGTCTATACTGGTCTCTCCTTCCCACTGTTCTCTTATTAAATCTAGGGGACCTCTCACCAGTCTCCCGAACAGTAGTTCTTGGGGTACTTCCCTATAAGCAAATAACAAATGGGGCAGAAATCTTTCCCAGTCCTTTCTAGTGTCGGAGAACGCCCGGAGCATCTGTTTCAGCGTCCCATTAAAGCGTTCACATAGGCCATTAGACTGGGAGTGGTAAGCGGAGTTCACTATGGGCTTAATGCTGCAGAGTCTTCAGAGTTGGTGGGTGACCTCAGCTGTGAATTGGGTGCCCTGATCCGAGATAATCTCACAGGGAAATCCCAGACGAGAGAAAATTCGCGTCAGTGCATCCGCGACCGTCTCAGCGTGGATATTGGTCAGTGCCACCGCCTCTGGATACCTAGTGGCATAATCTACGATGGTCAAGATATATTTCTTGCCAGACGGGCTTGGCCTATTTAGGGGCCCTACTAAGTCTACAGCCACCCGGCTAAATGGTTCTTCTACCATTGGCAGGGGGCGAAGTTTGGCTTTCTGGCGGTCTCCCCATTTACCCACCCTCTGGCATGTGTCACAGGTTCTACAATACTGCCGGATATCCTTGGATATCCCTGGCCAGAAAAAGTTCTGGGTTAGCCGGTATTTAGTCCAACTAACCCCTAAGTGTCCAGATAGAGGGATATCGTGGGCAATCCGGAGCAATTCCTGCCTATATTTCTGGGGCACTATCAACTGCTTAGTGAATATCGGTATAGACCCAGGACCTACCCTCTCTGTATTCCTATACAGTAATCCCCTGGCCCATGAGTACTGTTCCCCCTCTAACCCTGCCTGACTGGAGATGACCCGATCTTTATATACGTGTAATGAGGGGTCTATGGCTACCTCCTTCACAAATTCTAGGGGGCTATCCCAGGGCAGATTCTCTAGGGGTGGGTACTGGTTGCTTACCTGAGCCTCAGAGTGTGTGGGCTGATCCGAGTTGCGAGCTTGCTGCCGGGTGGTTACGGGGTGAACGTCTTGGATGGTGGGTTGGGGTAAAAAGGTTGAAGTGAGCGGGCCCAAATCATTCCCCAGAAGTACATCCGTGGGCAGTTTTTGCATCAACCCCACTGTTACAACTCCCGATCCATCTTGGCAGTGGGTAAGCGGAGTACTGCTCCCCCTGCTACCCTTACGGCCACTGATCTGGGTCTGAACGAGGGTTAGTGTGGCTCCGGTGTCCCGTAATCCTTGAACATTCTTTCCCTCTAGCCACACTGGTTGTCGGTGGTGACGTCGGTTGTCCGAGCCTGCCTGAATGAGGTTTACTTCGTGTAACACCCCTAGCTGTTCCTCTGAGTAGTAGTGGTTGGCATTGTGGTCACTGGGCTCGGTGTGGTAGCAATGGGCTGCGGCTCTGCTTGATGGTGGCGGACCCGGATGCACCCCGGAAATACGGGTCCTGTTCTGGGGGCATTCCCACTGCATATGGCCTGTCTGCAGGCATTGGTAACACCGGATCGGGGTACGAGGAGTGTACCTGGGAGCGGATGGGTTGCTTCCCCTGGTGTTACTCCGGTCACAATGGCGTTGGTCAGCACTGTGGATCGGGAGGTGGTGCGAGGTGGTGCGAGGTGGTGGTTGGGGCTGGCGGCGTGCGTCAAAGTGCTTGTCGGCCAGCCGGGCGGCTTCGTGGACGTTACGGGGGTTACGGTCCCTTACCCAAACTTGTACTTCTGTGGTTAGTCTGCTGAAGAACTGCTCCAGCAACAACAACTGTAGCAGCTCCTCTAGGGTGGTGACTTGGTTCGCCTGAACCCATCCCATGGCCGCTCGGTGTAGGCGACAAGCCCACTCTGCATGGGAGTCCTTCTCTTGTTTGAGGAGCTCCCGAAATCGGCATCGATAGGCCTCTGGGGTGATCGCATACCGGGTGAGGATAGCTCGCTTCACCCGGTAATTGTCTCGGCTGTCCTTGTCAGGTACAGCCCTGTACGCCTCTGCGGCACGGACAGACAATTTGCCTGCCAACAGGGGTACCCAGTCTGCTTGCTCAACACCATGTAGATGGCACAAAGTCTTTCAAAGTCCTGCAAGTATCCATCTATATCCTCGTCCGTATCTGTGATGGCTTTGAAAGCATTATATGGGAGCTTGGCTTTGTCTTGCGTGGGTTCCGACATTGTACGTGGCCCCTATCTGGATCGCTGGCGTGCTAGTTGCAGGTGTAGGGTCTGTTGCTGGTTGGCCAAAACATAGTTCTGTACCTCCGCCATCACTCTGGTTATAGTCTCTTCTGATGAGGAGTTTTGGTAAAAGGCCAACCTTACCCTTAGCTCTTTAGCGACTGCGCTCTCCTCCATCTCTGGTCCCAGTACAGCACTGCTGCTGGCTCGGTCTCCCTCCATCAGTTCAGCAATTAGGACATCTTTCACCTTGTTGCTGGCTACGTGGCCCCTGGCTTCCAGCAGTTCTTTTAACGTTGCTCTTTTTAGGGCTGCGTAGTTCGTCTCCATGAGAACCGCTGCTGCTGCTTCGTTGTGAGGCTTGGCTTCTATCCCGTCACTGCCACCAAATGTAACGGAGCTGTGACATCAGAGGTCAATATCTCCGCTAATAAATAACAAAGATAGCCAAGTATAGCGCAGCCCGGTCCCACAAGTCCCTCTTTCCACAATGGACGATACACACTGTGGATTTTCAGAACAGGCATCCTTTTTAATTCTTTTTACACACATATATATATACAGTCAGAACGGGGGGTGAGAGTCTCCACAAGGACAATGGAATACTCCCACCTTTGGCCATACAAAGACTTAATTAGCAACTGGATTATAATCTTAACACATCATCACTGGAGCCGACTGGTTCCCTACACAATAGAGCATTTACAAACAAAGCAAGTTAGCTCTTCCTGTCCCTTGCAGACTTCCATTTCTAAACAAAGATGATGGAAAGCCAAGATTAACCCTTGGGCCTCGTATAGACCAGTTAACCCTTCCCTGGCCTGGTATAATGTCCCTGGGCAAGGATACAATGTCCTTGGTATAATAACAGTGATGGGTTTCTGTTACAATCGTGTTTGCTAAAACCAATTTACATTACCCCTTATGAGAGTGTGGTACTAAACCGTTTTGATACTCAACCTGCCATCTGGAACAGATTAAGGTTGAGAACCAAGGTATCAGTGTATATGATTTATTTTGTTAAAAATCAGAATGGAAAATGAAAACAAAAGCTATTTGTTTAGTGTTTATTAAATGTTACATTTTAAACACAATATAAAATATAAATAATAAACATAAATGTAGAAAGGAAGAAAGCATATGCTGAAAAATTAACACACACACATACATTAATATATATATAGTGAAGGGGCTTGTCTACTACAATGAAGCTGTGAGCCATACCACGTAGGGTTACCCAAGATGGGATGGTCATAACAGAAGTCAGACAAATTGCGGTCCACTGGAAAATGAAATTGAAACCCACTAAAGTGTCTTCTACAAGAAAACTTTATGGATAGGCACGACCAGAGTCATAACGATAGCTGTGCCCAGTGTGCTGCCATCCATAGGGTCATGGAGAATTGGACACAACTGAATAACTGAAATAACTGAACAACAACAACTTGCGTCCTGCTCAGAATTCCCAGAATGTAGTTATTAACTGCTTTCTGGGAAGCTGAGCAGGGACATGCAAATGTGCCCAGAAATGCTTAGTTCTTCAATCCATAACCATTTTAAACATGGCTTCCTTTAAGCTTATGCCCGCTGAATTACACAGCTTTTATTCAAAGCCAAGGTTGGGTCATACACAAGCTGGGAATCCTGCCCACAGACAGCTGTTTCAAGGTTACTGCCTATCATCAGCATGGGGCGGGATTCCAGCTTGTGTAGTGAATATTTTGAGTAGGTAGTTCACCACAACAATCATTTAATATATGGTAAGCAAAAGAGTGATAGAAGCCCTCCACCGTATAGTAGTACAGTATATAAATAGTACATTTGTGTTCACATTTGAATGTCTAAAACAAGTTAAAAAAAAGTTTTTCACATTTGAATGTCTAAGACAAGTTAAAAAAAACTTATATATATATATTACAAAAAAGTATTTTTATGTGAAAACTAAGTTGTCTATAGTACAGATAAATTACACAGTGGGACTGTTTTCTCTTCCCCTATCCTGACAGATTAGAGGAAATAAAGGGACACTGACTTGTATGGAGGTATAGACTACAACTCATTGCTCCTGTAAGAAAACTCAACAGGCTCTCCATGAGACATTGTTTATCTTCCATGTGAATAGAGAAGAAAAGTAAAGGGCAGATCAAAGGGGGAGGAGCTTACAGTGAGTCTCCAGGCTGGAGTTTTTCCTGCTCTGGGCAGTTGTTCCAGGGTACCTCATGGTGAAGGTCCTCACCAGCATGGCACAATCCAGCATGGCAGTCCTGGTGGCCCTGATCAGTGAACAGACAGCTCAGCACTGGGCTGCCTGGCTTCAACAACTCATGCAGTCCCTGAGTGGCACTACACAAGATGCGGCAGGATCACCCGGTGAGGCAGTCCAGACCCCCAGCAAGACTCAGCCCTGAGGTAAGACCCAGTAGGAGAAGCAGCACAGTGGGGCCCAACCCTCCCAGAGAGACTGCACCAGTGAGGGAGAAGAGAGCTGCCCCTGCGGATGCGCCAGCCATACCTTTGGAGCCTGCAAGCATAGAGGAGTCGGGGCCCCAGCGGACAGAGTGAGCAGCTGAAGGAGCCAGTGGTCGTAGGCAGCAAAAACCAGGCCCAGAGGAGCTCAGGCTGAAAGGAGGAGGCGCAGGAGGAGCTTGGGAGGCAGCACCGGAGATCCTGGAGAAGGAGGCTGGGAGTGCACAGAGTGCGGCAGAGGAAGAAAGAACAGGTGACAAGCCACTTACAGGGACTACAGATGAAGAGGAGCAGGCTGGAGTCGGAGAGCAGGTGGCAGCAGGAAGCGGAGCTCGGGAGGTCAGGAGCAGGATCTTGCGGAGGCAGGAAGCAGATCGGGACAGCAGAGGCAGAAGATCCCTCCGCCGTGCCGGCAGTCGTCTAGGACAGGAGCGGGTGAGTAGAAGCTGCTGGCGGTCAGCCAGGTACATGGGAGAGGACACGGGGGCTGCAAGGGGAAAACGGCGGACTTCCAGGGAAGAAGGGGTCAGGAGCTGGACAGGAGGAGCAATGGAAGGGGGAGCAGGCTGACAGCGGGGGTCCCATGGAGGAGAAAGGAAAAGGGAAAAGGAGTAGAGGCGCACGGAGTGCAGGGCAATGAGCACCAGTGGACAGAGGCAGAAATCATGGAGGGGAACAGGCCAATGGGCCATCAGCAGCGGCCATGGGGACGGCAGGCACCAGGGCTGAACAGGAGGGCTGGCAAGGGGCCAAGGAGCGGTGTGGATGAGAGGCACATGTGGACGTGAGACGCAGGACGCAGGAACAGGAGACTGAAGGAAGACATAGGCAACCAGGGTTGGGACACGGCGCAGGGACATGGCACGCCAGGAGAATGGACGTGGGGGCACCGGTGCAGACATGGAGGCAGACATGGCCGTGGGACATGGGCCGCAGGCCAGGACGGTGGAGACAGGAGTGGGACGAGCAGCAGTGCAGGGAGGGTGGTGCAGGGAGGGTGGCAGGCCCAAGGCAGAAGGAAGTGGACCTGGATCCAGGAGATGGGACCTGCAGTGCCGGGGAAGGGTTGAGGCAGCTATGGGGGAGGGTGGGTTGGGCAGTCACTAGGGGGCAGCTTCTCTCCCACCCTCTCTTCCCTGTTTCCTCCTCTGTCCCACCCCCTCTTTTTTATTTAATTGCCCCGTCTCCCCTCCCCCCCCCCTCTTTCCACTTTTCTCTGTTATGGGTCTCAGTTAGTGGGTAGAGCAGGTAGGATTAGAGGGAGGTGGGGGATAAGACAGACAATTGGGGAGCTGACATGCTTGCATGGTTTTGTACTGCAGGAAATGCCGGTCAACCGACACCGTCAGGGAGACGGGTCACCATGGAGGAAGAAGTTCTGCCCCGCAGGGCACCAGAGGAGTGGATCTCCCCAATGAACAGGAGTGATGATGGAAGGTTCAGACGTGGTAGTCACGTCAGGAGAGAATATCAACTAGAAAGGAGTCAGACGGACAGTCTTCTCAGAGAAGGTACAGTCCTACAAACTACACCGGGAGGGAGGCACATTCTCCGGACATACGTAGGCAGGAGCAAGGGCCACATAACAGGAGTAGCCCGCTGCCCTCCTATCTTGATGGTAGGAGCAGGTACAGTCCCAGGAGGAGGCGAATGTCTAGGTCTAGGTCACCACCGCAGGATGGGCGTGCAGTTTGGCTGCATAGACAGAGGGCCTCCAGCAACAGAGCCAGGTCTCGATCAAAAGTCGCGTCACGAACAGGAACAGGCATGCTTCCCCACGTAGGGTGGGGGAAACCCAGGCAGCTGAGCCGCATAGGCGAGGGGAACAAGACAGGGAGACTTGTCTTTCTCGTTGTAAGCGTGATGGGTGTTCATGTTCTAAGGAGAGGAGTAGCAGGGACAGGCATGGAGGCCGGCAGCAGGAGAGTCAGGTGCCCACGGATAAGGATCACACTGCAGGCCGGCAATGTGAGGTAACTGCTGCCTCGGCGGCGGTATCACTGTCAAATGTATTGGATGGTTGGAAAGGTTTTATTGCTAGCCTGGAGGGTCAAAATAGGGACAAAGGAGTGGGGAGGGCATGGGTGGGGCCATCTCCTATCCACCAGAGTTCTATGGTTATCAGCCCCCCAGCAGAACAGGGTCTTGGGGTACAGGGGGTTAGCACTCAGGAAGAAGGGGTGGTAGATGTAGGACTTTTGGATGCGGCTGCATCGCAACCTGCCATCCTTAAGGTGGCTGACACAGCCCTTAAAAAATCCTCGCTATGTTCAATTGGTCCCATCGGGGAACATGTTCCGCAAGATGTTAGGGAGAGGATATGGCGTAGAAAATGTATCAAATTATTTTCCTTGCTTCCACTTGACAATTTTATAGATTTAAAGGTGGATGAAAAGAACAGAAAGAAGTAGGAAGCGGTATACAAAAATTCCCAAAACTTTCAGTAACTGGCTACAGGATTTTGTAATTTTCCCCAGCATCATTAGGGAAAGACACCCAGAGTATTGCTCTGCTCTATTCTGCTATCTGAATGAGATTGATGAGATCCATAGAACGTATGGTGGATTGTCATGGTGGCATTATGACGTCAAGTTTAGACAGAGATTTTCAGTATTGCCTTGTATGCAGTGGGATGACAGGGATATGGGGAGCTGGCTCAAGTTAGTCAACCCACTTCGCCCCCTTTTGCAGAGCGTTGCTAGGACAGGGTCGGGGTCAGCAGGAATGTGACTGCTCGGAATGTGGTTTGAAGCATCCTCTTTTTCGCTACTTCAAGAAAGCGAAGCCCCCGAAGCCAGAAGGAGACGCTCAAAAAGGGGATGACACCGGTGTGGTTAGAAAGGATGAAGGCAGTACGGTAGGCTCCGTCCAGCGGTGGCTAAATTGCTATTATCAGGCTTTTCAGATGGTTTTGTTATCCCGGCAGAAGTTGTACATCAGATTTATCTCCCCCCTTATTTAAAATCGGCCATAGAAAACACTGGATTGGTCCTAGAAAAGCTGTTGGGAGAGGTGAAAAAAGGCCGAATGGTGGGTCCTTTAAGTGACCCACCTTTGCCAGAATTGCGGGTGTCTCCGTTAGTTTTAGTTCCAAAGAAGGAGCCTGGCTGTTTTTGTTTAATCCATCATTTATCATACCCTAAAGGTTCATCAGTAAATTATGGTATTGATAGCAATTTGGCGACGGTGTCGTACACGCCGTTTTCAAGGGCAGTTGAGCTGGTAATGATGACAGGTCAAGGGGCGCTGTCGGCGAAGCTTGACATTTAATCTGTTTTCCGATTACTGCCAGTGAACCCGGCATGACATTTCTGTTAGGCTGCCATGTTGAGGGGCAGTATTTCTTTGATCTTCGTCTACCAATGGGCTGTTCTATTTTGTGTTCGTATTTCGAGAAGTTTAGTTCATTTATTCATTGGGTTACGGTCAAGCAGTCCGGGTTAGGGTCATTGGTGCACTACCTGGACGATTTTCTGTTCATCGGTCACAGGGACTCTTCGGATTGTGCAGTATTGCTACTGACGTTTGGGGAAGTTGTAGCAGATTTTGGGATTACCTTGGCGGCAGTGAAGACGATGGGCCCCACGCAGATGTTGAGTGTCCTGGGTATACAGATTGACACTAAAAGCATGATGTGCAGCCTTCCTCTGGGCAAGGTGGCAGATATGTTGGAATCAGTAAAGCACATTCGGGCCAATAAGAAGGTGAAGCTGAAGGACATGCAGTTGCTACTTAGAAAATTGAATTTTGCAAGCCGAATAATCCCGACGGGGAGGATTTTCTCGAGGCGCCTGTCACTTGCCACGGCAGGAGTATGATGCGCACACCATCATATTAGAGTGATGACGGAGCATGGAGAGGAACTTAAGATATGGGAAATGTTCTTATTGCATTTTAATGGACAGTCAGTGATTATGTGTGATCAGGTGCAGAATGCTGAATTGGATCTCTTTACGGACGCTGCGGGTTCAAGAGGTTTCGGTGCTTATTTTGGGGGTCGCTGGTGCGCAGAGAGGTGGCCAGCGGACTGGGGTGACAACATCTTAAAAAAATTGTCGTTTCTGGAATTATTTCCCATAGTAGTGGCGCTGTACCTGTGGGGAGATAGTTTTTAGAATCAACACATAGTGTTTTTGTCACAATCTCGGCGTGGTGATTGCCATTAATACAATTTCTGCAAAATGTATGCCGGTGGTACGTCTATTTAGGACACTGGTTTTAAGATGCTTGATCCTGAATATATTTTTCAGGGCTGTGCACATCCCTGGAGAATATAATGTGATTGCTGATGCTCTCTCTCGTTTTCTGTGGGCGAGATTTCGGGAGGCAGCACCGGCAGCAGAGGAACAAGGAACTCTGATGCCACTGGATTTGTGGAAGCTAGCGTACCAGGTATAACTGCACTGGTGCACAATTCATTGGCTAAAGGGACTTGGATCGATTATAACAAAATTTGGTCGGAATGGGTGCAATTTAGTGCGGACAAGAGACATCAAGAGTTGCAATGTAGCCCAGTACAGGTTTTGCTGTTATTTATTATGGAAAGACACGCTCAGGGTATCTCTTTTACTGCCCTGTCAAAACTGTTATCCACTTTGGCTTTCTATTTTAAACTTCAGGGTAGGGAGGATGTTACCAAAAATGTTGTTGTCAGACAGGCCTTCAAGGGGATTCGCAGGGGATTGAGTAAGATATTGGGGGATAAGAGGAAACCAGTTTCATTTGCGTTATTATATAAGGTGGTTCTTTCATAAGAAGGTATTTGTGTGTCTCAGTATGAATACAAGTTATTTAAGGCCGCTTTTGTATTAGCTTCAGCATTACAGCTTGATCCTGGTCAGTTCGGTACCCACTCGTTTAGGATTGGGGCAGTCACAGAGGCGGCTAGGTGAGGGGGTTGATACTGTTAAGAAGATTGGTAGGTGTGAATCTAGGAGTTTTCAGGCTTATATACGCCCCCACTTACTGGTCTGATATGTTTGTTTCTTTTAGGTTCGCCCAAAGTCCTTTGGATCTTCGGCCACTCCTTAATTTATTGGGCGAGAAGAAAAGCGGCTGTTAGGGCAGTTGGAACTCAGTGGAGGTGTTGGATATCAAATAGTTAGGTATTAGGGGCATGCGGTGGCACCAATTGGTGGGTAAGGTGGTGGCTTACGCTAGAATGTTTGGTCCTCCGAGGGGTTTGTTAATTTACCTTGGGGGTAATGATCTGGGGTCGGTACCACTAAAGGAGCTAGTTAGGAGCATTAATAGTGACATTCAGCACTTGCTATTATTGTTTCCTGGTGTGGTGATCATTTGGTCTGGAATTACGCCTCACTTAAAATGGAGGGTGGCGGTGGATCCAGCAAAATTGGAAAAAGCTTGGGCTCATTTGTGAGACGTATGAGCGGAGTTATTATTAAGCATTGGGATTTGGAGTTGGCTTGTGCGCCGTCGGATTACTTGCAGGATGGGGTTCATCTCAATGAGGTGGCCTCAGGGTATCTAATTACGTGTTAAGAGAGGGGATTCAACAAGCCTTGCCTATATTGTTGGGCGGTGCTAGCCATACGGGGCTAGTTGGTGGTGGGGGTGATTGCTCTCGTTAAGGGGGAGCAGATTATGGTGGTCCTATACAACTCAAATGGTGGGAGGTCTCTTGGTTATGGTGTGCTGGGAGACCTCCCCTTGATGTTCGTGAGCAATCAACTATGATTTGTTTTTGGTTCATTGTTAATTTAAATAAAGGCTGTGGTCAGTTTTCTTCACATTTCGGTGTTTGTGCTTTATTTATGGGCAATTGGTGGGTGGTAATAAAGTTACGTACATATCACGTATGTAGAGGTCAATGTTTAGAATGCAATACATTTATGTACTGTACTTATTTAGGTAATAGCATAATTCAAAAACCTACTGTTGTATGTGTATGTATGTATATATATATATATATAATATGCATAATAATAATAATATATTTTTTTGCATAAATAAAATATTTTTTGAAACTAAGAGGAGGCAAAATATTAAACTGCTTTCTACTGTTATAACTGTAATTACAATGGTGACGTTTTGAAATTATTAGAGCCCAGTTGTGCTGTAGTAATTATTGTTCTCTCAAACAGTCCATTATAAACTCAAACTTTGAGGAGGGATTGATGCTCAATATTTTTTGCCAATTTTCATAAAATTCTGTCCTGACAAAAAAAAAGAAAAATGGCTGAATGGATCTGTTTAAAATCTTGCAATGTAATGTGATCTAAGAAGTCTCCATTCATTTTTAGGAATTTGTTAGATAGCTAAAGCCATTTTTGAGATATAATAGTTGAAATAAAATAATGTAATGAGCATGCTCAGTAGAGACTTGTGCACATCACCAGCTACCAGCTTCCATGCATTGTGATTGATCAGTTATGTTCAGGTGATATTTTTAGTGGTGAGAAAGTGAGAGACAGACAGACAGACAGAGAGGTCTCTGGTTATGCAGGATTGCTAGCATAGTATGGACACTTCTATTCCTCTACTGACACTACACAAAACACCTGGATACTGCGCCTTCATACAGACAGTGTGAGCCCTTTCTGTACTGACACTACACACAGTATCTGGATACTGTATCTTCATACCCACAGTGTGAGCTTTGCTGTTCCAGTGCTGACACCACAAACATGCATTCTAATACTGCCCATTCACAAATATAGTGTGAGCCTGCTATTCCTGTACTGGAACTATAGGTAGCACTGGATACAACACCTTCATACACACAGTGTGAGCACTACTATTCCTGACACTGAACCTTCATACAGATAGTTGAGGTTTGAATTCCTGCACAGTATAGACAGTATGAGCACTTCTGTTCTTTTACTGACACTACACACTGCATCCTGATACTGCACCGTGGATGAGACAGTGTAAGCTCTGCTGTTCCTGTCCTGACACTACACACATTCATTCTGATGGATGACATCATATAGATGATGTCATGAAAGATGGCATCAGTAAAACCTTTGCAAGAGGAGGGATGTTAAGACTGTTAACTTCCCAATTTCCTGCATTTTTCCAGCCTTAAGTTGCCCCATCCTGCCTTGCAACCTTAACTATACTTTAATGCAGATATATATATATATATATATATATATATATATATATATTTATTTATTCAGTCAAGTCCATAAATATTGGGACATCGACACAATTCTAATATTTTTGGCTCTATACACCACCACAATAGATTTGAAATGAAACGAACAAGATGTGCTTTAACTGCAGACTTTCAGCTTTAATTTGAGGGTATTTACATCCAAATCAGGTGAACAGTGTAGGAATAACAACAGTTTGTATATGTGCCTCCCACTTTTTAAGGGACCAAAAGTAATGGGACAGATTAACAGTCATAAATCAAACTTTCACTTTTGAATACTTGGTTGCAAATCCTTTGCAGTCAATTGCAGCCTGAAGTCTGCAACACAAAGACATCACCAGACGCTGGGTTTCATCCCTGGTGATGCTCTGCCAGACTTCTATTGCAACTGTCTTCAGTTCCTGCTTGTTCTTGGGGCATTTTCCCTTCAGTTTTGTCTTCAGCAAGTGAAATGCATGCTCAATCAGATTCAGATCTGGTGACTGACTTGGCCATTGGATAACATTCCACTTCTTTCCCTTAAAAAAACTCTTTGCTTTTGCAGTATGCTTCGGGTCATTGTCCATCTGCATTGTGAAGCGCCTCCAATGAGTTCTGAAGCATTTGGCTGAATATGAGCAGATAATATTGCCCGAAACACTTCAGAATTCATCCTGCTGCCTTTGTCAGCAGTCACATCATCAATAAATACAAGAGAACCAGTTCCATTGGCAGCCATACATGCCCACGCCATGACACTACCATCACCATGCTTCACTGATGAGATGGTATGCTTTGGATCATGAGCAGTTCCTTTCCTTTTCCATACTCATCTCTTCCCATCACTCTGGTACAAGTTGATCTTAGTCTCATCTGTCCATAGGATGTTGTTCCAGAACTGTGAAGGCTTTTTTAGATGTTGTTTAGCAAACTCTAATCTGGCCTTCCTGTTGTTGAGGCTCACCAATGGTTTACATCTTGTGGTGAACCCTCTGTATTCGCTCTGGCGAAGTCTTCTCTTGATTGTTGACTTTGACCCACATACACCTACCTCCTGGAGAGTGTTCTTGATCTGGCCAACTGTTGTGAAGGGTGTTTTCTTCACCAGGGAAAGAATTCTTCAGTCATCCACCACAGTTATTTTCCGTGGTCTTCCTGGTCTTTTGGTGTTGCTGAGCTCATTGGTGCGTTTTTTCTTTTTAAGTATGTTCCAAACTGTTGATTTGGCCACACCTAATGTTTTTGCTATCTCTCTGATGGGTTTGTTTTGTTTTTTTAGCCTTATGATGGCTTGCTTCACTGATAGTGTCAGCTCTTTGGATCTAATATTGAGAGCAACAAATGCAAATAGCACACTTGAAATTAACTCTGGACCTTTTATCTGCTCTTTGTAAATGGGATAATGAGGGAATAACACACACCTGGCCATGGAACAGCTGAGCAGCCAATTGTCCCATTACTTTTGGTCCCTTAAAAAGTGGGAGGCACATATACAAACTGTTGTAATTCCTACACCGTTCACCTGATTTGGATGTAAATCAAATTAAATCTGAAAGTCTGCAGTTAAAGCACATCTTGTTCGTTTCATTTCAAATCAATTATGGTGGTGTATAGAGCCACAAAGATTAGAATTGTGACGATGTCCCAATATTTATGGACCTGACTGTATATATGTAAATGACAGTGTTAATCATACTGATCATCACCAAATTTAATGGAAAAAAAAATAGCTGAAAAATGATTTGTTGTAAGATCATACATAACAAGTTTTGTTAGTCTATGATTATAAAATATATACAGTTATTGACAGACGAATAATGAAAATCATAAATGGATAAAAGCATAGCTTATATGCAGATTAGAATATAGAGGAAAGAAAGGAAAGCAAAGTGGAGCCATAACAAGAAGGGGTTGAGGAATTGCTTCTCAAATGTCCAGAGAATATATGGATAATGTCTACAGTATGCCTTTGGAGCAATATATTAAAATAGGGCCTTTCCACTTTTCGAAGCTTTAGCTATATATGATTGTCAATTATTAATTTGAATAAGATCACCAAGATCCAAATGTTATTGTGAAAATAAGTTCAGGTCTGTTATATATGTGTCAATAGAATTTTTAATGCTGGGAAAACTGTTTGCCACACAATATTGGTCTCTGACATTCTTAACCTTTTGTTTTATTAAGTACCAATTAATGGAAAATTTTGAATCAAACTTTTTTATTTTTTTAACTTTCAACTTGTATTTAACCAACAGGTATATATATAAAAAAAATAAATCTGAACTGTTTTCTTTGTCATACATGTAATAACAATATAACAATTTTGTTAACTTTTCATGAATAAATATTGTAAACCATAACAAACGTTTTAACATGCAACTTCTATTTTAAACAATAATAAAATTTTTCAATAATAATAACAATTTTCCCAAACAAAGTATTTTGTACACTAACATGTTTTGTAACCTTTTTTTTTTAACTCATGTAAAATTAAATTAGCATTGAATCCAGAGGAAGGCAAACAATAAAACCCCCCATTGAAACTTGGCCAATTGTATCAATGGGGAAAAAAATTAATTCCTTCCTGACCCCATTAACTGGCGATCGGATTGCTCCCTGAATCAATACAACATCTTAAAATTATACAGTTGAATGTATTAACAAATGCTTAAACTTGTGTTAACATACATTTTTGACTATATTCAAGATCGCTTGAAGTAACTTTCCACAACTTTGAAAAGACAATGTTATACAATATAGCTTTAAATAACTTTCCATAACTTTTAACAAACAATGTTAACATGTTAAATACTACTTTAAAACATTTAACTATAAGCTTACAATTAAAGTAAATGGCACTTAATTATTTTTTGTGGGGCCAATCATCTGAAAAGGTAACTTCTAAGACCTTCCAATCTGTGTAACCACAGTTTTGTGTTGTTTTTCATACTTTTTTGTTTCTTCTTGTTGTACTTTGTTGAAATGGCACATCGAGTTTCCAATTGGAAATAGTGGTCCTCTATCCCAAAGACCTCTAATTTTGTCCAGGAAGTAAAACCACTGTTCTCTCTGTTTTTTGCCATTGTATTAAGTTTCTTCTTAAAAAATTGCTACTTTAAAATCAGTTGGAGTAACATCAAATTTTTTCGTCAAAATGAAAGCACTGTACTGTATATTTACAGCACCTCATAGTACACAATGTTTTTTGTAAAAATACATCCATCTTCTAATAAATAACCCTGGCTTGTGTTTTCTTCAACATGTACTTTAATTTCCTCTGGATTATTGCATCTTGAAAATGCAAAATATAGTTGTCCATGTGCAAACACAGGTTCCTTCAAAAAAATACCAACAGACTTGAAAGTTTGTCCTTGGGATTTATTGATGGTCATGGCAAATGCCATGATAATGGCAAATTGTCTCCTTTGAAGGACAAAAGGCAAAACACTCTCACTTGGAGCCAAATCAATTCTCGGTGTAAGAACTGGTTCGCCTTTATGGGTACCACTCATAATTTCTGCATGTATAAAATGATCCTTTAATTCCTTCACAATTAATCTGGTCCCATTACAAAGTCCTTTTTTTGGATTCATATTTCTCAATAGCATGATAATTGCCTCTTTTTTAAGTTGCAAAACAAGTGGTGGCATTCCAGAGGGAGTTAAAGAATTAATGAATTCCATACTAAAGTTTGCTTCACTCTCTTTGTCGTCAGCCAGAACAGAATACGCAATGTAATAGTTTTTTTGGGGAGCATTGATTAATTTTAATATTTCGTTGTTTAAATTTAAGGCATCGTAATTTTTTTATGTCAATATGACTTTGCTTGCAATGTCAGAGTAATCCTCATTATTGATGGTATTGAGGAAGATTGTTGAAATCAGTGGTTCTTTTGAAATCATTTCTGGTGGAATTTGCACTGCATCAGCAGGTAAATTAGTTATTTTTGGCTGTTTTCCTTCTCCAATGTTAATGAGCCAATCATTGAATTCATTTCACCCTTCAGATCTCATATTTACTTCTAATCTGAGGTGTGTAAATACTTTCCAAAGCTTACTTCTTTTAATACACATTTCAACTATGTCAGTACGATTGCCATGTGGCACCACAGGTAATGTTTGCCTGAAATCTCCTCCTAACAACATCACCTTTCCACCAAATGGCAAATCATTAGCCATAACTTCTTTTAATGATCGATCAATACATTGGAGGGCATGTCATGACATCATAGTTGCCTCATCTATTATAATTAATTTACTCTTGTGCAATTTTTTGGCTTGTAATGAATTAATTCGAATATCCAACACTGATGTTTCTAGAATGGGAACTGGCAGTTTAAATCCACTATGCACAGTTCTACCACCTTCTAACAAAAGTGCGGCAATTCCAGTGGTTGCAAATGGCAGTGCTATTTGACCCTGTGCTCGAATGCAACTCATCACTCAATTATATAGGTACGTTTTTCCTGAATAGAAATAACGCTCTTTGAGCATTTCATCTTCTATTGCTTTTGTGATAGCATTAAATGCTTCCAATTGCAATACATTTAAAGTTACAATTTTTTCTTGTGTTTTTTGGTATTCAATATCAGTGTCATACTCATCAAAGTTAATTTCATCTATAAATCCTGGATCAGGCAGATTAAAGTTAGCACAATTTAATCAATGACAAAGAAAGATTTCCTGTATTTCTATTATTGCTTTAAATTGTGAAATGGTCTCATTATAACGTAGCAAGAAATCTTCACACATATGTAATTTACATTTTTCCCACAAAGTTAAGGCATCTGCTACATTGCAGAATATACAAATAAAAGCAAATTGTTCTCTCATTTGCTTTGGCATTTGACATAGTGCTGCTTCCTCGAGACATCTCTCCCATTCTGTATCATCTGCCAGAAAGTTTTGATGTCTTGCAGCTAACTGGAAAGTGTCATAAACTATGTCATTGACTGTACGTAAATTTTCATAACTTTGTGCTCCGGGAACATGTAAAAGGAGTAATCTTAAACTGAAACGTTCAATGTCTTGTGGACTGATGGTATATATTCTTGGGATAATTTTATAATTATGTTTCTTTCGTTGTCTCCATTCACCATTTACTAATACATAGTGATTTGGAATGTCAATGTATAAAAATTGTCTGGCCTCAGTGTCCTGACAATTTAATTGAAACCAAGCAGTAAGCGTTGTTGCTCTATGTTCACTTTGTGCTAAAGTATTTGTTTCATTGCTGGCCTTGAAGCAAACAAATTGACTTTGTGGCAGATGGACAGCTAATCGATACACAGCATGTGACCGATCATGCATCTCAAATTTCAGAAGACGCCACATTGCTTCAGGAGCACTTACATAGCGAGCATCTAAATAAGAAGACAGTTCGTCATGTAAAATAGGGTTGTCTTTTTCATTGTCTGCAGCTTGCACAACAACAGTTGCTGCATCATATGCTTTATATATATACTTATACACAAATTTTATGGATTTGATGGAAGTGCAAGCTTCCACATTGATATGTGCAATGTACTTCATCAGCAAATGTGGATTGTATGGAACCACATATCTATTATCGGCCTTTTGGCCACGGATAATAGCTGTTTGTCCTTCTCTTCTTTTATACAAAGGGTATCCATCACAATTAACATAAGTCTGCATTTGAAATTGTTTTGGAAACTCTTTTATGCATTTTTTATTTTCCATACATGGTGAGTTTGGATTGCTCTCTCCACATAGGCCATGTATCATTCTATGAGTTACAATCTCATAAAGTCTGGAATGCTTTTCTGGATGTGGCAGTTCAGCACTAATCACTAAATCCACTCTATCTGCTGTATTTAATTTATCTTTTTCTTGCAAGATTAAAAGTATATTTGCATGTGGCAGGCCTCTTTTTTGAAATTCAATAGTATAAACAAAAGCCACACATTTTCCAAATAAGTCTGCTTTAGTGATATCATTAATTAAGGAATTAAGTTTGATTTTGAATACTCTTGCAAACAAATCTGGTCGGTCAGAAGTAGTTTGTCCAAGCATAACATTTTCTTTGATCTCTGGCTATTGTGGATTACATGTAAATGTAATAAATAAATCTGGTTTGCCAAATTTAGTGACAATAGCCATGGCATCATTGTATCTTTCTCGCATTTTGCGAAGAGATCCTTGGAAAGAGGATGGCAAAATCATTGCTCGTCCAGCAGGAATGTCTCTGTTTGCAGCCAATTCAGCGACGTAATTCATCAATCCACAATATTGTTCAACTTGAAGCTTGTTTTCTTGGAATTTGACAAAATTTAGATTATTTGCTTCGACTTGTAGATAAGAATCAATAATCCATTGTTGTGTGAGTTTACCACCACATAAAATCGGATTATAATGATCCCGGACAGCAGTTTGTGCCACTTAATATTCCAGCATTGAGATATTGTTTCTAATACGAAGTTTACTATTTGGATAACTTTGCAACTGCAATTTTGCTTGCCAACCTGGCTCCGCATTTGGAAAGAAAATGGGATATGTCATAGGATCCAAATTACTGCTTAAAATATTGTTGTTTATAAAAGGTTGTTCTTGATTGCGTGGATATATTGTAATATCCCGCTCAAATGGTGGTTCCCCATCATCATTTTTAAATACCATGGCAACCTCATTTGCTGTTGGTAAATTATAGTGTCTTTGATCAGTATGGCGATCCCTTTAGAGAACCATATTAACTCTTGGCATTGGCAATTGATGTCTTTGCGCATGTGCCAATTGTTCTTTTTCAACCTCCGCTAATTTTTTGTATGCTTGACTATAAGAGTTGTTCGCCATAATGTTATCAAGCTGTTCAAAGACTATGGGTAAACATTGTCTATTTTCAGGAAGCAGCATTCGTTGTTCGACAGCTTCCATTGTATCCAGAACATATAACTGTGCAAATTTCCTTTGCTCTCCTGTTTCTGGGTGTAAATGTGAAGTCCGGTGGTATATTTGTCCTTGGACTTTAAAACAATAAGGACCATGTCCTGGTACATTTTCGGCTAATGTTGCACCCATTGAAGCAAATGAAATTGCACTGTTATAAGATCGAATATTTTTCTTAAAATTTGTGTAATTGGGAAATGTAGGATCACTCATGATACTTTTTAAATATTCTGGGAATGTCTGTCTTTCTGGAAGTCTTACCTTTCCTTTCTGACAGCAACTAATAAACTCTCCATCAGTTGGTCGTTCTTTCTGAAAAGGATAAGCCCCACAAAACTGACAAACCACATTCATTAATTCACAATAATGAGTGTCTACTGTTAGTGCTCTAAAGAAAGAACTATGATGGCCTTCATCAATATAAATTTCATTTGAACTTTGTACATCTACATTGGTGTCATCTCTATCAACATTGGTATCAGCAGGCAAAATAGGTTAATTTGAGACAGTTTTACAGACATTTTTTTGTTTACTTTTTCTTTTCTTTGAAACTCCAGCAGACTCAATTTGTGTTTTTTTAGTCATTTTTCTTTTATTTAGAAGTCTCTGTCGATCTTCTTCTCTTCTTTTCTTGTGAAGTCTCAGGGGTCTGTGCATCTCTCCATCTCTGCTTCCTTTCCCTTGCCATTCTTCTTTTATATTCTTTGTTATCTTCTGCATTGTCCACCATTGTAATCTATAATTATAAATAGACTGTTAAGAAGGACCTTAATTTTATTACACATATTTTTTACCTTGTCATATATTTCTAAAAATGATGGCTGTCTGCGTCTCTATGGCTGTCTGCGTCTGTGTCTCTGGCTGTCTGCGTCTGTGTCTCTGGCTGTCTGCGTCTGTGTCTCTGGCTGTCTGCGTCTGTGTCTCTGGCTGTCTGCGTCTGTGTCTCTGGCTGTCTGCGTCTGTGTCTCTGTCTGTCTGCGTCTGTGTCTCTGGCTGTCTCTCATCGTATCTGTGGGTGTGTGTCTGTATATCTGTGGGTTTGTGTCTCTCTGGGTTTCTCCCTGTATGTCTGGGTGTGTATCTGTCTGGGTGTGTGTTTGTATGTCTGTGTATCTCTCTGTGTGTGTCTGTATGTCTGTGTATCTTTATTATTTCTTTTTTTTTTCCTTCTGATATACCTGTAAATCAGCTTTTCCCTTTATGGAAAATGCTCCTGTTTTGAAGCAGGTGTAGACGTGAGAAATCTGTAAAAAGATGTAAAAATCATAATTAATTTTTTTATTAAATGAATGTTTGAAATACCATTACTCAAGGCCAATCAATAGTTCATATTATATTGTGTTAACAAATGTCATCACAAAATAATTTACCTGTCACTTTAATATTCTGTAAGGTCAATTGTTGCAGAGGAGACTTCAGGCATGTGGCGATGTCACAAATCTGTGAAAAGAAGTAAAAATCATGTTATTTTTTTTTTCATAAATGCATGAATCATTGATATTACTTAAAGTACTTGTTGTCCTTTTCATACATGCATGCAATAAAATAAATATAAATATTTTAAAATGATATACCTGTGAAGGTGATGTGATTGCAGATAAAATACTGCAAACAGCCCTCTGTGTAGTCACGTGGGCAGATAATCAAAACTGTGAGAAAAGAAATAGTAAAAAGGGCTTGTTAATGTTTGCTATGTTTTAATTAGCATAGCTGCAAAATAGAAGTAAATGCACTGTGAAATGTAAGAAAGTTATCTAAATATGTAAACAGTTTGAGGATCCTATACCTTTAATACAATGAGCTTAAAGAATCAACAACAGTACAAAAGGGAGATATATTTGTATGGATTTTTTACTTTAAATATAAATATTTTAAAATGACATACCTGTGAAGGTGATGTGATTGCAGATAAAATGCTGCAAACAGCCCTGTGTAATCACGTGGGCAGATAATCAAACTGTCAGAAAAGAAATTGAAAAAAGGGCTTATTAATGTTTAATTAGCATAGCTCCAAAATTGAATTCAATGCACTGTAAAAGTGATATAAATATGTAAACGGTTTTAGGATCCTATACCTTTAATACAATGAGCTTAAAGAATCATCAACAACAGTAATATCTAAATTCAGTGCAAAATTGAGATAATAAATAGTTGAGTAGCAAGCACAAAATTTAAAACAACTATACATTTTTTTTTCTTGTACTAAATGTGTTATTATGACTAATTATTAATTAATTAACATTATTATTAATAATCGTAATGATGAGTAAAATAATAAATGAACATTAATAGTTGAGCATTAATGTCAAAATCTAATTCCAGTGAATTTTTTTTTGTGTTACAAACTTTAAAATTAATGTCCATTAAAAATTAATTAATCAATGAATAAACATATTTGAAATGGTTAATGATTGATACCGTGGTAAAGTACAGGTATTGCAAAACGCAGGAATTTATATAACAATTTTTTTAATAATAATTATTAATTAATAAAATTAATGTCCATTAAAAATTAATTAATCAATAAATAAACATATTTCAAATGGTTAATGATTAATACTGTGCTAAAATACAGATATTACAAACTGCAGTAATGTTTTATTTTCTTTGCTTTTTTTTTTATATATATACTTTACTAATAAATTAATTAATATACTTTACCTATCAATAAGATATATCCAGCAATCAATATCCTGAAGAGCGAACAATCTCTTTGGATTTTCCGGCAGCCGAAAACGTCCAGTTAGACTGTCATCACCTGAGGAGAAAGTGTGAGCTCTGTGGCAATTGTGCCCTATATATTAGCTTTGTGCGCGAGGCAAAACCGTTATTTTAGGCGTGAAATCCGCCATTTCAGAAACGTTATTGTGTAGATTGTCTTAAAATGGCGGCTATATTGTATGTGTGTTACACGTATCGGAATGATTTTGCGATACTCTGTTGTACTACCTGGTATAAGTCCTACGTGTTGGGCTCTGTTTTGCGAGTTAAGGGTCCTGTAGCCTCGTTTTCGTTTTTTTCGGCGGCCATTTTTTCTCTCGCTTAGCGGATTTTCGTTTGTTTAAACTCGTGAATTTGGACTTAAATGGAGTTGTAACTTTACTTGCACAGGTCCTGGAGGCCCCCCTTGCTGTGGGTATGTTTTTTATGTGTTTTTTTGTGTGTATTTATTGTTTTTTTACTGTTTTCCGTTGCGCCCAGTTCGGACGTTAAGGTCATATGTTTCCTTACTCTGAATGTTTTTTGGTGGTGCGTGTGAGAGTTTATGACGTTAAGGTCGGTTCCGAGGTCGTGCGTGTGGGTGTTGGTAATGGCGTGTGAGGCGTAATGGTGTTGGTAATGGCGTGTGAGGCATAATGTTTTTTTTTTTAAGTAAGTCGTGCGTGTGGGTGTTTGTAACTGCGTGTAAGGCGCCTTTGAGCCTGCACCTCCGCAAATGCAGACCCTCGCTTTGCGAGGGTCCGCATTTGCGGCCAAACACATACGACATGGGAGACTTCACCTTCGAGGGTCCGTATTTGCGGACAAAACTGCATCCCTCGCTTCGCGAAGGATGCAGTTCTTGCGAGCTCGCTTTGCGAGCTCGCAAAGCGTGACAACGTCTCGTAGTTTGACAACTATTATATGTGATGTATAGACATATTCATATGTAATATAGCAGCGTTAAAAAAGACATGGGAGGAAAGTTTACATAGTGAAGGGGATCTAGGAAAAGGATACAACATTATAGGGTACCCTGAATTCCAATATTTATGCATTAGAATGTCTAAGATATTAATGTAAACACAAAAATATTATTTAATGTTTTAATTATTGCATATTATTATAGCTATTAAGTTTAAAATTACAAGGCCCCTTCATGCTTGAAGAGCAGGTCAAAGCAGTTTTCTGTTTTATAAAAGTTTAAATATACATGCTCAGTGTTTTAGGTTTTCAGTGCTTAGGGTTTCCAAGAAATATAATAAAAAATGTATAGGGACAACAATGGAAATTGCCTACACAGCATTTCATTTCATATAATAATTAGCAAAGTAAAGGTTTATTTTACACATTATTATTTCTAGCTCTTTAACATTGGGCGCTTAAAATATGTGACTACTATACCAATTCAAAAACATAGAAGCTTCAGGGGGCATAAACAGTAAATGTAAAGGCACATAGTTTCAAATATAGTATGATTTAAAACATTAGGTTCAATATAAGTTTTCTTTACCAAATTTTAAATAACATTTAATTAATATTTTTACTACCTATCGAAATCAGTTATGAGTGCTGTAGCAGCACAGTAAATCCCACCTAGCTACAGTATGTAAATCCCTCATCCTTAAAACATTGCTAGAGAACTGCTACGAGTGAAATGCACGACAAAGCTGAAAAGCAAGAGTTACTCCCTTACACTCTGACACCCAAACTCTATGCTAATAACATTTTACGGATTACTCGAAAATCAGGGCACTGCTGTAACTGCAAAAAGCAGAAGAAAGATTTAAGTGTACCAAAGACCACTCACAAGTAGTTTTCAAACCCTTGCTAAGTCCCCCAGAAACATTTAAAGTTACAGTATAGCACAAAAAGCACAACAAAATGATGACATTTCATCATTATTTGACACTTAACAGTCTGATATTAAATTATGTGTAATTAAAAAATATGACATGTTAGTGTTAAGCCCCGCTTTATGATACAAAATCCAGGGTAACACACAACCCAGTACTCAAGGGGTTAATATGTGTTACAAAACCACGTTGCCTAGGAACAAATATATCATATTTTAACACAAAATAAACATATCTTTATTCATTGAAGCTATAAATACAATTGCCACATCTTTTTCATATCAAAATATTGTAATCCATAAAAAACAATTACCGTACTTTATATATTGCTAGTATTTCCTTGTCCAGTAGTTACGGCACTTGTTATGGCTCTTCCCACTCACTATGATATTCATGACGGTCCCATGTCCTTTTGGCTCCTAGAGCCCTGTCTCTTCCGTAAAGCTTGGTTTGGCCAGTCCCTACACAGAAATCTGATGCAGCTAAGGCAGGCTTTATGGCTGTGGGCTGAGTGCCCCAATGTGGGGGCACAAAAGATTTACATTAGTGTAGAACTTAGGTGGGGGGGGAAGCATCCCATGTAGCCCTGCCTTAACTTAGAACACTTGATTTACATGGAGGCCATATATTCTAAGTTACACCATATATGGAACATGTGCTGTGCCTCTTTAATAAGCCTCTGAAAAGAAAGCTCAGAAAGCAGATTTAGATGTCAACTCTTCTTTTGCCAAATTCCAAGGGAATAGTTTGTTGTTATATTTGCTAATAATGTTAGACACTGCTCAGCTGCCTTCCACCGCTATAGCTTGACCTAAGCAAGGTCCAGTTGGTATGTACACATAAGGATTTAGACACAAATCCCATCTTAAATACAATAATTAGAAATAAACCACTTCTTGGGGAAAAACTGGCCAGAGCGTTTATTAGTAAATTACGTAATAACAATACCAATAAATAAATAAACATAAACAAGTGAGGGGAGGAGCCTGGACAGAGACAGTACACTCTACGCCATGAACCCTCGTCCAGGGCCTACCGTGATGGAACATCCGCACCACCATAGGGTAGGATCTCACCCACTTTACCACTGGCCCGGCAACTCCCCTCACCACCCGCCACAGAGAATATTGCAGAATACCTTATGAGATTTCGACTCCCCCCCAAAAACGCCATGGCCCGCCACCCCTAATACACCAGCACTACGAGCTCCATATCCTCACATGAAATTTCACCCTACTATGATCATAAAGTATTAGACTCGGAGCCCTTGTGCTACTCCTGCTCCAGAGAAAATACTTCCTTTAAAGGCTAAACTTGCATCTATACAATTCCTTCAGGCCTTAGTCGGCCCTCCACCACGTATTCTTTTTTTTAAATCAGATTGTCAACTGATCATGTAAACTGGCCAAAAAGGCAAATGTTACAATGCGTGATCCTATTATGCCTCAATAAACGCACTGCTTGATGGGTGTATTACCAGGGACGTTACTACCACCTGGATCAATACCAAAGTAGGAATTGGTTAGTGCCACTCGCTTCTCCAAATGATGACATTACCCATGTCTGTAACAAACCCATTATACTTCCATCTGACCCAGGGCCACGCCCGGCTGTGGCCACGGATTGGCAGCTGAGGCAAAGCGCCTTCATGGTCAGATATACGAATATCTAATGGTCCACCATCACAGTATAAAACCTTCCAATTCTCCTAGCCACATAATCCAAAAGAGCCCATAGGGCTGTTAGAGTGGCTGTTTTGTGTACCAAGCGAGCGGGTCCCAGGTTCGGGTGCGGAATAGACCCAAACGCTGCCTCAAAGTTGCAGAATCGTAATCATAGAGAACCAATCCTATTTCAATTAAGGAAAGGAGCAAGACAGAACCACGCATTTGGTCCAAGACAACCGTAATCCCAAAGAAGGGGGAGCAATCAGTGTGCCTGGTACATTGTTAACTACCTCCCTTTACCAACCTGGTCAGACTCAGACCATCGCGGCCACACGGTCATATGATCACCTTAGGATCCCAAGACCAAGCACCTGAGGTCACCGTACCTTATCTGTTTACCACTAACCTCTAGCTACCGGCAGACTAGCAGGAAGGAGAGATGGCCGCACGGAACTCACAAGGCTTCACACTTATCACAGACCTCTTTCCAGAACAGTGGTATCTCCGGCCCTTGGGAAAAGGCTACCAGTCGCCTGCCGCCCCTTTGCCGTACCTCCTTTTCACCATTTACCACTTGCTTTTATCATTCATTCCTTCATCAGGTACTATTAATCCGGCCCGTATCGGAAGGGCCACGGCTGCTACTTGACGCCCCACCTTCAGGGGACACCTCATTTGGGCCTTGGGGTACTGAGAACCCCCAACCTTACAAATTCACCACTCGTGTACCTACAAAACTGTCCATCATCACACTATGGCCAGCAGTCTGAGGTGCGCACATTAAAAGGACCAGTCAGCCATCCCATCGTGGAACCTGGTACCTGTGTTTTTTTTTTTCCTTTTACAGTATATGCTCCGTTATTGGTACTGAGCCCAGTGTTTCCGACATTGTAGTACTGAATGGGATGATGCATAACTGAGAGTATATGGCCTGCCCTACAGCCATATTATCAGAACAAACCAATTACTACTCCCGCGATCATTCCGTGGACAAACAGTACATAGCTCTAGAAGGATGACTGAAGCCAAGTACCCTGTAGCGCTAGACCCCATCACCATAGCTTATGATACACCCCTGAATGACAACGGGGGGATACAACTGAAGGGGAGGGGGGAGAGTGATACAACAGAAGACAGCACAAAAACGTCCCTTCAAGTCCTCTATTATCTGCCATGCACCTAATAGGGAGAAGAGAAGGAAAAAATTGATCACCACCGATGCATACCCGTAGCGATTCAAACCTCTGAGGATTATACAACATATGCAAATAGAGTAGAGGTGCTCATCTGAGAACAAAAAATACCTCAGTGTTTTTTTTCTATAGGTCTGGTTACCTACTTTACCCTCTGCAGCAGGGCAAAGGTGGACCCATCCGAGCTGTAACCACCACTGTATTTGCCGGAATACTGCGCACGGCACTCCATCCGGAATCCCCCTACTGAACATCAAGCTAGTGGTATGGAAAACTGACTACAGGCTGATAGAGAAGGCGACAAACAGGATCACAAGGCCCATACAGCACAGAAGAACCCATGCTAAAAGCAATAAATGACAAAGCCTCCCAACATATTGGGAGGAGAAAACAAGCCCGATGAACACCCCTATGAAGAGAACTCTATCTGGATGCTGATCATTGAGCTGAAGCCGTCAGCTCAATGCCAAAACTTGTATATAACATATCTGTGCAGGTAACCCCAGAGACTAAATTACATATACAGTATACCTCGACCGGGAGCCTCATTGCACGCTGGTTTACAGCTGCGGCCACGCCTCCAAAACTCCAGCTGGTCATCCACACAACGCCATACCACCTGTTCCCAATACAGGGGGCGTCCAGGACCACAGGAACAGTTCCCCCATGCAGGGGCATGAAACATGGCTAGCTGGGGGCGTAATTGCGACGATGGTGCCAAAAGAGCCAATGAATGTTTCCACCCCCCAGCTCGCCACCTCCTCTCCCCTACCCCGGGCCTGCCAGGTCAAGCGGCCCTCCTACCAACCCCAGGAGGCCTTTAGGTAAAGGGAAGAAAACATAAAAAAATAAAATAATGTGGTTGCATAAGTATGCACACCCTTAAACTAATACTTTGTTGAAGCACCTTTTGATTTTATTACAGCACTCAGGGTATGAGTCTATCAGCAAGACTTGCCCACTCTTCTTTGCAAAAACACTCCAAATCTGTCAGATTGCGAGGGCATCTCCTCTGCACAGCCCTCTTCAGATCACCCCACAGATTTTCAATCGGATTCAGGTCTGGGCTCTGGCTGGGCCATTCCAAAACTTTAATCTTCTTCTGGTGAAGCCATTCCTTTATTGGTTTGGATGCTGCTTTGGGTCGTTGTCATGCTGAAAGATGAAGTTCCTATTCATGTTCAGCTTTCTCGCAGAAGCCTGAAGGTTTTGTGCCAATATTGACTGGTATTTGGAAATCTTCATAATTACCTCTATCTTAACTAAGGCCCCAGTTCTAGCTGAAGAAAAACAGCCCCAAAGCATGATGCTGCCACCACCATGCTTCACTGTGGGTATGGTGTTCTTTTGGTGATGTGCAGTGTTGTTTTTGCGCCAACCATATATTTTGGAATTATGTCCAAAAAGTTCAACCTTGGTTTCATCAGATTATAACACCTTTTCCCACATGCTTTTAGGAGACTTCAGATGTGTTTTTGCAAAATGCAGCCTGGCTTGGATGTTTTTCTTCGTAAGAAAAGACTTTCGTCTTGCCACTCTACCCCATTGCCCAGACATATGAAGAATATGGGACATCGTTATCACATGTACCACACAGCCAGTACTTGCCAGATATTCCTGCAGCTCCTTTAATGTTGCTGTAGGCCTCTTGGTAGCCTCCCAGACCAGTTTTCTTCTCGTCTTTTCATCAATTTTGGAGGGAGCTCCAGTTCTTGGTAATGTCACTGTTGTGCCATATTTTCTCCACTTGATGGTGACTGTCTTCACTGTGTTCCATGGTATATCTAATGCCTTGGAAATTCTTTTGTACCCTTCTCCTGACTGATACCTTTTAACAATGAGATCCCTCTGATGCTTTGGAAGCTCTCTATGGACCATGGCTTTTGCTGTGGGATGCGACTAAGAAAATTTCAGGAAAGACCAACTAGAGAAGCTGAACTTTATTTGGGGTTAATCAGAGGCAGGTGTATACTGACTCCTATTTAACATGATTTGGAATGTGATTGCTTAATTCTGAACACAGCTACATCCCCAGTTATAAGAGGGTGTGCAAACACATTATTTTTCTTTTCTTTTTTTTCTTCCCTCCACCTAAAAGATTTCAGTTTGTTTTTCAATTGAGTTGTACAGTTTATAGGTCAGATTAAAGGTGGAAACAGTTCTAAAATGATTTATCTTTGCACAGAAACCTGACATTTTAACAGGACTGTGTAGACTTTTTATATCCACTGTAGGTAAATGAATTCAGACTGAAGGACGGACTGGAAATAGGCATTTCTCGCCTACACTTGACAAACAATGAGATGTTTGAAGGTGTCAGTGAGCCTGGAGCCAACAACAAGCTAGTCTAGTACCTATGATAACAAATTATGTAATTGAAGCTATTAGATTGTATGTAATTAAATAGTCAAATTATTGTCCAGCAATTTTGCTTGCTGTAAGAGAATAAAGGCTTTCAAATGTACTTTGCTCTAGTGTATTATGTCATGTTGACACATAAAACCAGCTAATGCTGCACATTATTGTAAAAGTTAATAACTCATAGAGCCAAGTGTTACATTCACACTACTAGTGTTCTCAAAAATGCAAATAGAATCATATAAAGGGCCAGATACACTAAGCCTAGCCATTAAGGTTAGTAATAGATTGCAACCTTCATTTATAGCCCCTTTAATGCTATTTACTAAGATATTTTTTTTTATAATAGACACTGGGCCTGATACCATCCATTCTGCAGATTCAGTTTCCAGCTGTCACTTCTTAGTTGCATTTGCCACCAGGACTGAGCAACCATTCCTGCAGAGATTCAGCCACAAACACTGGACCGGAAACCATCCATTCTGCAGAATCAATTTCCAACTATCACTTTTCAGTTGCATTTACCACCAGGACTGAGCAGCCATTTCTGCAATTTCAACCAAGGGCAGTGGGCTTTGATACCATTCATTCTGCAAATTACATTTCCAACTGTCATTTCTTAGTTGCATTATCCACCAGGACTGAGCAGCCATTTCTACAGAGATTCAACCAAAGGTACTGGGCCTGATACCATCCATTCTGCAGATGTATTTTCCCATTTCTATTTACCTTTTATCTTTTGCCTCTAAAACTGGAGCTTCACACAACACCACCTCTCTTCAAAATCTGATCTCCTATAACTTGCCTTCCCAACTTCCCTGTCCAGACCCACTCACCTATGATTTGTGTTAATATATGTCTCAGGTTTAACACTGTCACCTCCATTTTCCACAGCTGATACACCCACAAATGTAATCACTAATTAACCCTCTACTCTCTCTTCAATTACTTGCCAAGCTTGTGTATATTCCATGTATTACTTCACCTTTTGTTTTATTTATTCCTTTAGATTGTAAATCTCAATCTTATAATTTGATTAAAAAAACATGTATGTAAGATTTTAAACTCAAAGACAGGGTCCTCTACTTTCTGCTATGTGTTTAATATTGTATTTATTCTTTCTTTGTATTTAACCCCTGTACAGCGCTACAGAATATGTTTACGCTTTACAAAAAACTGGAATATAATAATAATGAAGTCTGCAATGCCGTATTTCACATCTATTAAATTAGAAATCAGACTGTGACAATTGAGAATATAATAAATTAATACACATTTAGAGAACATTTTTAAGAAAAAAGTTTGAGAGTTTTAAAATTATATATATGATTTAATTTATTTATTTCAGTCAGGCTTTCAAATAGTAAAGTTTTACATAAAACACACACACCTGCATGGGAAAATTTCATAGTGAAAAAATATGTAAACCATCAATATAAAATCTTAATTTTAGAACACTATGGCCTCCATCCCATAACTCCTGTAGGTAAAGAACCAAGTGAAGTAAATCTGATCTCTGAGAAATGTAATCCGAGTACTCAAAATGTTCCTAATACCCTTAGTACCAAGTACCTGTCCCATAAATATTTTAAAAATCGTTATCAGATGACTCCAGTAATAATAACCAATCTCGCTGTAGTTTATTAAGATATCTCTTAAAGTGTCTGAAATTTTATAAAAGTCCACGGGTACATTCAGCCCCACGTAAAGGAAGAAATATGACTCAGAGAAGCCGCGATGCCTCAAACCCAACTTTATGAACGAGCTAACCCCACGTGTATTGGTTTTCAGGTTTCATTGCTCAATACTAACACAACTAAGGGGTTAATACCGCTACTCCCCTATAAGGATAATCCTTGGGATCTTCCCTTAATAGCCACTACTCCTATAAGTCCTGATATCCCCCCAACTAAGGTATAACCATGGCACCAAATAGTTACCTGTTACCAGTATAAGTATAATCATGGGATTCCCTATGGTCCCATAACTCTTCAGCCCTAAATAAGCAGGCACTTCCATCCATCCTCTTCTGTCTTCATTGAAGCCTTTGTTCATCATCTTTTGGCCTGTGGAAAAGGGCTTCTCCTAAAATACGTGTGGTATTTGAATTATTTCCCCATCTTTGAATGATTAAATTGATTGAAGTCTGTGCATTCTGGTTTGTTAGACTTTTAACCAATGAGATATGAGGCGGGAGTCATTCAAATACTAGATTCTTATTGGCTGAAATAAGATTGGAACATATTTCAGCCAATCGGATTATGCAAAAATAGTATGTAAGCTGAAGGCAAGGCCAACAAAACTTTAGACGGTTTAAGTGCATCTCAGAGGAGGAACTAGATTTTATGTTTTGTTTTGTTATAGAAGTGCAGGTGTTATGCGAGGAAGCCCATTTCCATGATGAGGACCAAACGCTTTGCTCAAGAAAGAAGAAGAAGGATTCTTCAATCAGCATGGAAGTGCCGCTTATCCAAAGCTAAAGTAAGGAACCTGGGCATCAATGATCATCGCTGGATGGCTTCAAAAGCATAGGTAATGTACATTTTTATATTTTATGTAGTTTTTTTATGCATTTAGTGTTAGGGATGATGGGGTCCTTATGGAACTATCAAATGAGTTAGAAATGTGTGAAGACACTTTGGGGATACCTCTTCAAAATCCTATATTGAGCATACTTTTGTATTTGTTTATTTTTTTTTTGTATAAAAATA
The DNA here is from genome assembly GCA_027410445.1 of Discoglossus pictus. NCBI lineage: Eukaryota > Metazoa > Chordata > Amphibia > Anura > Alytidae > Discoglossus > Discoglossus pictus. The sequence continues at coordinate 395,838,291 of CM050164.1, forward strand.
AATATAAATAAATCATATTGAGAAAAAAGTCTTCTCATGTACTATTAGATAATCTCTTCCAATCACTATATACATAAACAATTTAATATGTTTAACCTATCCACAGCCCAGGGATTTTTGTTATCCTCAGCAAATTATGGCTTTCCCTGCAGCTCATACTAAAAATATAGAGAAAAATTAGAAGTCTAGTATTTAATTATTTCTTTATTTTATTGTCAATTTAAAGGAACCATAAAAATATAATTATAGTTCTAGGCTTTTTTTTTAAATTTGCCATTTATGCAATGGTTTCAACTAAATTAACAACTTCTGAGCCATATTAATAAATTCCTATTGCAGGCCTGAAAGATCAGATTTAACATGTATCACAGAGAACTGGAAACATGAAAACTCAGCACCCACCTTAGAAGCTGTTGTACCACCTTAGTACTTAGTTATTCACTGTGAATGACAGGATATGGAGTGCAATATTGTGCAAGACATCCTTGAACTCAAGAACAATCTTTGTAGGTACAAATGAGTAGTTTGAGGCACTTGCTTCCCTGAGAACTACAGGTCTTCAGACTCCTTTTAGTTTATAGCCCTCCTAGAAGTGGGAAGACTTTTGTGCAATAAATCACAGATCTTATTGCAAGCTTAGTCCTAGAATACAACAGGTGGCTTATCTTATACTCTTTACTGTCTGCTTTGATCATTGTTTAATCAGGTTTGCAACTGCAGCACTTTCATTTATTTCTCCTCCTGTGCAGATGAGAAGATACCGAACTCTGAAAGGAAAACCTGGTCATCCTGATGTTATGAGTGTCTGTCATGATCCCTGTGTCCCAGTCTGCCTACAACCCATCATTGTACACAAACACTCTCTCCTGTTGGGTGGTACTGAGAAGAATTCAAAAGAAAGGGAAAGCAGTATTGGATGGTTTGGAGGAGAACCTGAAAACCTGAACACAAAGTAAAAATGACTAACCATCTCAAACAATATTAAACTACCATCACTTGCAAGCAAGGATCATTTTTTGTCCAGAGAGGTCATGGTCACCTCAGTTATTTTGAAGTGTGGAAAGGTTACGCAAGGCAACTTGTGTTCAGCCTAATAAAACATTGTCCCAAACACAATACAATGATTTTGCCCAGTATTTCACAGACAAGGTGGCATGTATTCAAGCTAGCATTCTTATTCAAGCAATTGTCTCAATTTCAATAGCAAGGAAATGTGAACTTGGATTATTTTGTCAATACTGTTTTCTGTATACATTCACTGGGAGAGATCATCAGAAGACATAGGCTCAACTACCACTATTTGGCCGATGACTCACAACTTTATTCGTGTTTAGTCCCACATGTAGAACATCCAAGCTTTGGCCCTAATAGCTGTCCAAGATATGCTAAGAAGGAACTGGCAGCTGAATCCAGAAAAGACAGAGGTACTTCTGATAGGTCACTGTCACATGACAACAGAGACCCAAAGAGAAGTGAACCTATGACTTGAGGACTTGTAGCTATTTAAATCGGGTCAAGTGTGCAACCTTGGGGTTGTTTATGTATGCAGCACCAAGGTCCTGGAACCCTAAGTCAGAGATGTCCCTAACTTGGACATTTTCAAAATGAGACTGAAGACAGACTCCGGATTTTCAAATAAATTATAACTCTCTTTGTTTTCCCTTCTAAGCATTTTGAGTTTCTTTGTGGTAGAAAAGCACTTTATAAACTAATAATTATTATTATTTCTATAAAGTGAAAAATAAATTAGATATTTGAAGTATTAGTAAGCAAACAATAAATATGAAGAAAAAAATATAAAGTTGTCATACCATGGGGCAGCAGAGCAAGTAGGGAAAACTTTCTTGGTGATTTACTGAACAAATTCTGGTGCCCTGCATAGCTTCTGAACCTAGAGAAAATATTTCCCTGGTCACGGGTGTAGGAGCCAAATAAAACTGGGGGGGATGCTGCCTATGGTATAAAAAACATGTTTTGTCTAGAAACAGTAGAACAAATTTGTTTGCTCTGAGAAAATCATCAAAAGGGCCTATCTACCCTACCTATCATATCTATTGAAAGCATTTGGCTTATACATAGTTACATAGTTACATAGTTACATAGTAATTAAGGTTGGAAAAAGACTTTCAGTCCATCAAGTTCAACCTTTTAAGATCTGCTCTGATCTGCAATATGTGGATTAGTTATTAATTCATTAGTCGTTAATTAATTATTAATCAATTATTTAATTATTTATTTTTTATTTTATTTTTATTTTTAAAATATTAATTAATCCAGAGGAAAGCAAACAGAAAAAAAAAACAAGTGAAACATAGCTAATAGTCTCAAAGGGAGAAAAAAATAATTTCTTCCTGACCCCAGATACTGGCGATTGAATTTCTCCCTGGATCAATACTCTCTCCCTAATTATCCATAATAACCCTGAATTCCCTTTTTAATTAGAAATAAATCCAGTTCCCTTTTAAAGTTATATATTGAATCCGCTGTCACCACCTCCTCTGGTAGAGAATTCCATAGATTAACCACCCGTACTGTGAAGAACGCTTTTCTTTCTTTAAGGTGGACTCTTTTTACTTCTAACCTCAAGGGATGTCCTCTTGTCAGTTGAAAACCTCTTGGCACAAAAAGCTCCCTTGACAAATCTTTATACTGACCCTGGATGTATTTATATAAGGCAATCATATCTCCTCTTAGACACCTTTTTTAGAGAAAATAAGTTTAATTTGGTTAGTCTTTCTTCATAACTTAGCCCCTCCATTCCCCTTATTAGTTTTGTTACCCTCCTCTGTACCTTTTCCAGCTATAAAATGTCCTATAAAGTGGTGCCCAAAATTGTACTCCATCATCCAAATGAGGGCATAGTAGAGATTATTTTATAGTGGCAGAATTATATTTGCTTCCCTTTCCTCTATACCCTTCTTAATACATGCTAATATTTTATTTGCCTTTGCAGCTGCTGTTTGGCTTTGAGCACTGTTACCTAGTTGTGGTTGTCCACAAGGACTCCAAAATCCCTTTCAATATCTGATACCCCTAGATTTGCTCCATTAAGATTATAAATTGCATGGCCACAACTTTACATCTATTCGTATTAAATCTCATCTGCCAAAGTTTGGGGATTTTTTTTCTCAGACATGCTTAGATTTCTTAACAGTGTTTCACTTTATCATTTACACTTATCTAATACCCATTTTGAAATGTAGCAAGTTCACACATTATTTCTATATATTCCATCCTCAAACATTGACTCATGAAGTCTATGGGGAGGAAAACAACTTTGTGGTGATTTTTTGGGGCATATGGTGTAGTTTTAAGGTGCTGTCAACCCATTAAACTGAAGCAGCGTTTTAATAACCCACACTAAGCATACTTCCTGCTGTACTCGTGCACCTTCTTCCCATACTCCAGCAGCCTCAGTTAAACCCTGCAGTAAGAACACCTATGCTTGAGTTCTTACATTGCAGCACCTCTGGCTATTCCTGTTACCCTCCATTCTCTCCTCCTCCCATCTTTTAGACAGACACTCAGATCTTGCCAAACCTTCACAACGTTATAACACCAAAATTGTTAACTATGAATTTTTTGTGCCACTGTCAAACATTAAATCACATCTGTGTTATTTGTTTTGACAGTAATTATATGAAGCATTAACAACTGGAACCAACTGTTAAAGATAAATTATACAGTGAATGACAGCTCCACATCCTAGCGATTCTCCTGTCACAGCACTATCTTCTGTCATTGATTTTGTTTTTCTTCGTTCATGCAGCAAATTTTGTGGTGTTGAAAGGTGTTCGCTTGCAGGGGTACGAATAAACTAATATCTATCATAGGAGGTTGGATCATCATTTATACTTGTATTGTTACTTGTTTTATATAGATTTGTCAGACATGCATCTCCAGTTACTGCAGCAATGGACTCAGAGCTCAATAACATGGATCCTGTAGGATCTCCCACAAGGCTCATATGTAGCTATGGGACTTCTTACAAGAAACTTTGCAGAGCTATTACATGCTCCCACAAAAGATTTACTAGCTTGGGGGGTTTGTATTTAGTTCTCTAGCTCTAACATGTGCTCACAATCTGCCTTGCGTATGTATATCCATAGGAGACTCTGAGTCTGAAGCTCAATAAAATCCATAGCAAAGTAAGGCAACACTATCTACTACCGAATGTGAACACACTACCCTAGCCCTAACATCCCCCATATCTATCTATCTATCTATCTATCTATCTATCTATCTATCTATCTATCTATCTATCTATCTACATATACCTCATCCCATTGCAGGGAAGGGTTAAATAATTCTAACAATGAATATAGGCAGTTAATAATCTCCCTGCCTGCTGATTAATATGAACCCTATCAGTACTTGGGGGTGGGTGGATTGGGTCTGTGCTTTATGGTGGGAAGCCCACTGACCCCTCCTTAACACATGTAACCACAACCATACTGCTCTTCTGGCCTCCATGATGCCTAAAATTAACTCCTTACCATGAGTTGGGGAATGAGGGAATATATAGGGGTAATGAGTATTAATGGGGAAACCTCAGTATCCCCTTTCTCATGGTGTGTAGCGGTATTGACCTCTTCATTGGGTTGGGTTTGAGCAATCAAGCCACACATCCGACATAGTTAAAGGGTCATTTAATTCAACACTGTTTGCACCACATCACATAAAATATCTTCTAAAAGCATGTTGTAATATGGTTTAGAATGTTTCGAAATTCATGCATTTTTCTCAGAGAATTCAATAAAGGAAAATCCATCACTGCCTGCCCACTCCCAGACATGCAGCTTCTGCTCTGTGTAGTGAACAAAAGGGAAAACAGTGTTAACCCTCAAAAGATCAACCTGTGAAGATCATGGAAAGTTGGAAACGATTAAATAGTTCAGGTATGGATTAACTTTTGAGAGCAGCCCTCCAACTCAGGAATGCAATAAATATATTTCCTAACCATGCTGCAGCTCTCTGTTATTAATCATGAAACTGCCAGTAGGCAAAACAAAATGTGCTTATAAACAGACTTAAGCATTTAGATTTTTGTTATTAGTGTAATTAAATTAAATAGATAATTTTAATACAATCTTGTATTCTCTCACACCATGAAGAGCTCTTACATTGAGGTAAATAGACAGATTTAAAGAGTCCAGCCTACTCTGAGGCATTTTTCTCCTTTTACATGGGGTTGAAACCGTAGCCTTTTTAAAATGTTGGGGCACTTCTGAGTAAACTTAAGCAAGAGTGGATATAGTTATAGAAGGCATGTGATAACAAATTGTAAAAAAGTTCTGGGGCAGGTACTAGGGGCTTACAGTATTAGGGACATTCAGAGCACTCAGATGGCATTTCTTGGAGGTTAGATTTAGGTGTGTGATGTAGTAGCTCAGTGGTGATTTACGAGTAAACTTGACCTGGTTCAAGTCATATGGGAGCCATGGAATGGAGGCCAGATCAGGGAACGTATCATATGTAATGATCACTTTACTCATAAGTGCTTGCTGTGGGAGGAGAGTAATAGCTATGTAGATCCCTATGTAGAATATTTCTGGATCACATGTAATCAAGCTCTCAGGAACTATTTTTAATTTTAATAATTTACAAGAAAAGTGGGGATACGTTGGGTAAGAAAAGTGGAGTTAGAATTAAAACATAGATTATAAAATAAAATACCTCCACTTCCTATGTTTTCTGTAGGAGATATTTCTTCAGTCCCACTTGATTTTTAATTAAATGTGGCGTATTTTTAAAGGGCCATTTACCTTACTGTAAGTATTCTTCATGGTGTGTATGTTAAAATGATCGATTGTTTTTTTTATTACACTAATAACACCTAAAAAATCTGCAGTCTTAGGTCTGTTTACAAACATACTCATGACTGTTCCATGAAGGCATGGTGAACACAAAGATGTAAAGTTTTTTCTCTGAACTTCAGGAATGTAGCAGGAAATGTTAAACCCCAATTGTCGTATTTAGTTTATTCAAGCATTCATTTCTCTGCACAGATGAATTTGTGAAGGGTTAACTCGCTTTCTGCCCGGAGCTGTTGCTGTAGGTCTGTCCTGGGGCTTGACAGTGACAGAAGTAAACAGATATTTAATTTATTAATTACTCTGTGAAAAAATGCACATATTTCAAACATTCTAAAAGTATTTCTACATGGTTTTAGTAGGACTTTAATGTGATGTGGTCCAAATTGTACTGAATTAAGTGGCCCTTTAAGTGGAGTTAAAAGTTAGGAATAACAGTCTCTGTGTTATTCTGTAGAACCCATTTATCAACAATTCTGAAGCTTTACACTATTAGATAGATAGAAATATTATAGAAGAGGAGTTCTTAACTGTAAAGTAATTAATGTAAAATTATATATCTATACACAAAAGTGAGTACACCCCTTACATTTTTGTAAATATTTTGTTATATCTTTTATGTGACAACACTGAAGAAATTACACTCTGCTACAATGTAAAGTAGAAAATGCACAGCCTGTATAACAGTGTAAATTTGCTGTTAGCTCAAAATAACTCAACACACAGCCATTAATGACTAAACCGTTGGCAAAAAAAGTGAGTATACCCCTAAGTGGAAATGTCCAAATTGGGCACAATTAACCATTTTCCCTACCCAGTGTCATGTGACTCGTTAGTGTTACAAGGTCTCAGGTGTGAATGGGGAGCAGGTGTGTTAAATTTGGTGCTATTGCTCTCACACTCGCTCATACTGGTGACTGGACGTTCAACATGGCACCTCATGGTAAAGAACTCTCTACATAAATATGGCCTAGGCCATAAGAAGATTGCTAAGACCCTGAAACTGAGCTGCAGTACAGTGGGCAAGACCATACAGCAGTTTCAGAGGAAAGGTTCCACTCAGAACAGGCCTTGCCATGGTTGACCAAGGAAGTTGAGTGCACATGCTCAGCGTCATATCCAGAGGTTGTCTTTGGGAAATAGACGTATGAGTGCTACTAGCATTGCTGCAGAGGTTGAAGGGTTGGCAGGCAGCCTGTCAGTGCTCAGACCATATGTCGCACACCGCATCAAATTGGTCTGCATGGCTGTCGTTCCAGAAGGAAGCCTCTTCTAAAGATGATGCACAAGAAAGCCTGCAAACAGTTTGCTGAAGAGAAGCAGACTAAGGACATGGATTACTGGAACCATGTCCTGTAGTCCGATGAGATGAAGATAAACTTTTTTGGTTCAGATGGTGTTAAGCATGTGTGGCGGCAACCAAAGACAAGTTTGTCTTGCCTACAGTCAAGCATGGTGGTGGGAGTGTCATGGTCTAGGCCTGCATGAGTGCTGCCGGCACTGGGGAGCTACAGTCCATTGAGGGAACCATGAATGCCAACATGTACTGTGACATACTGAAGCAGAGCATAATCCCCTCCCTTCGGACACTGGGTCGCAGGGCAGTATTCCAACATGATAACGACCCCAAACACACCTCCAAGACAACCACTGCCTTGCTAAAGAAGCTAAAGGTAAAGGTGATGGACTGGCCAAGCTTGTCTCCAGACCTAAATCCTATAGAGCATATGTGGGGCATCTTCAAATGGTGGGTGGGGGAGTGCAAGGTCTCTAACATCCATCAGCTCCGTGATGACATCATGAAGGAGTGGAAGAGGACTCAAGTGGCAACCTGTGATACTCTGATGAACTCCATGCTCATGAGGGTTAAGGCAGTGCTGGAAAATAAGGGTGGCCAAACAAAATATTGACTCTTTGGGCCCAATTTGGACATTTCCACTTAGGGGTGTACTCACTTTTGTTTCCAATTTTTTAGACATTAATGGCTTTGTGTAGAGTTATTTTGAGAGGACAGCAAATTTACACTGTTATACAGGCTATACACTTACTACTTTACATTGTAACATAGTGTCATTTCTTCAATGTTGTCCCCTGAAAAGATATAATAAAATATTTACCAAAATGTGAGGGGTGTACTCACTTTTGTGAGATACTGTATATATATATATATATATATATATAAATATATATATATATATATAAAAATATATATATAAATATATATATATATTTCTATAGTTATATATATTTTAAAAACCTGCGAACACAGCAATTACTATTGAGTCAAGGTACTACTGCCTTTGAGAAAGCTTACATGTGAAATCAGCGTCCGGTCAGGCACGCTTTTTAATGTCTGTGCCCCTGTACCCCTGATCCTTTGGGATATACGAGTGGCCTCCAGAGGAGATGATGTGATGACTCCATTCTGGTGTCATGAGCAGTGAGTTTTTCCCAATTATGTGGGATTTAATCCTCACGCTCTGACTACTTTGATTCATATTGTGGCGCTCTTCCACTAATTAGGATCTGCTTTATAGACAATTTTGTATTATATTTTAGAGGGGACACATTAGACATATCCAACATATCAAACTCATTTATTGCTGACTACATTTATTTATTTTGTGTTATACTTGCAACCCTTCTGTTGTTGTTACATTCAATTGGTCACATTAAGGTGGTTTTTATTGGTTTTTGGCGTTATTTATATTTTTAATGAGATATATTAAACTTTTGTTATTTTAACTCTTATCCCTTTTACCAATTGAGTCCTTTTGTATTGAGCCTCTTTATATCCATATTCTTTTTGTACTTAGTAGTCTACTATTGGTGTTTCAGTCACCAGGGACATGTGCTGTAGTCCCATTCACTTTCTCCTTCCCTATTCTCTTTTTTTGTATATATATATATATATATTATTTTTTTTCTTTGCACCAGGGTCCTCCATTGGCTTGCTCCGCTACTGATATTATCATCATTTTTAAATCTATTTTTAAACTGTGTTGATAAGTATACCCTGATATGTAGTATAGGACAAACATAGGGAAATACATTATTTACTAAAGAGTATATATATCTATCAATATATCAAATGGTGGACATTATTCTATCCTATTTATTTTTTTCACATTGGGTTCAATTTCAGATTGTTTAATAAATGTGCTTGGGATATTAAAACACCAGTATTTGTATGTAGATGGTTTTATTAAATCCAAGATAACAACGGCGAATATAAAAAAGGAAGATTTAAAAACACTTTAAAAACAATGGAAAAAGATCCTCTGAGAAATAGTGATATAATTCACTTTTAAACAGTATATAGAGATATGTACTTTCTCTTTATTCATAGAGGAAAAGTTATAATATTCCACTGGAAATAACTCTATTTACACATATCTAGGGTCTATTGTTTAATCCTTGCAATAGGAAATTTCATATAGACTATCTATCATACAATTGTTAGAGATAGTATGGAGTACAAAAGGCACTGTTTTAAATAGGCAGCCAGAATTTGTAGGAGACTTGGTTATAGAGATATCTCCTATTAGTTAACTATGGGATTGTAGAATATCAATCCTAATACATTAGGACATTTACTACCCACATAATGGTCTCTATTAGGTATAGACAATACACTTGTCTTTATTAGTAAGGTAGATCTTATTATGGGTTAATGTGTCCTTGTTTATTTATCTATTTAATTATAAAGGTATCCAATCGTGGATTACCAATGCTTGAATAGGCTCCCTATTGTTTTCTTATATGCATAGGCGTATACACGCATACGTGCGTCATCACGCACGACGCTGTCCACGCACAACTAGGAAGTGAAGCCATGCAGCATTAGCGTTCCTAGCAAGAAGCATGGTACTAGTTTGATAACTCTGATACTACATAGTATGGGTCTTGTAGAAGTTCTTAGGAGCAATATATAGGCCACAAGAAAACAATAGGGAGCCTATTCAAGCATTGGTAATCCACGATTGGATACCTTTATAATTAAATAGATAAATAAAAAATAAACAAGGACACATTAACCCATAATAAGATCTACCTTACTAATAAAGACAAGTGTATTGTCTATACCTAATAGAGACCATTATGTGGGTAGTAAATGTCCTAATGTATTAGGATTGATATTCTACAATCCCATAGTTAACTAATAGGAGATATCTCTATAACCAAGTCTCCTACAAATTCTGGATGCCTATTTAAAACAGTGCCTTTTTTACTCCATACTATCTCTAACAATTGTATGATAGATAGTCTATATGAAATTTCCTATTGCAAGGATTAAACAATAGACCCTAGATATGTGTAAATAGAGTTATTTCCAGTGGAATATTATAACTTTTCCTCTATGAATAAAGAGAAAGTACATATCTCTATATACTGTTTAAAAGTGAATTATATCACTATTTCTCAGAGGATCTTTTTCCATTGTTTTTAAAGTGTTTTTAAATCTTCCTTTTTTATATTCGCCGTTGTTATCTTGGATTTAATAAAATTATAATATACTTGTTGGCCAAATTGTAAATATACCCATATTATACCTCTATTTAAATCAGTGGTAAACACTATAAGGGAATCATCTCCCTAGGATTTTATACATATGTAGATGGTTTCCCTAATGGTCCAGTGGTCAGGACTCACTGCTGTCAACCTGGGTTCAATTCCAAGTCATGGAACCAAGAGGTCACACCACCCTGATGCCAAGCATGGTTGGGCCTGGTCAGTATTGGGATGTGAAACCACTTAGGAGTACCAGAAGCTGTATGCTATTGCCCACTGGAGAAGGAACTGGTAACCCACTCCAGTATCTCTGACATGAATACTAAGTGCATCAGTGTGACCATGAAGATGTTCTGTTGTGTTATGGTCCATGAGGTCACAGATAGTTGGAAAAAAGACTGAGCAATGCAAAAAACAAACAAACATATGTATGATACTTGTTTGATATACAGTCTTCTCAGAAAACATAGATAGTGAGGATAATTAACTCCACTTATAACCACTTCTAAAACAGTTTGATACATATATCCCTTGTTTCTAAATTCTTTTTAGATATACATAACATGAATCTGCCTGTTCTGTAGAAAACTGTTTGTTTCTATGTAGAGATAATCTTATTCCCTAACATATCTAACCTTTTTGCTTCCTAATGTGTTTGGATTTAAAAAATAGCTCATAGTCACAATAATTCATGTTTCACAGACTGACAAGTAGAGAACTACTGACAGAACCTGGATTACACAGGCCTCCCTAGCAGAAACCGCACATCTTGGGGTGGGGAGGGACAAATTAAAACCTGGTAAAAAAAAAAGCCTGCCCTCATCCCAACTGAACCTCAGACGAGTCCCGCCTGTCTCCAACAGTCTGCAAAGGAAAAAAATGCAATGATAAAAAAGTCGACTCGTCAATCTGTGAAACAAGATATTCCACATTACAGAGGTAGGCCTGAAGGATGCCAATAGCATTTACAAATGACAGAGCCAGCTTTATTTGTGTAACAACAAAACGATTGTTAGGATAATACATATAATTAGTATTATAAAATTAGAATAATAATAGTTTTGTCTTCTCACTCACTCTCTGGTTTCCATTTTTCATCAGCAGGTTGAGCTTCTTTCTGCTGAAGACAGATTGTTGCTGCAGGAAAGGCGGCGTCAGACATACTTGGCATGAAGACAACTGGGTGGCAAAAGTGTGACAGCTGGAAGAATCAGATCATGTTTAGCAATATGTTTAATAATGTCATAGTGAAATAATTAGGGTAGAATGGGGGTTTGTCCTCCTCTGCTAATTTTTTTATAACATGCTGATGAAGAAGTCTTAAATAACTATGCTTTTGGAAGATCCTAATGTGAAGAGGAATACAAAATTTAGACTTTGGTTTTAATATACTCAAGTTTTTTATATTCCAGTTAAGAGATCATTGATTAATAATCATATTCTAAAGCATAGTAAAAATTAAATGCAGTGGATAGGTGATTTATAGAAGATAAAAATGACATAAATATGCATACCGATTCATAAAGAGCTGAGAGGTCAGGGTGGTAGACTGGTTTCCAGCTCTTTTTATTGGGAATCTAACAAAGTAACAGGTCTTGATGTATAACCTCAATTCGCAGAAGACATTTGTTTAAAAAAAGGAAGAGACGTTAAAGTAAAATTAACCATAACTCTCATGTTCATAGAATGGCGCTAAGGTTGAGTGTGAGGATTCATTCAATTACCAGCCCCATCAGCATGCTCTGCATAATAGTTTGTTTACCCAGAGTCACAACGCTGCTAGTTCACGTTCTTATATGACTATAAGAACGTGTCTGACTGTCCAAGCAAAGTTATGATTATCCATAGTGTGTTCTACTATTGTTTGATCTCCCAGTTATGACTGTAGATTATGACCCCATCCTTAACCACCTACAGATGATCTCAACTATACAGACTGCCACCTCCTGCTAATCTTGAAGGCATTTAAGAACAATGAATTGCCAACCATACATGGATGTTGTTTCGAAGGAAAGTACTAATACTTTACTGTTAATCAACTACAAACAATGAGATGCTTGCCCAAGCCTTACATGTCACTCTAAAGGCTGTGTCCCTTAAGGGACAGTTGTTTGGAGCACATTAATCCTACATGTTGTCCTACAGATTTAGCATTTGCCTGGATTATTCTCAGACTCAGCCTTCCATTCATTGGCCAAAAAGCTCACACAATAACAGTATCAGTCTGTGGAAAAGTATATTCAATGTTATACATCTTAATAGCAAGATAAATAGGTTGAGTGACTTATGTGTTTGCCCTCAAGAGTTGTGTCAATATTACTCTAAAACATCCCCTTTCTTTAACTGTGTCTATCACATGAGCTTCTAAAAGACTGATGGTGCTGCCTGACCTCTAGTTTTCTGGTGGGTAATCCCTGGGTTCCACAGTTCATAGTGCATAGGGAGTGGGAATTCCTGGTGTTTCCCTGGCTCACAGTGGTTTTGGGGGAAGCTCAGGGGATCCCGATTAAATCTCTTCCTAGTAACTGAAAAAAAGATCTCACAGCCACGTGTCAGATTGGAATGGAGAAAAATAAATTACGGGAAGAAAATAGAGAGAAAGTACAAATGAGAGAGGCATAGAGTGACTAACCCTGTTGGCCTCTATGAATTGCAAGTGCGTATCACTGTGTGATGAACTCCCCTCAATTAAAAAAAAAATTGTTATCATAATGCTTACTTAGATTATTATGGATCACAGAACAGGTAAGGCACAGAAAGATTGTTTTGTCAACATTTGAAAAATGTTTCCAATTACAACCACCCAGAAGAGATGAACAAGAATTATACCCAATGTAAAAGTATTGAGTACAAATCAAAGGTTTAAAATGGGAAAGTGAAAGACATTCAATCCTGTAATTGAAAACTGTTATTTTGCATGTAATGTTCTTGTGAATTCAACAGTTTCAGGGGAAGTAACCAACAATAGGGATGGTCAATAATAAATAGAACAGCATATAATATCTGGTTTTATTATTTATTGTCAAGCAAAAAAATCTCAAAAACTCCAAACTAAAATGCCAGTATGCAGCCCAAAGATCAAATGTTATTTTACTAAACTTTAAAGCTCATGCAAAAAAAGTTTTTGCAAGATGCATCTCTATCTAAATTTGATTATGCAAACCCTATGTGTGAAATAGTTATTGTGCAATTTTTTTTAAAATATATAAAAAAAATAAAATTGTTATTTTTCTACGTTTTAAAAAAAATCTGAAATGCTTATATTCTACACTTGATCCCCTAGAACCTTTCCTGCCTACTTATAGAGTGGAGATGTGGTTAGAAATAAGTGGCACTGACATAGTTGTTTGCTGCAGGAAGAGCAGCAGGAACAGGGTCTTTAACTTTCTTAACCCCCACACACACACACACACACACACACACTGCTTGTGAAGCAGACATGGGATTTAACTAAATAGTATAATCTCCTTTCCTGTTCCAGCTAAAGGTGTTAAAAAAATACATAACAGAAGAAGCCTAGATACCCTGGTATGTTGGGGTGTGAAGGTAATAGTATAAAATAGGCATAAAATGGGGGCATTACTACGGATAGAGGGATGGTCTGGCCCCTGGGCTAGAGGGATGTTTTCCCAGGATGATCCCCCAGCCTCCAAAAAACATTGATAATGGGCCATAAGGATCCCCAGCCCCAGTCTAGAGTAAAAGGAAACTCTTAATGTATTAGGAGAGGGGGGAGATATTTATCACCCTTGGGGGTTATCTAACCATCAACATATAGTTTTTGCTTTTTCGTTGAACTCTACAGGGTATATAGAGATGTTGCAAGATGGGTCCTAATCCTTTTTTTACCAGTGCCATCTATTCACAAGCTCCTCTATACAAAAGCACTGTTTGGAAATGTTGGTATGTGGTGTAACTATAACTTTTATCCTTATCCGGTTAAAGTTGACCAAAAGGTCAGATTATTTTTAAGCAGTACTTCCTTCTTTGCCCCAATTACTTTAGGAAAATGGGTAATACTTTTAAGTTTTCCCCAGTTTGCTTCCCCAGTCTCAGAAGCAGGCAGAGGGGGGAGTTAAAAGGGGGTCTGCCCTATACCTCACCTGCTCCCACTTGGACCCTTCAACAAGAAACATTTGCAAACTCTCACATTCTGACTGCATTATACCTCTCCTGCTCCCACCTGGACACTGCAACAAGGACTTCACCCCCAGAGTCATCACCTTACCTACTATGGATAATTAATATTAATTTACAAGTCTCTGTTACTACATCTATATTTTCACTATAATTTGTTTTGTTATGCGCACCACTGGTTTTTATTTCCCCCACAACTTCTGAGAACACATTGCCGCTCTCTCCTCCCCACTAATTCTTATATACTTATCTGTTACAGAAACATTTGCAAACTCTCACATTCTGACTGCCCTATACCTCTCCTGCTCATCTGGAATCAATCCCCTCCCTCCCTCTCTCCCACCCACCCCTGCGTTCTCTTAATTTATAGACTCTCATCTCCTCCCATTTTCTTTGCTCCCACAAGCTCCTCTCCTTCCTCCAGTCACTTGATCCTCCATCGCCTACAGCTCACAAGCAAAAACGCTTCTGTAAGACCCACTTCCACCTCCGATCCCTTTCACTCCTCCTTCCGCTGGCAGCTGGAGATATATCTCCTAATCTCCGTCCCTCACTAATTTCCACCCGCTGTCAGCTACGCACTATCCCGAGGACTGCAAATACCCCAAACACCCACAACTTAATACCTATCTGCCACAAACCATCCTCTTTGTCCTTCTCCAGTGCATTTCTCTTCTCCCCACAATCTATCTGCAATAAACTCACTTTTTATCCATGACCTATTCACTTCAAACTCCCTCAATCTACTGACTCTCACAGAAACATGGCTTTCTCCTTCAGACACTGACTCCCCTGCTGCACTCTCCCATGCTCTCCCATGGTGGTTTTCACTTCAGTCACACAGCTCGATCTAGGAACCGACATGGTGGTGGTGGTGTTGGCATATTACTTTCCTTTCGGGGGAAATTTCACTCCATACCCACTATTCCTTTGCTCCAATTTTCATCTTTTGAAGTTCACACCATCCGCCTTTTCTCACCTATCTCTTTACGTGTTGTTGTGATCTATCGCTCTCCTGGACCAACATATCAATTTCTTGATCACTAACTTTCTCTGCTCCAATGTTCCTTTAATCGTTCATTGCCATTGACACTCTCATATCCCTCACTGCTGCTAAACTACTTTCACTCACCTGTTCCCACTGCCTCTCACAATTGATAGATTCAACTCACCATGATGGACACTCCCTAGACCTTATTTTTCCCCATCTCTGCACAACCTCTGACCTCATCATATGCCCACTCCCTCTATCTGACCACCAACTTTTATCCTGCAGCCTCACTACATCTTTTTCTCACTGCCCTTCTTCTAGCCTGTTCACCATTACCCATAGAAACCTTAAAGCAACACAACCCTTATGGATCTCACTTGTCCTGACACTGACACCTGTACAACATAACTCTTACTTACACCCTTGACAATCTGGACCCCGTATGCACACGCAGACGCCCACGCTTTCATCCACAACCATGGCACATTACACAAACATGAAACATCCAAAGGTGCTCCCGCACTGCTGAACGACTATGGAGGAAATCACGCTCTATCACAGATTTCCTCTGCAACAAGTTATGTTGTGCTCCTACTTCTCTGCCCTCAATCCTGCCAAACAGAACTACTTTAATATCTACACTGTCCTCTAACCCCAAATGTTTGTTTGCTACTTTCAACACTCTCCTCTGCCCACCATCACCTCCCGCCCCTTCCTGTCTCACAGCTGAAGACTTTGCCAGACATTTTAAGCATAGAATTTAAAGCATTTGCAACAAACTCTCCTCTCAACATTTATCACACACTCCCTACTCTCACCAAACTAATAAAACCCAGCCTTTACCCTTCTCTAATCCCACAGCGATTATGCATTTCATTGACCTTGTAACAGAGGATGAAGTATCAAGCCTACTATCAGCCTCTCACCTGTCCTCTAGTGCCTACTCCATCACAACTTATCCCTACCCTCTCTACCACACTTATTCCTGCTTTCACACATCTCTTCAACCTTTCCCTAAAGACTGGCACTTTTCCATCATCTCTAAAACATGCTATAATTATACCCATTCTTAAAAACCCTCATCTGACACTGACTCCGCAACTAACTACCGCCCTATCTCTCTACTTCACCTGGCTTCCAAACTTGAGTGGCTTGTCTACAATCACCTTCCACAATTTATCTCCTCCAACTCCCTTATTGACACCTTCCAATCAGGCTTCTGACAACCAACACTATATTGAGACAGCTCTAACAAAAGCCACTAATGACTTGCTCACTGCCAAGTCAAAGGGTCACTTTTCTATTCTACTTCTCTCATGGTTCACATCATACCTACAAGATGGAACATTTAGTATCTCCTTCTCTGGCACCTCTTCTTCTCCTCACTCTCTGTCTGTTGGCATACCCCAAGGTTCAGTCATAGACACCCTCCTATTCTCCATCTATACATCCTCACTTGGCACCCTAATAAAATCTTTTGGATTTCAGTATCATCTCTATGCAAATGACACTCAAATCTACCTCTCAGTACCTGATATATGCCCCTCTCTTCTAGCACATATTTCCAAATGCCTCTCAAGCATAACCTCCTGAATGTCCACCCACCTTCTTAAACTCCACATGTCTAAGACCGAACTCTTAATCTTCCCGCCATCTACTACAGCATCAATTCCACACATCTCTCTCACTGCTCAACAATGCCATCATCACTCCCACCTCCCAAGCCCGTTGTATTGGGGTTCTCTTGCCCCCAGCCCTTTCTTTCATTTCTTTTCATTCCTCACATTAAGTCACTAACAAAATCTTGTCTTTTTAATTTAAAAAACATTTCCAAAATATGTCACTACGTTACACAAGATACAACTAAGATTCTAGTACATTCCCTCATCATATGCGGTCTTGACTACTGCAACTCACTTCTGGCTGGCCTACTCACCAACTGTCTATCCCCTATTCAATCCATAATGAATGCCTCTGCCTCTACCATACTAAATACCCAGAGTCTGCAGCACCTGTCTGTCAATCACTCCACTGGCTTCGTGTAGCCTCTAGAATAATATGTAAAATCAAACCCCTTAAATCTCTGCTCTAATCTCCAAATATTCCCCCACCTGCCTTCTGCACACTGCTAATGACCTTCTTCTTTCCTCCTCTCTCATCACCTCCTCTCCCTACCGCCTTCAGGACTTTTCTTAAGCTGCCCATATTCTCTGGAACTCCTTGCCTCGCTGCACCAGATTATCCTCGTGCTTCAAATCCTTCAAATCCTCACTAAAAACACACCTGTTTAAAGAAGCCTATAACCTGCCTCCGTAACGTGCACACTGTATTTTTCCAAAACCTTTAGATTGTAAGTCTGCAAGTTTTCAATTTTGCAATGTGCTTTGGGGAAAGTACTATGGTCACTGGATTCTAAGATCAAAGACAGGGCCCTCCATCTTTTGTAATGTGTTAATATTGTTTTCCCTTGATCACAACATATGTATAACGCTACGGAACATGTTGGCGCGTTACAAAGAAACGGTAATAATAATAATAATAATAATGATCCCTCAATATTTTTCTTTGAAACGTGCACACATATCAATGTGTACCAGTGCTTTTTTACTTGGGGAAGGATGGGTTTGTGTTTTTAGTTGTCAACTTGTTAATGTTTATTTTTAGCATGTTTAGGGTAGCTAGTGAGTTTTTGGTGTTTTAATTGGCTACTTGGTTTTGGTGATTTGCTATACTTAAATAGCTTACAGCCTTATGAAATTGCGATTCAGTCAATTTTAAAGGACTCTATATATGCACATAGCATATTTTTTTTACAGAAGTTTTTAGTTAGTGAAGACCTTGCTTTTGGTTAGAAGTTTACTAACTAAAAACTTCTGTAAAAAAATATGCTATGTGCTTGAACAGAGCCCTTTTAAATTTGCCAAATCACAATTTCATAAGGCTGTTAATGTGGATTTGACTGCTTAACAGAATTGAAATTGAAAGACTGCTCCTTAATGTCAGTGTGGGTTAAATTATCACTCTAACTTTTGAAGCTTTGGTGACTTATTCTGTTTCTAATGTGAACTATACTGTACATTACAGCTATAACACAGGGATGGTGTAGAATTGAGTACCAGTTAACACAAGAAACACTTAGGGTAATGTTTTATTGTTCCTTCAAAGTCTCAGTTTAGTGATAGACCTATGAACTGCCCCATTTATACCAAAGAATATATGAAACTACCAGTTATGAGGCACACATCTACACCCACTCAGTAATTGAGGGTACATAATAACATTGAACCAAACCCAAATATTACAAATGACACCACAGGGAATAATTGATGTAGGAAGAAATTAGATCAATAAATATTTTTGGTTCCGCTGAAATACTATGTCTGGTTAAACCAAACAATTTTATTAGTACAACATGTCCCAAAGTACAGAATATAGGCTGCAGCTTATATGTAATTACTGTCTGACAGCTATGCAGTTTAAATACTAGTGTATTTGTCAATTTCCAATAATAGACAATTATATAAGTCATTTTTATTTTTCAAACTTAGCTTTATATGTGATTTATAGTGATAGTAATGCTAAAATTAGTAATAGGTTATTAGACAGAGCAGAATGATTACATATATTATTTCAATAGTAGCGACTTGCCCGGCAAAAATGACGGCAATACAATTTGAAGGCTGGCAATGCTGTTTGCCACACAATCAAAGGCTCTCCCTGGTCTAACTTGCGGGCCTCGCGATGAGCGCCTTCGGTGCTCATTGCGAGCATCTCTCACCATCTACTTTAGGGGCCTTGCACTGAGCGCCTTTGGCGCTCATCGCAAGCCCAACAATGAGCGGCTTTTCCTCTCATTGCAGGGCTTGGGCAACCCGCCACTTTCATACCTCGCAATAAGCGCCTCCGGCACTCATTACAAGCCTCTCCTCCACTCTATTTTACGGGCCTAAAGGCGTTCATCGCGAGCCCTGCAATGAGCACTCATTTCAGACATAATCCAACCCGCCACTTTCGTGCCTGCGCTGATCGCATTTTGCGCTCATTGCGAGCTCAGCTTTCGGCGCTCATTGCGAGTTCCTCCCCACTCTCTGACCCCTGTGTCCGTTTCCCCCCTCTCCCTTCCAAATGTCTGTTTCCCCCTCTCTTCCTCCCCTCTCTGCTCTGTTTTTTTTCCACTTTACTTCCCTCCCCTCACCCCTGTGTCTCTTTCCACTCTCTCCCCTCTCCCTCCTCTGTGTATTTCTCCTTTCTGTGGTAGATTTGTGTGGTTCCTGTTGAGCGCCTATCTATCCTTTTTTAGTCTTGCATGGCTCGCGCTGATCGCTGTTGCTTTTACTGTATTTTCAAAGTGTTTGGGTTCTGATGAGCGACATTGTTTGTATTATAAAAAAGTACTGCGTACCTGGCATTTTTCAGTTTAGTGTTACGCGGTTCGGCCTCATTTTGATCCGTTTTTAAAGCATTTCTGTTTTAACGGCTGACATTGTTTTCCTCACTTCGATCTCTGGAAAATGGCAATTAAGGTTCAAAGTTGTTTGCTACCTCACTCACAGGCTCTCTGGCTCTCCCCCTGAGCTGTAAGTGAGGTTTTTAAGATATTTTTCTTTTTTTTGGTTCTTGAAAAATTTTCACCAGTTAAATTTGTAATTTTTCTAAAGACTTGCTTGCCTCGCACTCTGCGCCAAAGTCCTACATCCTTCGTCGATGATCGCGGGCATCGCCATGGGCGTCTTCAATCTCTTTCTATCCTCCATCGGTGGTGCATCCTCAGGCAAATGACAGCAATGACGGGTCAGAGGGCCCTTAGAGGCACCGGAAAGGGGACTATTGCAAGGGCGGCAATGAGATCCATCGGCGCTTATTGCAGCAAAGTAGTGCGTGCTATGGTGCTCATCCTGAGCCCTGCAATGAACGTCTCCGGCGCTCATTGCAGCCAAGTAATACAAGCCTTGTCGTACGAGCCCTTGTGCGCCTTTAATCCGTTTCCATCCTCCATCGGTGGAGCGTCCGCAGGCAAATGACATTGCAGCAAAGTCGTGCGAGACGTTCAATGAGCGTCTTTGGCGCTCATTGCGCCTGCGCAAGCCCGTTACATTTAACATTACGTGACCAACATTCGTAACTTATTACAACTATTATATGTGATGTGTTTAAAGGACCACTGTAGTGCATTTACAAGTTAAGTTCATACATCTGTCTGTTGGAGATAAACTATTAAATGCAGTATGCAGTTGAAAACAATAGTTAGTATTTTTCTTACTTTTAAATATATCAGTTGTCTTTCACATAGAGCTGTTTAATTCCACATACCAATTTCTATTGTGGGTGTTGCCAGTTCTGCCTGGAAGCTGGACTAAAATAAAGGCTGACCAGTGTAGATTCTATACTGAGCATGTCCAGTAAAGGCGGGTGGAGCTATGATAGCTCATGCACTGTCACTAAAGTGGGCCTATGAGGGTGCTACAAGCAGGCTACAATACAGTTGTTATCTCTGTGTATGCAATGACATCATAGGATGGGGTCAGTGACATTATAGCACATCTTGCTTTCAATCTCCATGATGGTTCGTCCTCAAGGTAGAGCTGGCCACATCCCCTGATAGGGCTCATGGAGGTGGTTGAGGAGAAATCTGAATGTCCAAACTAAAAACATTTGTCTTACTGATCAAATAAAGCAAGTTTTATACAAATTACCAACCACCACTATATTAATAACTCTCCCTCAATGGAAGAAATACCTAGAACCGTGTATAAATACAAAGAAGGGATAAGAAACTTTGACTTATATAGAAACGTATAGCCCAATTCAATTGCAAGTCTGCATCTCACAGGATCCAGGCCATATATCTGCGGGCCTGCTACGGGCTCCCGTTTGTCTTTGATTCCAGTGCTATTCAATTGAAGGAGCCCGCAATTTACGGACCGACTCTGTAAACCTTGCACTTGTGCATAGCATTTCGGGGCGGGAATATGATCAATTAAGCAATACCGTAGCCTCTCATTTTAAAACAGCCAATAGAAACTGAGACCGTCATCATTACGGCAGTAAAATATGGAGGTTATATTTCAATCAATTAGGTTTAAGAGTCCGATATGCAATGGGACTAGCAAACCCTCAAAATACCAAATTATAAAAATGAATGCCAATACTGTTCTAGTCCATATGGGTGGCCTGATATGTATTAACTAGTTGATATAACACCAAAATGAAACATTAAAATAAATTAATTTTTACTGTCGATTTGCGAACTTGAGACTGATGTCTTTCATCGTTTTCCCCGTCATTCACAGTGCATTATTGATTTTGTATTTACAGTGCTATGATCAGGTGTTTAACCCCCTTGCGGGTCCTCTCTAATACTCGTAGGATTTTCTCCTACATTTGCCGTGTAAAACCATTTTGGCCTTGGGGAATTGGAGCAATTGAATAGCGATTTGCAATTTTACAGTGAGGGAAAATGTCATATATGCCTAGAGTTTAACCACCTGCTAATATAATAATTCTGCAGATTGCCTTTCTTGGATTATATCCAAATTTTAAAAGAAACTAATTAAGAGTTTGTCCTAGCAATTGTTGGGATTGCAAAATATACTGTTGGCTCACAATAGCAAATGGACTTACAGCCTCACTTAAGGGCTCCAGTAACTTACACATTCAATTGCTCAATTGAATCGGGCTCATAGAGTTTGATGGTAGATCATTATAATTATCAATAATATATATAGATAAACATATTCTGTAAAACTATGTATGTATGTAAAGTCAATGCAAAAGACAGACAAGGTGAAAAAATACATTGCTGAATAGAATAGTTGAATGCCCTGCTCTTTTGAGGCCGTTTACTCGAAGTGGGTTTTGAAGGGTGTTAGAAAAAGGAGAGAGAATTGATTTATGTTAGTTTACTCAGGTTGCAGAATCAATGTGAGTTTGTTTACCAGATATTAGAGACCATGGCTGTAAGCTTGTCTGAATAGATTTGTAAGAGAATGTGCTGAAAATCAGGAACGGAAATGTAGACTAAAAATTATAGCGGAGGCAAAAGTAAAGATGAGTGACAGTCAAAGGAATTTTATAGAATCGACATTAAATTAATAATTAAAAAGGTAAAACTGGAACCATGAGAGAGCAACATTGCAGAGGCCAAAGGAGTTACAAGATCTCCCACCACAGAGCAGGCAATGGATGCCTCCTGAGGCTGTGATCCCCCCTCTTGCTCTCTCAATAAAGCTAAGGCCCGCCTAGCCCTGTTCTTAAGCTCCACCATAAACAGTTCTAATCCTATCTCCGTTAGATGAACCTTATCGGGGCAAAAGAATTAAGCGCCGTCTGCGCCTTCGAATTCTTGATGCCTTATGGTAATAAAACCCAAGTTCCTTACAAAACTAGCCATCTGCTTGTTAATCTTTAGCTTTGCTCTATCCACCGAAACCGGATCCCTTGCATTCCGCCATGATCTCCTTTTGATAATTTCGGACCACACTATGAACAAGCCTGGAAACTGTTCTAGCCAAAATGTCCCATCCCTCTTCATATCTTTCAACATTTTTCTCATAGGTAACACTCCCAAATCATGCCCCCCGTGTATAATCAAAATGTGTGGGCTACCGTGATGATGAGCGTTGCTCTCCAACAGGCTATTTACCTGGGTCCATCTCAAGCAGCGGAAGCCTAGCCATCGTACTTGCATGCTCGTCTCCAGGAAGCCCAGTTTGACATTGTCTCCAGTGACTGCGGCTAACCAGTGAGCCCAATACATGTAGGAATGGCCGACGATCCACAGCTGTTTTGTTTCTGCAACACACAAAACAAAGTCCAATTAGATGACCCTTTCTGGCCGTATATAGGGCCTAAAATGTTGCGACTCCCTTCTCCCAATCTTTTTAACCATGCTCTCAGGCAGACATAATCTTGCCGCCTCCATACCGGCCCCAATCTGAAACGAGTGTGTGCCGAAGTCCGCTGGGTTCAGGCCTAACTGCCGTAAGGACTCAGCATCCTTTCGAAATTGAAACCTCGACAAGGCATGGCCGCTGGCATGCAAAAGCAGTGGGCCTGGCCCTGGCAGCCTTTTTTCCAAGCACAACCTCACACTTGCCTGGGGGCAACACTCTGTTCCAGTTTTGTATATGACCACTTCCCTTCCTTTTTACAGCCTGATCCGTTTTTGACCTTCTTAGCCATACCAACAATCTGTCACCTTCCAGACAGATGTCCTCTGCCAGCAGCCCCCCCGAACCGTGCCTGTTTTCCGAGACCAGTTCCCCAATGCTGAAAGCCCCGAAGAACACTAGGGAAAAGGCCATCCGGAAAAGCAGGGATTCGAAGGAGTCCCTGCATAGCATACCCAATGCCTCCCCCAGGGGTAGCAGCAGAGAGAAAGTGATCGGGCGCCTCCTGTCGGCCCGGTGCTCCCCTTTGGACATGCCTTTGATCACCCGGCAAACCACAAACTCCTTTGTTAAGTCCTTCTGCCCTGCAAACCTGAACGTACATGTCAGGGCCGCCAGTTGCCGAGCCACGGTCGCCCTGGAATCACCTCTCTCTGCGCTCCGGAGCAAGAACCACAGCAGAATTCCTATCGCCTTCTCTTCCGATCCTGCGCCTCAACCATGTCTCTCCTCCTGCTTCATACTTTCTTGTAGGCCACCCACGTCTCCGGCGCTACCGACTGTCTGACGTAACCAGCTACCTTACCACTCCAAGCTCCCAGAGTTCTGGAGGTATGTCCTCTCCGTGATCCTTTGCCTCCGGCGCCAGTGCTCGGAACCGGGTTCCCTGCAACCGAGAAACAGAGTCAACCACCCCAATGTTCAGGCCGGGAACAATCTCAGCCCTCACCCACGTGTTCGACTGTAGGCAACAAAGAACCAGATGCCGTATGAGCCGTATCATCTGCCCAGACATCGCTGTCAAGCTATTGAGTACACGGACCGTGGTCGCGTTGCCTGATTGAAAAAGTACTTGGCGGTTACCGAAGCCCCTGTCCCACAGATGGGTCACCGCGGTGATGGCAAACAGCTCCGGAACTGTGGCATCGGCTGTAAGCCCGCCCCTAACACATGACGCAGACCATGGTGCTGCGCACCATCCGCCTCCTAAATAGGCTCCCACTCCGATCGTACTTGCTCCCACATAGATGTCGAGCTGCCCGTTCGTCACCCTGCTCGGCTGAATCAAGATGCTCCCATTGAAATTCCGAAGGAATGCCGTCCACACTCGTGCATCCTCTTTCATTGCCCCAGACACTTTTATAAAATGATGCGGCTGTGATATTCTGGCCGTAGCCAACGACATTCTTCTGCTAAATATTCGGCCCATGGGAATGAACCTGCACGCAAAATTCAGTTTTCCCAAGATGGATTGCAGCCATCGCAACGAAACTCTTCTTGCGTCAGCTAGGGCTACCAGTTCCGCTGACAGATCCAATACCTTCTCCATCTGTAAACTGCACTCCATCTTGTACGAATTGATCCGTATACCCAGGAATGTCAATTCCGTGGTAGGCCCTTCCGTCTTTTTGTCTGCCAGGGGAACCCCAAAATCTTGACATATCCTTGAAAAGGTCCTCCGTATGAAGTTGCAGGTGGATAGAACCCACAAAGAGAAAATCGTTGAGGTAGTTGGTAATCCCATAGCAATCTGACTCAGTGTGCACTACCCATTGCAGGAACGTACTGAAGGCTTCAAAATAGAAACAAGAAATAGAGCACACCATGGGCAAACAAAGGTCCACGAAGTACTGTCCGTCAACAAAACAGCCAAGGAAACAATGGCTCTCGGATGCACAGGTAGTAAACGAAAATCGGATTCAATATCCACCTTCGCCATCTTGGCCCCGACAACCGCCTGTCAACCAGGTCCGTGGCCTAATCGAAAGGAGCATAGGACACTGACGAATACTGTTTGTCGATCCCGTCGTTGACCGAGCTGCCCAAAGGATAAGATAAATGCTGGATGAGGCGGAATGTCCTGTTTCCTTCTTCGGCACTATGCCCTGAAGAAAAATGACTAAACCCTGGAAAGGAATGGAGGAAAAGGGGCCCGCCAACCTTCCCATCTCTACCTCTGTCCGGATTTTATCTGACGCCACCCCAGGAAACTCCTTCACCGATTTCAGGTTTCGGGCCGCGACTCCGGTGGGGCGAGAGTGCACGGAATCTTGAAAGCTTCCCGGAAACTCTCGCGTAAAAGTGCAGCCCCAGCTTTCGTTGGCAACCTACCGTAGCGTTCTAGCCACGGCAGTATTGCGACCAACCGTATGGGGGTCCGTCCGTTTTTGAGTGGGCTCTCCAGACCTGATCCCATCCTTTTGTCAGCTGCATCTTGAGACCTCGTGATCCCCTCCACAACTCTCACAGGCGTGCTTGAAACTGCAGTTTGGTTCCCACTTGCAGCTGCCCTCATTGAATGAGTAGCAAAACCCTCGACCAGATGTACCCGTGGTGGAGGGGCCTCTAGCCCCGCCTGGGATCCCACGAAAGGGTGGCACTGCCCGCATTGGTTTCATTATGTTCAGCCAATAGGCCACCGCCTTATCGCTCCACGCCATCTCCGGTCGGGAGGACATGTACTGTAGAAATTCCTCATCATACGGCCACCAAACCATTCCGCCATACGTCCGTATGCGTTCCTGATTTCCTCCCGATACACAAACAGCCCAGAGCATTGCTCCGGGTGTCTTTCATCCATGACACAGGCCATGATGGCAAAAGCCTGTAACCAGTTGTCGATGGTCCTCGGTATGAGCCTGAAAGTGGGTCTCCGGTCGTCTCCTTCCCTGTCGAACATCTCTGGAGGATCTGCCAGACGTGACATTGGTAACAAGGAAAATATCTCTATGTAATCCCATCGCCAGATTTTTTTCTTTGATGTCTAAGGCTAAATGTGCCCCCAAATTATCTTTTGCGTAAACGATGGATGGCCTTGCAGCTGAGTCCCTTACACCTCTTCTGCTGCTCTGCTGGTCCGCTCCTCCTGTGTGTGCTGCCAAGCTCGTCTGGAGTATTGTGTGATTGGTGAGCCCCACGCAGGGTGAACTCGCAGGAGTAGATGGCTCCAACCACACCTTCAAGGAACAAACCCTCGCCCATGCCCCGACTTCCGCGTCGGAGACGACAATGTTATGAGCTTCTATTAGGGATTTCAGGGACATTAGGAATTGAGATGCCCTGGGAGAGTCTTCTTGTACCGCTACCCCCACCTCCCTGGGATTTCCAAACCTCTCACCTGACTCTCCTTGCCCTGGGCAGCTGCCAGCCTGGGGACAACATGCCGGTCTGTACGAGCGAGCATCCCTGCTTATGTCGCCAGCCAAGGACTCCTTTCGCCCCCTTTTGTTCAAGTGCAGCTGCAGCCGCAAGGCCGTCTGCTCCGAGACCTGGATCTGCCTCTGGCTCTGGGAAAGCAAGAGGAACAATCACTAGACCTCCTGCATCTATTTCCCGCTAGTGACCGCACAGTCTGTTCCCCCCCAGAGGAGTACTCTGACTCTGCAGCTATGCTAGAGAGTAAGGATTACCTCCAGCTTGGTGGCCTATGGCGGTCGATGCTATCCAAACCCCTGTCCTGCCCCTGAGTCACTATGGGCGTCCCTGTATCTGTAATGATGTCAGGGATGGGTGAAGTGCGCTGTGGCCTAGCTCTCTTGTCAGGTGATTTCTCTCTCTTGGCTGGTGTTGAGGTGAAAATCAAAGCACTGTACCTGTTCGTTGACTTCCGGACCCTGGTGGGGAGCGTCTGCCGTGCCACCTTGGCCGTCACTGGAACCTCGTCTATGACCACCAGACTGCGGCCATATCGTCGATCACCTGATCTCTTCTTCCTCTGGTGGTCTCTTTTTTCTTCCCAGCCACCCCATCGGCGTTGCGTCGTCCCTGCGAAACACCTGCAGCACTGGCAGTGGGTGCGGCAGAGCCTTTAGGAGCTTTTTTAGAGCTCATTGTGCTTTTGCTGTTACCCCTAGAGCCTAGAGGCTGATTCCGGGTGTTGCCAGAACTTGGGTTCTGCTGCGGGCCATGGGACAAGTCGCTGGTTGGTTACCGGATGGCTAGGCTCTCGCCCGCGCTTCCCGCTGGCACCACATTCTCTGCGGTGCGGGGGATAAGCTCCTGGCTCTCAAGAACCCTATCCATGACCTCCACGCTGTTCATAGCCCTATTGCTTAAATCTGAGCTAGCATGCGGTTCAGTCAGCCTATCTAGGCTATGAGGTCTGTCCACCTGGCCTAGGCTATCGGTCACCACAGGCCGGGCCTGAGCTTCAGTGGTATGAACCTCCCCCCTAGGTGGCCAGAATCCATCCTGTCCTGAACCCATCTAACCCCATGGCTTAATGCCCGAGTTCTGACGATGGTCAGTAAGGCCTCCAACTCCCCAGGGTCCATTTTGCCCGACACACACCTCAGCCAAACAGCGCACACATGCAGACACACACAGCAAGACAATGAGGGATGGGGGAATGCTATAACTATACTCTTTATATGGTTAAACCTGGACTGACTCGTTAGGCAGAGGAGCGCAGCGTGAAGCTGCTGATCCAAGCAATGGCTGGCACAGAGTGAGGAGGAAGCCCGCGAAACAGGCGGAAGTCCCTCCTCCTGCCTCCAGCCAATCAGGAGCACCCAGGCTCCGCTGGGTCACGCAGTGCTGCGTCAGACCCGGCGTGCCTGGGGCTGCCTCCGTGCTGGCCATGAAACACATTCATTTTCATTGCAATATTTAATATTTTTTGCAGGGCCATGCACATATCTCACCCAAAAATATAAACAAAAATTACAACATGCTGCACTATTCTCAATTATGTATCTCACAGTAAATTAAACAAACAATTACTGCTGTTAATCAAAAATTGAAGAGGCAAAATCCAAACCAGGAGGATTAACTTTGATGAATGATGCTATTTTCACTCCAAACTCACTTTAACAATGCATCTAAAAATAACTATTTGTTTTTTCAGAAGGCTATTATATTCATTGTGTGATATACATAATGGAATTGACTGCATATTGCACATATTGCACATATGGTCACATCCCTTTACATTTTCTTTTCTTTGCATATTATTGATGAATGCTTTCACGTGGGCACATAGAAGTGGTTCTTGACATGCAAACCAGGATGGTGTACTGGATTGAATGTAGAATTTAGAATATAACCTCTGATCATATTTATCAAATGAAGTCTATAAAATATATTATCACTTAAAGGACTTCCTGTACAGACAGGGCACCTGGCCTATATTGTAATATTCCTAATTTGGACAACTGTGTTTTGTTCAAGTACTGCATTATCTTTGTCCTGGAAAAATATCTACATATGATATTTTGAATGCCTTATGTGGGAATAAAGGACCACTCAGGGCATATATTTAAAATTATTATTTTAAAATCAATATTTTGAATAACAGCATATGAAAACATGCAAATATTATAGACTGAAAATCAAAATAATACAAAACTTAATATATAAAATATTTTATATCTAATTATGCTGCTGGAAGCTACCATTTTGTTTTTTGATGATTAACCTGAGAGGAAAGAAGACTTGCAATACACAGGAAGTTTATTAATTTTGATAATAGTTTTGCTTCTTTTTAAGCACAATAAATTTGATAAATATACACATTTATGCATGTTTCCCATTATTCAAAAGAGAGTGACAAAGACTCTAGGACAAAAAAGTGGAAGTTGCGTTTATATTTCTGGAGAATTATGGTTGCATTTCCTCAAGAGTGAGAAACACGGGCCACAGCTTTATTCATAAATTAACCATTTTAACATAACATAAAAAACCTGTATATAGTATACATATTAATATATTAACATCCAGGGGGAGGGGCCCGGCCACGGACAGTGACCTCACGCCTTGGGCCAAGCCCAAAACCCCAATGCTTATATTAAGCATGCCCTGTGATTGTAACCGTCGCAGGGACACCCTACGCGCACCTTCTAGCGCGCTGAGCTCCACTCTCATGTCTGCCACTTTTTCCCAGGGAAGACTGCATTCCATTGTCTTGGAATCTATCTGGATCCCCAGAAAAGTCAACTTCGTTGTGGGGCCCTCAGTTTTTTTTGTGGGCCAATGGTACACCAAAATCCAGACAGATTTTGGTGAACACCTCCAGGATGAAACGACAAGTATCTTGCCCTGCTGGACCGAGGAACAGAAAGTCGTCCAAATAGTGCGTAATGCTCTTGTACCCTGCTTCCGTGCGCGCAACCTGTTGCAAGAATGAGCTGAACGCCTCGAAGTAGGCACATGATATCGAGCACCCCATAGGTAAGCATAGGTCGATGAAATAGCAGCCATCGACAAAACAACCTAGGAGCCGGAGGCTCGACGGAAGAACCGGCAACAATCTGAACGCTGCTTCAATGTCCACTTTTGCCATGAGCGCCCCTGCGCCGGCAAACCTGACCATCTCGGCGGCCCAGTCAAAAGATTCATAGGATAAAGCTGATTAATCCTTTGTGATCCCGTTATTGACCGCCCTCCCCTTTGGGTTGGGAGAGATGCTGAATTTTCCTGTCTCTTTTTTGGGAACAACGCCTAGAGGGGAAACGATAAGATCCTGGATAGGACGGGAAACAAATGGCCCTGCCATCCTACCCAGCTGCACCTTGGTTTGCACCTTTGCCTCTGCCACTCCAGGTAATTCCCGGACCGACCGCAAGTTCGGTGCTGTGGAACCCCGCAGCTCTGTTGTGCATGGGATCCGGAAACCCTCCTGGAAACCTGCTTCCAGGAGGCGAGCTGTGGCGCCGTTGCCCGCCACTCTAACGTAGCGTTTTATCCATGGCAGTATGCCGGGGAGGCGTATGGGTGTCTTGCCCCTTGGAAGAGGGCTCTGCACTGCCCCCTTCCTTGGGCCTGGTGCATCTAGCAAGGGGGTGATCTCCGCCGCAGCTGGAGCATGCATGCTTGAACCTGCAGTTAGGGGCCCACTTACATACCCCTTTATTGTAGACAAAACAGGTCTTGAGACCTGTAGCCACGGCGGCGGTGGAGCCCCTGACCCCACCAGCTCTGGTACGAAAGGGCGGCATGACGCGCATAGGTGTCATAATGTTCAGCCAGTATGCCACCACTTTATTGCTCCATGCCATCGCTGGCCGAGATGCCAAGTACTGGCGGAATTCCTCGTCGTACCGCCACCATGCCATGATCCCGTACACTTTGTATGCATTGCGTATCTTGTCTATGTATACAAACAAACCCGAACCTTGCTCAGGATGTTGTTCGCATAGCACGCATGCCATAATTGAAAAAGGACCTGCGACGATCATCACCTTCTCGCAGCCCCCTCTTGCCCGTGTCCATTCATCTGGACATGGGAAGAAGAGAGAACAATTCCACGAATTCCCTCCTCCAGATTTTTTCTTTTACCTCCTGGGGAAGATGCGCCCCCAGGTTGTCCAATGCGCACAAGACAATTGGTCTCATGGCTGCATCAGAGGCTACTGCATTGGTACTGCCTGCTTGCGGGCCCGGTCCGCCCACTGCCTCAGGGGGCCCTGGTGCCGTCCCTACCACGGCCGGCGCCCCACTGCCTCGCTGGTGGACTGCTCGGTCCACGCGCCTCACTCTAAGCCCCCTATCCACGCACCCATTTCCTGCTCGCTTACCGCAATGTTGTATGTGGCTAAGAGGGTCTTAAGGGACCCAAGGAAACCCCTTTTTGTGAGTAGCAGTTCACATTTTTCACCTCTTCTACTCTTCCCACCATCGGGACTTCACCTGCTTCCGGAAGCCTTGGAGTGGACACAGCCAACGGGGTGTCCCTGCGTCTCTCCTGATGATTCTGACCGTCTGGCCCTCTGCAGGCTCCGTCCTCTCTCTGATCCCATGCAGGCGCAACTGCAACGGCAAGATCTCCTGCTCCTTGATCTTGATCTTCTTCTGGACCTGTGGGTGCAAGAGGAACAGTCACTAGCTCTCTGTGACCTGCATGCCCGTGCCCATACCGTCTGTTCCTCCCCTGAGGACTGGTCATGGTCACCTAAGCTTGCGCGTCTGGAATGGGCTAGCCCCGCAAGGCTCTGTAGCCCTCTGTACGAGTACCCCTGACACTTCTTGAGGCGTTACAAATTCTACCTGTGGGTCGGGATTAGTCCCCTTTTGCTGTGGCCTAACCGTAACGCCCTCAGTCTCAGCTCTCTGTCGTCTTAAGGGGATGTGGGTGAATAGCAGTGGACTGTTCCTGCTTGTGGTCTTCCTAGCTCTGGTGGGGCGCGCCAGCCTCGCCACCGCCACTGTCACAGGCATGTCGTCGATCACGACGATGCTGTCTTTGCTGTTCATCTCACTGACAACTCTGTTTCTTCTTTCCCGTGTAGTTGCCATGCCCAGCTCCCCGCCGCGGCTGCGTTTCTGTAAAGGACCAGAAACGCTGTTAGTATGAGAAATAGAGGGGACCGCATGGTCGGCACATTGAGGATCTGTAGGAGCTTTTTTAGGGCTCCCGGCTTTTTTATTACCCCCTGCGCCCCCTTTACGGGGCAGTAGAGGGGTGTTCTTTGTCCTTTGCCACGGCCGGGACCCCTTGGGCAAAATGACTGGTGGTGGCCGGAGTTCTAGGCCCTCACCCTCACCACCCATGGGCCCGGCTCTCTCTTCCCTGAGGAGTACAGGGTCCTGGCTGCCCTGACCCGTGTCACCTTTGCCGCCCTTAGCCTGGCACTCCACTGGACGGTGGTCTTATGGCTCTGCGTTATTGGGATGGGGGGATAGCCCACTAGCACCCCCATTATTGCCTAGGCCACCAGCTACTACAGACTGAGCCTGTGCAATGTAAGGGGGGCCTCCTACAGAAGGCATGGGCGGACCCAGCCTGTCCTGCACCCACCTGACCCTTTGGCTTAAGGCCCGGGTCCTAACCTCAGCCAGCAAGGCCTCTAACTCTTGAGCATCCATAAGCCCAAGCAAAAACACCCCCCCCCCCCCCAAGACAGACAAACGGACCACGAAACAACAGAAAAAAACAAAACACAGACACTCTCACGCTGCCCCTTATATGCTGTATAGCTGGGGAATATTCTCAGTGTTAAACCTCCTACTTTATTTAACTTTTGTGCAGGAGCCCTCAGACCTCCATCCGTTTCACTTGGAGACCGCGCTGTACTGGTAGAAGACAGCGGAAGTCCCGCCCCCGACGCTTCCGATTGGCTGTTCAGCCTTACAGGCTCCGCTGGGTCACGCGTCGCTGCGGGCTGACCCAGGGAGCCTGTGCAGCCTTCGCGTCATCAGTACTCATAAACATAGTCTTCAAAAATTTGGATTTTTTCCATACACAGTTGCTAATACTGTTATTCTAGTAAATGCTGGACAAATAGGTATCTTTTTGTCTTGAACTGCAGATATTGTCAATGCTCCTTTGAATATTCAGGAAAATAGAAAATTAAAGCAATACTTATAGATATTTACATTTGCATATTCCAAAACAGCATTAAGTGTCCTCCATTAGATTTGGAGTTAGATAACAGGTCTGCCCTATGGAACTGGAAATGAAATGTGCGGCAAGTATTGTTTTCATTTTCTGTTATATGAAAAATAACTGACATTCACTCATCTCTCTCATGTTTCTCTATTTCTGCAAATTTTGCTTTGTATATGTTGATACCTGAAAATAAATAGTTTTTTAACCTGAAAACGAGTAGATGCCCAGAGTTAATTTTGCTAGGTATCTAATTTTATGGTAATAGCACATACCATTTCCATGACAGCCGGGCACATGGCAATTACACCTCTTGTGTTAGCAATTAAACAAACTGCTCTAGTAGCTAGCTCCAGCAAGGAACATGCATTGCCCAAGGCTGGCCATGCCATTACCTTTTAACCCTTTCATGAGTGATAAAAGATTACAGTAAGCTATATTGTTTTAATGCAAAACTTTATTGGTCTTTATTGGTCTATAAATAAAATAGAGAAACCTAGAAATTGATGCAGGCTAAGAGCTTTCTCAACCTAGTATTTTCCTAATGGATTTAGAGTCTCAGACTAAGTTCTTTAATTTTTCACAACACATTTTGTGGGCTGCTCATTAAATGGCCTATATTCACTAGGATGACAGCATTGACAATATAATGAGAGATCTGCTCAGGTCCTTGAGTTTAAAAACAATTTAAGAAAAGAGCTGGATAAGAAAAACTATATAATACAATAGATAGATATGGAAGATAAACCAATAATGGTTAAAACATTTATGGGAGCAAAGGTGGAGCTAGTAAATTGAGGCCCAGTGCAAAACAACTTGGGCCCCTCCAAAAATCCTCCCCTACTCTTCTTCCATCCCCTCCACCATAGAACCCTTTGGTGGACTTTCTTTCCCCCTCTGGCTCTATCTCATTTTATAATCCTCTGATCCTTCGGATTAATCTCTCTCTTACCAATAATATTGCCCTATGTCTTTTCCCCATATCATTTTCCCTATTTATCTAATTCCATAACCCCCTGCGTCCTCCCCATCATGATTCCTTCTGTGTCTCCTATTCCATAACTCCCCTTTGGCTCTTCTATCATCCTCTGATCCCTGTGTCTCTTTCTCCATGGACTCCATATATGTTTTACTTCATACTGCCGAACCATGTGCCTCATTCATTTTGAGACTTTTAACTCACAAAAAAATATATTTTTAACTATGAGTGTTTTTTTCAGTAATATTACACATGTATTATATTCCATTCACTCATAATAATAATGTTACAAGGCTCAGGATTATGTGAAATGGTAAATATAACCATGGCGGTCCATTGTGACCCCCAGGGCACCTAAAATATTCACCAGTGACATCTAAATGTTAACCCCCAACACAGGGGTCCCTAACGGATCCCAATGGCACAAAGAGTTAACCC
Source organism: Discoglossus pictus (assembly GCA_027410445.1). NCBI lineage: Eukaryota > Metazoa > Chordata > Amphibia > Anura > Alytidae > Discoglossus > Discoglossus pictus. The sequence continues at coordinate 395,872,591 of CM050164.1, forward strand.
CCGTGGAATGAACAGCCTAAAAAGCCATGGAGATCCTTGCAGGACTACCATGGCATACAGTATAATGATAATCTTACCAGTATGTGACATGGAGGCTCTAAAAAGGACCTTCCTTGGTCCTAACATTAAACCCAGATGCCACAGAGGTCCTTGAAGCACCTCTGTGCCAAGGGTTAACTTTTTCTGACACGGAGGTCCTTTAAGGACCATCTGCCTGCACAATCTCGAACAGTGGATGGATCAGATGAATTACTCTTCTGTTTGACCACTTCATCTAGCTGCTTCCACTGAACCAATGTTTCCTCATATTCACCAGCACTGATATGCACTAGGGAAGTTTACAGCAGTCCCAATTTATTCTGCTCATTCATATCTGTTTGTGTTTAGCCAAATCCTCCTTCACTGTCATTTGGTCACTAATGTTACTTCAATATGCCTGTGAAATTGCTCTCCTGCCTGTCCTCTGCTTCAAGTTGTTTCTCCAGTACCTTTCACTCAGTCACCCGGACGTGTGCCAAAGTTACTCTGTGTGTGCTTTGTGCCTCCGTGATCTGAAATCTTTGGGCGACTCTATATTCTTGATTGGGCCACCAGAAGTCCTCCAGCAAAGGCCTGACATGGTCATGTTCCCCTCAAATCTTCTCTGGTTCCTTGCTGCGGAAATGATGCAGCAACTTTTTTTGAGGGGCCAAGGGGATTGCCACTGCTGTATCTTGTCTCTGTTCCCCATGGCCAGTTGGCTGGTTTGTGAGCCATGCTTCCACTGGAGCCATTTCTTCCTTGAGTGTGTGCTTCTAGCTAGTTTCCATCTGTTAGCTGCCTCTGGCGTGAGCAGGGCATTGCAAACCTGTCCCAGCATTACTTCCTCTTACACCAAATCCTCTAACCAGACTTTTTTAAATATTCTACTGGCTGGGCCATAGGTTATCTGTACTCTAATCTACAGTAGTCTTGCCTGTTCTTTCTCATGTGACACCTTACAGAGTACTTACATAGCACTTTTGTAACTTTATTGTATAATCAAAACTTATCGATACCATTAAAGTTTTGGGCATGTGTTGCATGGTTTCTCTAGATCAATAGTTTAGTTATGAATATGATATCTACAAGCTCATGTTGTATATCCTGGTTTAGCTATCTGGATGCCAACATTAATAGTTTGTATTTTGAAGGGCAAAAAACTTAAATTTTAAATAGCTTATTTCTTCAGATTTGAGATGTCAGGTAAGAGGTTGTTTCACTATTATTGCAGCTGATCTCAGCAATGGAAAAATAAACAAAAAGCTTTTAAACAATCCTTTTATCGTCTAGATGAGAGTCAAAAATAATTCACAGCACAGTCTTTAGTCAAACTTGATCCATACTTTCAGATCCTGTACATATCAGCAGCTCAAGTATTGCAGAACAAATTAAGGTGCAAAATATATACCCAATACTATTAAGCAATATGGCTGATTGATTAATAGTTTTTTTGTTTTGTTTTTTATTTGTATTCAGATAAATCAATAAGTGCTCTGCTGAACTTCCTTCAATAATTGTTGTAATGTTTGCTATATATCCTGAGAATAATGAATTAATAAACATATATTGCTATTTTATTTAATTATAACTTATTATTTTCACACACATCAGTTGTATATAATTGACTGAATATAAAATATAAAATATTGGCATTTGTTAAAATTTTCTGCAACATCCTAGCATATATCCTTTTTTGTATGAAACATGTATTATTTGGCATTCTTCAATAATTAGGTTAAACAATCTGTTTAACTACTGTACAACACATTCAGTACACAACCAAAAGGGAAATGACAAAAGGCTTGTGAATAAAAGAGGGTAACCACCTAAATAACATATATGCATCTGAAGTCAATTGGCAAAGCTCATGGGGAGGGAAGAACAGTAATTAAAATATACATATACTACTCACATGCTGCTAGGGTACTTGACAATGTAAAGTGTCGTGACCTATTTTTTGGGGCCAGGGTGGAACTCCCTGAACATCAGCAAAAATGGCCTTTTAAGGCCAAAAATCTAGCATGGACTCTTTTTGGGTGACCACTGGACCATTGTGGCCATTAGCCCATGGGACCCCCAACCGCAAGGTGCTTTACAAAAATAAGGACTTACCCAAAAGGACTATGACATCTTGTCCAGTTATGTGTAATGTAGTGTTGCGCAACAGGGCCTGATTATGTACCCTGGACCTCCAAGAAGTCATTTCTGTAAGTATTTGGGCTTACCAGGCTCAGGGTCACATTGTAATGTTTAGAAGCATTGATGTGGGCTACTATGTCTGTATGGTAAGCAAGTTGCTGGAAAGTGCTATAAGGCATTGAATATGTATTTGTATGAACCACCTAGATTACTGCCTGTTTATATCTGGTTTTGATTTGTATGTAACCCTAACACTAAGTTGGCTAGCAATAAAATAAGGGACTGCCTCCATATCCCAAGGGGCTATCACAGTCAAGCACAGGTCCCTAAGAGTATATATACTTGAATATCAAAATGTTTCATTACTTTATTACTATGGCCGTCATGTGTGTGCCAAAGGGATTTACAATACCTGAGCCATAACATAATGCTTTATAGCTGTGTTGTGTTTATTTGACTGGACTGTGTTGAACCATGAGAGAATGTTACAGTAAACCCCAGAGCCAACAACCTTTGACTGGAAGAACCTGGAAACTGGTCATTGTTATCCCTTCACCTCTGCCTTGGGCTGTGACAGCAAAGGGTTAAAGCCGTCTTCACCTGTCTCTAACCCTAATTACCCCTAAAGAACTATATAGGGAAACAAGAGTAGCTAAATGGATAGCTCAGTTCAGGATGGATACCCAGAAGGAACTTCATTTTATGGTTGTGGCTTTTGCCGATCTCCCTCTTGTTAAAGGGTAGACTGGATCTGTGGTGGCCCCTCTCCCTATGGTTTGAAGTGTTCACTCCCACAGTTATGTTCATGATTTACTGTGCATATTGTGGTCCACCCTATAAATATGTTGTGATTTTTTCAATAAGTGCTCTGTTTGGAATTGACATAACCAAAGCGTGGCTTTCATTCTTTGAAAGGCTTATTATTTTGGGAATCACTGTATTATTGCTGCACCATTTGCTGGTACCCTGCCCTGTCCAGGCTGATCCTTTAATATCGTGTCTCTGATTTTGATGACCAATGGTCATGAGTCTCTGCTGGGCACTGAGAAAACATTAACCCTCACACTCCTGGGGTGGATTCCTGTAACAGAAAGGCAGGAGGTTTTGGGGTGAACGTGGCTCCATCCTTCTGGGTCATAACATAAATGAGGACTAGCAAGCATGCATACTATGTAGAAACCAGAAATGTACCTAGATCTCAATATTGCTTGGTTTAACTAATAAACTACATCTTTCTGTATCTCAATATTCCATGCAGCAACGGAGGATTGAGGAGTAAAATAAGATGAATTATTGTAGGTATACATTATATGTTTCCAATGGAGCATAAAAGCACAAGGAAAGTATGAGTAGGGGATTATAATCTACCTTCTGTTTTCATTCATACATACTGCAATGACTACACCATAGAAGTAACTATACCATAGAAGTGTTTATTATTTCCTGCTTGTCATCTCTTTTCTAAGGCCAAGAGACATTATAGGACATAATCTAATTTTCTCTGTTCAACTCACACATGAAATAATCAATACAATTTAAGCTGTACCAGGGCCAGATTTATATATGTGGAATCCCTAAACACAAACTCTTTAGCTGTCCCTGGTCGAATTAGCATATGTGCAGTTCAGTTCCCCATGTTGCTCCACCAACATCTATAGGACTAACAAATCAGTTGTTTGTACTGCAGTCATTCTAATATAAAGATAGATAGATCAATCAATAGATAGATAGATAGATACACTAAACTCCCCGATATCCGGCACCCGCGCGGACTCCCTATTGCAGGAAGTGTAGTTGCCGGTTAATTGGGAGTTCCCGAAAAAAAGGGTCTAAACGACCCATAAACCCCCCAAAACCCCTCAAAATTCCTTTAAAAAGGCATTAGCACCTAAACTGCATTGAGGCCCAGACAAAATAATTAGAAAAAAAGTTAGTATTTTTTTTGCAGTCTCAAACTGCCTGGTAGTGCCGATTATGCCGGTTTAGCTGGAGTTTTGTTCAAATGAGGAATTGATGCACTTTTAAATAGACCAGGTTGCTTGATGTATTAATATTGGGCAGCAATAAATAAATGTGCATGATTGTGTGCAGAATGTGTTCTATAATGTTTTATATATAAATAAAAAAAATTAAAAAGTTTTCACATAGCAACCAGTCCCTCTCATCATCTACTCCCACAAAGCACCTACCCCTCATAGCATCCATCCCTACATAGCACCCAGTCCTTGTCAGTAGCCATCTACTCTCAGCACCCACCTCACATCGCACCCATTCCTATCTCTTTTGTTGCCCCCTCAAGAACCCACAACCCCTGTACTTTGTGCTATCCAGTCTTTGCTCTAACTCTCACCTCTTCTCTGATACACATCCCCAGTGTGCTGAATTTCTCCAAACTGCCATCTCTTGGAACTTCAGCAGAAATGCTCTTTTATAGACAGGTAGGAACTAATTTCTGACTAGGGGTGTGTGTTGCAAGGAGCACGAGGGGGCATTGAGGGTTGGGCTGTGGTGTGGGGGGCCACAGAGGGCCCTGACAGTACAGAAAAAAAAGTTAAATTCAAAAGAAAATTATACAGCATTGGATCCCCCAGAGGAGGGCCCTTGTCCATCTGCACCACTGGTAGCTCCACCCCTGTTTAAAGCATAATTCCTCTTACAGGCAAGGACTCATTAGTTTTTACTTACTATTATGGGCCTCATTCAATTGCGATTTGGCCAATTGAATAGGGCTCTAAATAAGCACATAGCATATATTTTTAAATAAGTTTTTAGTTAGTGAAAATCTTGCTTTTGGATAGATGCTTACTAACTAAAAACTTCTTTAAAAAATATATGTTATGTGCTTATTTAGAGCCCTATTCAATTGGCCACATTGCAATTGAATGAGGGCCTATGTATGGAAAGGTGTGATCCTTGTATGCTATCTGGATACCCATAAATAAGAGGAGCAGGAGAATGGTATGTTGACTAGAGTAGTTAGTGAGCTGATCATGATGCTTTCAGGACCTGAAGGAGTAGGAGAGATTGGTGGTAGGCAGGCAGTAAGAGGCAGAGGTGGTATAATGAACTGATATATTGTGCATCTGAGTGTGCACTGTGAGACTTGCCCATGTGCTTGTTTGTATTGTTTTACTATAGTGCAGGACATTGCAAGCCTGCACCATCACACCATCCTCCACCACCAAACAAAGAGGAAGTAGGAGTAAGGTGTAAAAAATAAACTGAAATTGAAATAGATTGTTATGCAAATGAAATGAGGCATCCCTCTCAGAGAAGTGCCCCTAGACAGCTGCATTGTAATGCCTAGTGAGAAATCTGGGCATGAATTCTACCATTTGAATTGTACATAGTTGACTTCTGTGACATGTATATCCAATGGCGGTCCTTTCCCTCTTCACTATCGCAAAATCTGACAGCTGCAGTTCCGTCTCCAGCCGACCAATGGCGCTGCCGATTTAGCATTTAGGGCGCGCCAACAGAAGAGGCCTTGAGCTATGAGAGGCGCACCCGAGGTCCTGGGGGGCTGAGTGACAGTGCCGAACATAGCTATGTCTAGCTGTTGATTCAGCGCCGCCGAGTTGCGCTACATCAGAGGGGAGAATAGTTATTTGCCTTCCCTGGAACTTGATGGTGCCCGAAAACTCACATTGCCCTCTGACGGATGTCACCTGTAACTGCAGCTGTCAGTGCTGCAGAAGAAATGCGCAGGCAAAGAGAGATAGATCCCCATTGGCATATCACATCTAAATCTAGTGAATACCTGTTATTATTACCGCATGGATGTCATCTGCCTATTGCTTTTTTTTGCTCTTTAAGAAAATATGTTCTTTGACACATAACTGGAGAAGAAGCTCTGAAGTGCCTTATTTATATTTTGATATTTTAAAGAACTAAATTTGATAATGTGCCAAATATTTAGCAAAGTCTAAAATAATAACATCTGCAATTGCATTCAATTTTGCTTTAATGGCAGCGGACATTTGCTCTTTGCTCCTAACAATTAGAATTCCTGGGGGGAAACGGGAAGAAGTTTGGATTGAGATGACATCTCAATTCAGTTCTGTCAAAATATGTCACTTTACATAACTACTTGACAATACAACTAAATAGAAAATTAAGCCCCAGTAGGATAATCCTACCTCTCAAATTAGAGGCAGACTAGCAGTACAAGTTGGAAACCACCATGACATGGGCAAAGTAAGTTAAATATAAGCAGCCTTATTAAATTGCAATTCGGTAAATTTAAAAGGGCTCTATATAAGCACAGAGCATATTTTTTTTACAGAAGTTTTTAGTTAGTGAACTTCTATCCAAAAGCAAGGTCTTCACTAACTAAAAACTTCTGTAAATAAAATATGCTATGTGCTTATATAGAGTCATTTTAAATTTACTGAATCGCAATTTAATAAGGGTGATGATTTTCTCTAATATGCTTTTATGCTTTTGGATTTAATAGCTGCTAATGTTAATTTGTAAAATAAAATATATAGTTAAATATAGTTCAGAAAACTAGTGCTAGTATAAACACTATTTTCCCATTCAAACCAATCAGGTTGTGTCCTGGCTTTTAGTAGGATACTTTATCTACTAACAAGGTACACATACACAAAAAAGCAATTCTGTAGCAATAAAACTGCACACTATATACTGAAGAAAGAAAACTATTAGATTCAATAGGCAATTTTCTTTAGTACACATATTTCAGTTGTTTGTCACAGAGTCATTTCACCGATGCCTTGAAGCATATGCCTCTGATATATTACTCCAAATGCCTCTTGGACATTGATATACGGCTCTCAGCAGCTTCCTGTGCAGCTGACTTTCAGTCAAAACCTTAGAAGCAGTGAATGGTCTTCATCAACAAAGAAGCATTATTATAAAGCATCAATATTAACATATGGTAAATATGCCAAAACAGCTAATACATTCACACTGATAATCTTATTATTCAACAAGATTTTGTCACATTTAATTTTCTTTAATGTTTCTTTGCATGATGAATTCCGGAATGCAATCAGAATTTGTCTATCAGGGTTTTTGAGTTACATTCTCATTTTTTAATAATTGCATATGAAGCAATAGCACGAAATTACGGCTACTTGAACATTGGTAGTTTGTTGGAGAGTGTTATTATAATTATAGGACTCTTCTTTGGCTGTTCTTGACTATCAGAGTTTATGAGTTATGGGACTAGACAGGTAAAGTGATGACTCTGTGACTTGGTTTACGGATTACTATATTGTAGCTATATAACATGCTTAACAATTTAAATGCAAATAGTACATTAACACATACACACGCAAATGGAACTCTATTATAAATAGAGAAATAGATAAAGATAGAGGCATCTTCCCTGATACACATCCCCAGTGTGCTGAACACAGCCACCTCTTGGAGCTTCAGTAGTAATGCTCTTTTTTAGACAGGTAGGGACTCATTTCTGGCTAGGGGTGTGTATTGCCAAGGAGGCCGGGGGTGTAAAGGGTTGGGCCATGGTATGGGGGCCACAGGGGCTCCTACACTACAGAAAAAGGGTTAAATGCAACAAAAAATTACACAGCATTGGCTCCCCCAGAGGAAGGCCCATTGAACTACCTGCGCCACTGGTAGCTCCATCCCTGTAAAATGAAATACTCTGCTTTGGCTGTTCTTGACTGTCAGTTTATGAGTTATGGGACTAGACAGCTAAAGTGATGACACAGTTACTTGGTTTACATATTGGCTATACCAAGTGCTGATTTTTCTTTGTGAATTAGACAGAGTAGATAGAAAAAAAAACGCTACAGCTAAAAACAATGGCAACAAATCTATACAAGTTTATACAAGACTATACACCCTTAAAACATGGGAACTAACCCCTTTTTAAAATTGCAAGAAAAGGATATTTCAAGCTATTTTCATATAATAAGAAATGGTGAAATAATGACTTTTCAAGAAGTCAAAACACATTATGATTTATATGATTCTGACAGATGGCAATACTTTCAAGTAAAACATTATACACACAAATAAAAGCTGCTTACAACCTTGTCAGTTTTGAGAGCCAATGATTCCACTGTAGAGATGGTCTTGGCTCTATATTGCAGCTATATAACATGAACCTAGCAGGATCCATACATAAATCACTGACACTGAACCACTGAATGGAAAAACAATGGGCCACAGCTTTATTTAAACATATTTACAACAATAATAACCGAAACCTTATGGGAGGAGCCCGGCCAGCGGCAGTAACCTCCGTCCCTGGGCCCCACCTACTCGTTACTGCAACACGCCCCTGAGGTAGGGGCAAGCCCCTTTTTGTTTACCCCTGGCTCAGGCAACTCCCCTAACCGCCACATAGCAGTGACGGAACCCCTTACGGAGTTGCAATCCCCCCTAACAGAGCTCTGGCCTGCTTAATACCCTCCTTAAACTCGAGCATCATCAGTTCCAGCCCGATTTTGATCAAGTTTAACACCATCGGGCAGGAACCAAGAATCCTCCACCTTAGCCTCAAATTCCCCATAGCGAAGCACCAGGCACCCTTTTTTAATAAGAAAACTGGTCATAAGGTACGGTGAGCGCCTTACAAACGAGCCGTGCAACAACTGTACCAATTCTATGCAGGGTAACCTCCTTACCCCTCCTGATCTGTCTTTGACCTCTGCAGCCAAATCACAACACAACTCTTGTGATGTCTGAAGTCCGCACGTTGAATTCCCCCCGTACCTTGCCTGCAAGCCGCAATAGCTCCCCAATCCTAAATGCACCTAAAAATGCAAGGGAAAACGCAGTACGAAAAAGCAAGGTCTCGTACCGGGAATTACAAACCTCCTCCAGCATCTCTACTAACCTTAGCAGCAGTGCAAACGCGATTGGGCGCCTTTTGTCATGTATGGGCTGACCTTTAAACATGCCACATATCACCCGCTTCACAACAAAGAACTTGGTCAAATCCTGCTGCCCCGCCAGTTTAAACATAAAGGCCAAGGTCGCCACCTGCCGCCCAACCGAAGCCTTCGAGCAACCCTCGCTCACTAGTGAGCAGGAACCACATCAGGATGCCTGTCCTTTTTTCTTCGGACTCGGGGCCCCCGGCTAGATTAACTAATTAGTTCCACCGCAACCAGACCTTCCTATAGGCATTCCACGTAACCGGAGCCAGAGAGTTCCTTATTAGGCGCGTTACCTCTGCACTCCATACTCCCAAAGCTCCGCAGGAAGGCAGACTCCCTGCTGCTCCGCCGCTGGTGCCAACAGCCGAAAACTTCTCCACTGGGTAACTTGTAAGGTCTCGGGGGTTTTCCAGTGGGATTCACTATCTGGATGACTTCTTGTTTGTCTGCCCCGCGGGGTTTCATACGTGTCGTTGACTCCTTAAAATGATTCAAGGGCTAGTGGACCCATTGCAAGAACGAGTTAAATGCTTCGAAGTATGCGCACGATATGGAGCAACCCATTGGTAGATAGAGGTCCACATAGTACTCACCTTCGAAGCGACACCCCAACAGCTGGTGGCTATTAGGATGGACCGGCAGAAGATGAAAGGCCGATTCTATATCAACCTTTGCCATAAAAGCCCCTGGGCCCGCTGCCCTAACAATGCTTGTGACCGTATAGAATGAGGTATATAACACAGATGATAGCTCCCTACCAATACCATCGTTCACGGACGCCCCTTTCGGGTGAGACTCCCTTTTGGGAACTACCCCCAAAGGGGAGTACCGATTCGGGTGGGGGGGGGCAGCAGGCCCCCGACATTCGACCTAACATGACCTCCTTAGCCAACTTTTCTCTAACCACATCAGGGTACTTCCTTACCGACCTTAGGTTTTCTTGATGGCCATGGGAATCCTGCGTTACACACAGGATAATGAAACCATCATGAAACCCCCCAGCCTGCTGCTCCCTTCCCTTGCACCTTACCGTAGAGTACTATAGCATTGCATCCAATTGAACCGGCGTCCTGCCCCTTGGTAAGCTGCAAACCTGGCTTGCCACCCTTCCTCTGCTTACTATATCTAGCGATTGGGTGGTCGCCACCGCAGCCGGAACAGGTGTGTCTGAAGCGACAATTATGGGCCCATTTGCACACGCCTTCGTTATAGGCATAGCAAGTTATCAAAGGAACTAAATTATCAAAGGAGCACACTGCCGTAGCCCTAAGCAACCAGTCCGATACCTGCGCAGGCTCCTGTCAAAGGTACTAGGTACTTCCACCATAGTCGCGGGGAAGATATCTGACCACTCCTCGCCCAGAGGGCTGTCCGCTGACCTGCCGTTGTCCATGCTTTTCCCGCAAACGCTGACACCCAATCACTCAATTTCCTGTCAGATAAGGCAATCTTATGTGTACCCAACAGACCCTTCAACCCAGTGAAAAGTGTGTCCTGACCACTACCCCAGTCCATGTGAGGGGTGCCCATGTCATCTCATCTTGGTCCTGTGCTGTGGGTGTCCTCGGCACTTCGTGCACGGTGGCGGTGCTCGCCCTTTGAATCCTTTTTCTCAGTAAGTCTCTGTCTGAGCCAGAGCAGGCGCAGCTACAGGTGCAAGATCTGCGGCTCCATGACCATGACGGATTTCTGATCTCCTGGGAAGGCAAGAAGAACCATCACTAGCCCTTCTATGCCTGCATGACGAGGCCCTGCCCCCCTGCCTATCATCCTGGGAAGAGTAACTCTCCTCCACAACCGGGTCCAAACAGGTGCCTAAGTCATTCTGACCTACTGACCCAATGTCTCGGTCCGTCAGCGTGGGACAACTGGCAGTACTCACCCCTGAACCCAAGGGTGTAACGTCTTGAATGTCTGGCGCAACCTGCCTTTTAGTAGATAGGGGGCTATACCTGGTGGGGGCCCTGCGTATCCTGGCAGGGCGTGTCGCCCGCGTAACGTGGACCACCGTAGGTTGGCTCACCTCTTCGGAGTTCCTCTTCATCTCTCGCTCAATGCCCATGCAGGCCCTCTGCAGGGCGGGAATACTGGAACCAGGGATACACACAAAATCCCTTAGCGGGACCGCAGGCGGTTTTACCATGCCCCTAACCGGAGCTGGACCCTTACCTGCCTTTTGGCAAGGGTATTGAGCAGCCGGGGTAGGAGTGTCAGAGATTATGAGCTGGCTTAGGGATACATGAGCATAGCCCGCTCCATATGACTAATGCCCGCGCCCCCAGTGCGCCCAATTCTCTTTTTTTTCTGAGGTAAAGGCTTATGTGCTGCAAAACCCTCACTTGTCTGGAAAGCCTGTGGTAACCTCTCATCCTCTGCCACGCTGTAACTATTGGACGCCCTCTGCGTTGCAAGCCTGGCAGAGGAGCATGGATCCCCAGAGTCCCCCAGGCCGCCAGTCACGAGGGACTGCGCCTGGGGAACCACTATGGTGGAGGTCACATCCCTTGCGGAGCCACCTAGCTGTTCCTCTAGCCATCTGACCCCACGGCTTAATGCCTTTAGAGCGTGCCACCTCCAGGAGGCGATGAGTTCATTTTTTGCCCTAGGTCACAGATGCGCATTGCTGTGCTATACCTACAGTTTTCAAAATATCATAGTTGGTAATATTTTTGTCTCAATTTAATTATATGTTTTCCTGATATGTTCTGAGATTTAAAGATAGTGAATAAACATTTGAAGGCCTCAAAATGGATTTGGCAAATGACATGTCATGAGTCTCTTAGAAATTAAAACTAATGATCATAAGACATGCTGATCTCATCCTCTAGAACAAAATAAACCTTCACTGATTGACTATAAAAGGTTCATTCTTATCAACACAATTACTCAATCTGTATAAGTCTATTATATTTTGCAAAGTCTTGTTTTTTTCCCTCTCTGCATGATACTTTTCAATAATAACTAATTTATTCTTTTTAATTGGTGCTGATAGTTTATGCTGTTCTGAACAATTCAGAACAGTACAGATACAATTAATTCATCGCTCAGCAAAGAGGCACAAATATTCAGAGACTGACTACAGAGGCACTCTGTCTTGAGACAGACCCTCATGAAGGCAAGTGCTGTGTTATACAGTCATAAATCTGGTACCAAAATACATACTTACATACTATTTCTTCATAACCTTATACAAAAAAAGCAATATGTTAAGTAATCAATTGACCATAGATGTTGCGAACCAAACATTTACATGTAAAATAAAACAATAATACAATGTTTATACGTCGCTTCTAAAAGTGTCATATTTATAGCATGCAATTATAAAGAACTTGACTTAACAGTGGGAAGGATTTATTTAAAAGTTTAAAATAATTAAACTTTGTTATTCAATTTACTTTAACAGGAACATACATTTGTTTTTGTTCCAACCAAGTTCAGGCAACTTGGTACAACCATGGTTTCAGATAAAATCAATTTTATACTGAATGACTGACACTAGGATTTGCCACTTAACAATACAACATATTTGAGTACCAAACTCCAGTAGGATAACCCCCCCCCCCCTTCTCTCAACAGGTAGACTACCAGTCCAAGAGGGAAGCTTCCATGATATGAGTTTGCTAAATATTATACTTTCTCTAAAAATGCCTTCATGCTCATTTAACTGCTAATGTTTTTAGGTTGTTACAAACAACAGTTGTACTTTCAGTCGATTTTAAAAAAGAGTTAATGCTGTGGTCAGTTTGTGAGTTTGAATCCTGTGCTAGTGGTGTTTTGACTAATGACATCCAGGGGCGCCTGTTCCATAGGGACAAATGGGCAACTGCCCTCCAAAAATTAATGCACTGACTTAATTCCCCCATAACTTACTTAATTGTTTAATTTAAATAATAAAAAAATAAAAGTTAATTATACCATGTTCATTCTTTTATTTTTTTATATCTTCTGCTGTCACTTTAAATTACAAAACCCTTTGTGCACAGACACTGACTTACACACTGACTTATAACATATAGCCCCCAGCTGGTGACTTGCCTAGTACTACAGATACACTACAGGTACAATATGAGATTAAAAAAAAAACTGTCAAAATGCTGTCTTTTCCCAAACAGTGCTCTAAAATATAGGACTGAGCCTGTCTGTCACACACAGCATCACCCAATCAGAATGTCTGAAAGGGAAAAGTTCCGGATCCTGCAGAGACATGCCCTCACACTGTCCCCCCAGAAGTGAATACATTTGTGCAATCCTGAATAAAGTTTATTGGGAAAAAAAACAACTCCCACCTCACTGGGCAATACTCTGGTGGTCTTATTGTCTCCGACTACCCTGCTCCACACACCAAGATTGTGACTTGGTTGTCACCACCCTGGCCTATACCAGACAGAAGCAGCTGCAGAGCTCCGGTGAGTCCATATCCCTCTCTATGTTACTGTCAGGACACTCTCACCTTCTGTCAGTGTCTCTCTCTTACAAATAAATCTCCCTGTGTCGTGTTGTTGTTGTTCTGTGCTTCAGTCGTGTCTGACTCTCAGTGACCATATTGATGCAGCACACCAGGTGCATCTGTCTGTGTTTCTGGTTGTGCTTATCCAAATGGGTTTCAAGGCAAAGATACTGAAGTGGGTTGCCAGTTCCTATTCCAGTGGACCGGAATTTGTCTGACCTCTATGAAATTACCTGCCCATTTTGGGTGTCCCTTCATGATATTTCTCACAGCTTCATTGAGGTACCAAGCCTCTTCACCACGACAAGGTAGCGATCCAGAAGGGGCCCTGTATATGTACTAGCGACTTGCCTGTCAAAAATGATGGGACAATAAAATTTGAAGCCACAATGCTGTTTGCGACACAATGTACAAATTTGCTACTCTGAGGACCTTCAGTGCTTATTGCGAGTCTCTCCTTGTGTACTTTTGCTCGTCTGAAAGAGCCACAGGGGAGGGGGAAAGAGACACAAGGGTGGGAGGGGAGGGGGAAAGAGACACAAGGGAGGGAGAGGGGGAAAGAGACACAAAGGAGGGAGGGGGGAAAGAGACACAAGGGTGGGAGGGGAGAGGAAAAGAGACACAAGGGAGGGAGAGGGGGAAAGAGACACAAAGGAGGGAGGGGGGAAAGAGACACAAGGGAGGGAGGGGGGAAAGAGACACAGGGGAGGGGTTAAGAGACACAGGATGGAGAGGGGGTAAAAACATGGGGGGGAAAGGAAGCACAATGGAGGGAGAGGAGGGGGAAATGATACACAAGGGAGGAAGTAGACAGGGGGAGAGACTCGCAATGAGCTCCAAAGGCACTCATTGTGAGGCCCGCAATGAGCACCAAAGGCGCTCATCGCGAGGCAAGGAAAGTAGACGCTGGAAGAGGTGGGGGGAGGCTCGCAATGAGCGCCAAAGGCCTCTGTCTTCCGCCCCACCAACTTGGAAAGTCACCAGCCGCCACTGAGGCCATCTATATCTGTATCAAACCTTTAACTAACAATAATAATGTTAAAACTCAGCTACATATACTGGGCAGTGATTTATTATTCTATATTACAACATAGTTCTTTATATTGAAGATCACATAGTCCAACACTATTTCTACATTAATAAGCTATTCATTTTACCTTTTATGGATAGTGTTTAAAAATGGCAATACACTTATTTATGTGCAGCTTTAATATTAAATACTGAAAATGTATTTATGTATCTTTAAAATGGGAATAAAGCAGGTTAAGAGAATCTCCTTGAGAGCAATGCTTGGTGATCAATCAAACACTGATATATGCATTGGACTCAACAACTGTGGATCCCATCAACTGAATCCATTTAATAGATGAAGGAGAGGAGGATAGGAGGAGGGAAGCACTACTTAGCCTGCCTGATACACGTTAACATATTTTTGACTAAAACTATATGCTTTGAAATATATTTAGCTGTTATCGTTAGATACATGAGATTTTGCAGAGCTTTCCTATTCCTCCAGCAGTGGCAGCAGCAGTTGCAGCAGGGAGCTGCTCGATGGCGCTGCCGAAATTGTACACAGTTTGTAAGACCTGCTGAGATTGCACAAAATGTCCAAGCATAAACCATTACCCTAACCATAAAGCTATGACATTGGCAGCAAAATCTTGGCAGCGACATCTAGCTGATACTCACTGCCACTACTGTCGCCTGTACTGGAGGTGTGCTGGAGTACTCATAAAAGGAAAGGACCGATTGTGCTAAAAATACTTCAGCAACTTAAAATTATAGCAATATACTGGTCTAATGTTATAGCAGCCACATCACAAATATACATATTTATTAAAGAACCACTGTTCATTTGTCTTTCAATCTGAACCTTTGAATAACTTGATAATAGGAAAAAATGTTTAAAAAGTAAAAAAGAAAGATCTTTCAACTTTCTTTTGCCAGTTGATAACGTCTGTTTCTTTGACAGAAAAGTGTATCCTTATAAACTGAGCTTTTCATTATTGCCTGGCAGATATCACGTTTTCACTATATACATAGAAGCTTCCTATCCATTCAAAGTCTCCTCCCACCAAAGGAACCAGAAACCAAAATAGTTGATTATACAGCAGCATAATTGCCAATAGATAACATATTACATGCTTTTTTATTTTCCATTTTAAAAACATTTAGCATATTTTCAAGTGTAGTATATTTTACATATATGACTACAGTGATCCTTTAAGGAAGCAAAAGGTTTTAATTGAAGAGAGGCTGTATTATACTGCTGCTGCTACCCGATTTAATTATACAAAAGCTGTGTCATAAGCATAAGTGGTGGCTAAATTTGAGTCAGCATCAGGTGTGGTATGATCCTTGTGGTCCACCACATTACCATATTTGATCAGGAATCCCTCCATCTCCCATGCTCCTAGGAGTAAGATCGGGATAGTAGCTTGGTGGGTGAAATGATCCAGACTAACGCATATCTTCTTTCTATATCCTCTTTGAAGAACATCTTTCACTCATCGTCCTTATCACAATTACAATCTGTGATATAAACACATTTAATGTGCATGCATAAGCATGTTTCTGAACATTAGCAGTCTAGACCATATCTGAGTTTCTACATGCAAACATAAGCAATAATAGATTGAATAGCTTCTAAATATGGTAATAAAGTATCTCTTATAACCTTTAAGGGTCACTATTTTCTGAATGCTATGTTAAAGAACCAGCAGTAATAGTGGACACAAAGGTTTGCGATTCATATTTGTAAGAAATATCAATGTATGTACCTATTATATGCAATTACATAAAGGGTATGGGAAGTGTGGCCATTCAAATCACAGTTTATATTACTACTATGAAATTGCCCGTCACAAATTATGGGAATAAAATTTTAAGCCTGGCAATGCTGTTTGCCACCCAATGTGAACATTTTCGGCACTCATTGTGAGCCCCACGCTGATCGCCTTCGACTTATATATTATGCCCATTATCAAAACTTGTATTTAAAAATAAACCAAATATCTCTGGAGAATGGGGATGGACTGGCAGAGGCTTAGGATCCAGGCATGGCTTGTGGAGACTTCACCAGAAGGTACATTTTCTCGTTTATACTATAATGTTAAGACGAAAAATCGAAGATGGAGGGCTGCTGTTATTTTCTCCTCATTACCCCCAATTTAAAAATGTTATACTGACAGCTTGTAAACAATTACTCCAAATGTAACAAATCTTTCTTTATATAGATATATAAACACTGAAAGAAAAAGGAAAGAGGAGGAGAAAAGGAGAGAGAGATATAATAATCCTCAAGAGAAAAAAAGGCACAAACTAGCTCCTAACCGGGACTTCTATTTTCTAATGTGCAATGCCAAAATGCTTGTGACTTTCATATTATATGATTGTACTGTATTACATGTATGTGTGTAACTCTGGACGCGCACGCGCACATACAGAAACTATTTGAGGGCACAGAATCGGGCATAGAACTATATGTATTCACATGTGCACGTTTGCGAATACTTAGCTGCTGCACATGTGAGGCAAAGCCGTGCATGCGCAGTACTCTAAAAAACTCTGTCAAAAGTCTAAGTATTCACATGCCATGCATGGAGAGAGACAGGGGAGAGGGTGGGAGAGAAACATGGGGGGAAAAGATAGGGCAGAGACATGGGGGGGAGAGAAGATGGGGAGGGTGGAGAGAGAGAAGGAGGGGAGGGGGGAGAGAGAAGGAGGGGAGCAGGAAGGGAGAAGAAGGAGGGAGGGGGAGAGAAGAGGAAAGAAGAAGGGGAGGGGGAAGAGAGAAGGAGGGGAGAGGGAAGAGAGAAGAAGTAGGGGGAGAGAGGAGGAGGGATGGAGAGACAAAAGGAAGGAGAGAGAGAAAGAGGGATAGACAGAGAGAAAGAGAGATGGCACACAGGGAAAAAAGCACAGAGAGAGAGAGAGGGCGCACAGAGAGAGAGGGAGATGGTGCACAGAGAGAGATGGAGATGGCGCACAGAGAGCGAGGTAAAGGTCGCACAGAGATCGAGGGAGAGGTCGCTAAGGGAGAGAGAGACAGAGTACATCATATATTATACCGTCATTTTTGACGGGAAAATGACTAGTATAACATAATCTAGATATGTATACCAAGTTATGTCTCTACTCTCAGTAAAATGAATTGGAAAAAACAAATAAATAAATCATGTTGTATATGTGGGATTCTAATGTTCCTTCTCTTTGTGCGTATCAGACATGGCTCCTTTGTGACTGTTGATCCTTTCAGCAGTTATTTGGCACTTGTTGACGTGAGTGTACCTCTCAAAAGCTTATGTTAAAGTTCACTTTCTTAGACCAATTTAAAAAGGTCTCACCTACTACTTAAGTGTGTATATATTTTTCACATATCTGTCACGAGTAGCTCATCAGGCAGTTATTAGTCTGGTTACAGTCAATTTACTGTCTTTTTAGTTACCATTTACAAATAATGCTTAGACAGAACATTGCGCCTGCCTCTCGGCTAAGCTATTACTGACAGATTGGACAGTGCATTTCCTGAATGTAAGCAGGTAAGTGAGTTTGTTAAGTGGTTCATTCAGACTAGGGAAGGCAAGACAATCTATTAATATAACATTAGTGGGTGTGTAAAGGAAATGCCAGGCCTTCTATGTCCATCCTACCACTGCTACTCTGTCATAGACTTTTTAATTCACTAAAATGAAAGATTTAGCTTAATTGACTATTCCATGAAAGATACATTTTAAAGTGTTTCTACACCATATTTGCTTTGTTCACTATTTATATTTCATTATAATTTTCTACTATGATCAGTCCAAACTAAAAGTGGACTTGCATTTGTAAAAAGTAAAATGTTTCGTTCTTATTTAAAAGAATAATCAAAACCATTTACAGAATGGTCTTCTGAGGTCTTTGAGAAAAAATATTTTTTTGCAAATAAACTAAAACAAAGAATTCAGTCTATAATTTATTACCTAATTTACAAAATTATTAATTTCAATAGTTATTCTTGAAAACGTTCTCTGGTTTCAAGGTCACCTCCTACTAATGGAACACAATAGCTAAAAATGAATTGCTCTATGACATTTTTTTTAGTTTCTGAAAATATTTTGTCTGCAAAAGAGAATATTGAAAATAGAGTTTCCTTTAATGAACTACCAAATTACTATATCATATGAAGAAATTTAATAGAAATTGATAATTCCCATAATGAAACACCATACACAAGAAACATTTACAATATTGACCAAAGGTCTGTGAATCTATTTTCAGATGTATTTAAAGAGCCAGTGTAAGTGCTTTTCATGTTATTTTTTAATTCACCATTAATTAACATAGGAAAATGTGCTAACAGCGGCAAAGTTAAAGCCATAGAAATATAATTTAAATCACAGATTGCCTAATTAATGACTGTTGCTATACCCCTCTTCACCCATCTCATTGTCTTGAGCACTACTGAAAAGTAGACAAATATTTCAACTGAGACAGCATTCATTGGACAAGGTGGTTAAGCTGGAGTTTTGCCTCTGTTTGCACATGTATGTTTTAATATGAATGAATGTGAACTAAAAATAGATTTAACACAAAACAATATTTACACTGACCCTTGAATGTTTTATCTGCCCTATACCCAGTTAGATATACAGTAAGTGTCCTTTCCAAATATGCTCCAAATATTTTAATAACTACGGTATCTACATTCCATTATTATAAAGTTATTATAGAGACACAGTTTAAACCCTTTTTGTAGTCTATTATTTTTTTCAGAATTATTTTACTTATCAAAGTACAATGAAAATCAAAGTGATAAGAAAACAAATGTAATTTATTCTCTTTCATTTACAATAATTAACAAACAAAAAACTTTTTTTTTCTTTCAATAAATCAATCTGCTTCCTCTCCTCTTCTACCTCCAGCTCTAAAATTGGACTACACGGTTGTCATCCTCCTCTATAACGATTCAAAAAATAAAAGTTTTTAATTTTCTGGTTATTCACAATTGCCAAACAAGTAAATATTTGTCAAAGAAATTGTTCAATTTATATCTTAATAGCTGAAAGGCAGAAATGAATCCTACTCTACTTGTAGATGCTCTTGTATGTGGAATTGAGGGTTTCTCCAAAGCACTGCTCTTGATCTTTTTGTGCATAGAGGTTTTCAACTGACAAGGGGACATCCTTTGAGGTTAGAAGTAAAAAGATCCCACCTTAAAGAAAAGGGTTCTTCACAGTAAGGGTGGTTAATCTGTGGAATTCTCTACCAAAGGACAGCAGATTGGGTAGATAACTTTAAAAAGGGATTGGATATATTTTTAAATAAAAAAAGGTAATTCAGGGCTATATTGGACTAGCGACGTGCCTGTCAAAAATGACAGCATTACAATTGGAAGCCTGGCAATGGTGTTTGCCACACATTGCAAGCATCTCCCCCTTCGGTGCTCATTGCTAGCCTCTCCCCCTCTACCGCTCCCACCCTCTCCTTGACAATGATCACATGAATACATTTGTACATATATGTTGATAATAAATAAAACAGCTTATTTGTACATATTGGTATACAAAGTTGTCTGCATGTAAGTTTTTAATCTGTGGGGAATATCTGATTATATATTATATATATATTATGAATCACTATATTTCAGAGAACACCAATATGTGATATTTTTTTTCCAAAGTCAGGGCCAGGTGCTTCTTATCACCTTCTACCTCCTGCCCTAAAATTGTGAGCCTCTCCCCCCCTCTACATCTCCCACTTTCTACTTAATGGGAGGCGCTCATTGCAAGCCTCCCCCCCCTTTACTTTACTGGCCTTGAAATCATTGCAAGCCTCCCCCCTCTACTTCCTCTCCTTCCCCTGTGTCTCTTTCCCCATATCCCTCCCGTGTGTCTCTTTCCCCCTGTGTCTTTACCCCCCTCTCCCTCCTCTGTGTCTCTTCCCCCTGTGTCTCTTCCCCCTCCTACCTCCCCTATGTCTCTCCCCCTCTCCCTCCCTTGTTTCTTCTTCCCCCCGTCTCCCTCCGCTGTGTCTCTTTCCCCCTCCTCATTCCCTTGTGTCTCTTCCCCCCCTCACTCCCCAGTGTCTCTTCCCCCTCCTCCCTCTGGTGCCCCTTCCTCCCTCCTCTTCCTTCCCTGTGTCCCTCTCCCCCTTCCTTCCCTGTGTCTCTCTTACCCATCCTCTCCCTCCCCTGTGTCTCTCTTCCCCCCTCCTCTCCCTCCCCTGTGTCTCTCTCTACCCTCCTCCTCTCCCTCCCCTGTGTCTCTTTCGCCCACCTCATCACCCCCATCCTCTTCAGGATCCCTTCAGCCCCCCTCCGGGTTCCCTCTGTCTCTTCCTCCCTCCCTCCCTTGTTTCTCCTTCCCCGATCTCCCTCCCCTGTGTCTCTTCCCCCCCTCCTCACTCCCCTGTGTCTCTTCCACCCTCCTCACTCCCCTGTGTCCCTTCCCCCTCCTCCCTCCCCTGTGTCTCTTCCCCCTCCTCCCTCTCATGTGTCTCTTCCCAGGAACCAAGTACAGTGGGGGGTGGGTGATGCAAGCTCTTTGGGCTCGGCGGGGGTGATGCAGCCTTCACGGGCGTGATGCAAGCCCTGCAATGAGCGCCTATGGTGCTCATTGCAGCTGGGGGCCTCGTTATGAGCACCTATAGAGCATATCACCAGCCAGCCAGGCCTTGCTGCTCAAGCCCGCAATTTTAACATTGCGTTACCAACAACGTTGGGCAACCCCGCAATTACGACAACTATATATGTGACTAGCAACTTGCCAGTCAAAAATGATGGTGATAAAATTTGTATGCGGCCAATGCTGCTTGCCATCCAATGTGAGCACCTTCGGCACTCATAGTGAGCCTTCCTCACTTGTGTCTAATTTCCCCCCTCCTCTCCCTCCCTTGTGTCTTCTTTCCCCCTCCTCTCCCTCCCTTGTGTCTCCTTTCCCCCTCCCTCCCTTGTGTCTCATTCCCCCCTCCTCTCCCTCCCTTGTTTCTCATTTCCCCCTCCTCTCTTTCCCTTGTGTCTCATTTCCCCCCTCCTCTCCCTCCCCTGTCCTTTTCCCCTCTCTCTCCTCCCCTCCCTCCCTTGTGTCTCTCCCCCCCCCTGAAAAGGGCCCCTTCGGCTTATACTCGAGTCACTCTCCCCCCCCTCCCCCCCCCCCCCCCCGTGATTCTCTAACCTACCCCCCGTGTCTCTCTAACACTCCCCCGTGTCTCTTTCCCTCCCCCCCTCCTCATTATAAACCCCTCCTCATTCTAACCCCCTCCTCATTCTAAACCCCCCTCCTCATTCTAAACCCCCCTCCTCACTTTACCCCTCTAAATACCTCCCCCTCTCCCTTTGCCCTCACTTACCTCAATCTGCAGCTTCTTCTCCGCTCCTCCACGCTCCTTCCTGCGTCGGGACCCGGCATATGCTAATGACGTGACGTCACATGCGCGCCACGTCATTAGCATTGGCAAGACGCAGGAAGGAGCGTGGTGGAGCGGAGGAGAAGCTGCAGATTGAGGACAAAGGGGGAGGTATTTAGAGGGGTAAAGTGAGGAGGGGGTTTAGGATGAGGAGGGGTAAAGTGAGGAGGGGGTTTTAGGATGAGGATGGGGTGGTTTAGGATGAGGACGGTGGTTGTTGATGAGGAGGGAGGTTGAGGAGGGAGGTTGAGGATGAGGAGGGAGGATGAGGAGGGAGGTTGCGGATGAGGAGGGGGGTTGAGGAGGGGGGCTGAGGAGGGTGGTTTAGGATGAGGAGGGTGGGTTGAGGATGAGGATGGGGGGTTGAGGATGGGGAGGGAGGATGAGGAGGGGGGATGAGGAGGGGGGTTGAGGAGGGTGATAAGGGAGGGGGAAGAGGCACAGGGAAGAGAGAGGGGGGAAGAGACACAGGGAAGGGAGAGGGGGAAGAGACACAGGGGAGAGAGAGGGGGGACACAAGAAAAGGGCACACAAGAAGGGGGCACAAGAGGGACACAGGGGGCAGCACATTTCCCACCCTCGGCTGATACT
The DNA here is from genome assembly GCA_027410445.1 of Discoglossus pictus. Lineage (NCBI taxonomy): Eukaryota > Metazoa > Chordata > Amphibia > Anura > Alytidae > Discoglossus > Discoglossus pictus. The sequence goes on from CM050164.1 coordinate 395,895,055, forward strand.
CAAGTCACTCATTTTTCCCAGTATTTTGCGGTAAAATATGTGCCTCGGCTTATACTCGGGTCGGCTTATACTCGAGTATATACAGTAATTTATATGCAATTTTTTGTCTAATAAAGAAAAAAACTGTGGTAAAGTTACCCAAAACACACCCATCAAGGAAGCCAAATGCTTTTTTTAAATCCCTGCCATGTTTCCTTTTATAGTGAGAAGCTCACGTTCACTTCTCATTTGATCCTGGCATCTTTTGCTGATGATCTGTAATAATTGGTTGAGAATTCCCCCTCACTGTAAAGTACAAATATCAGGTTGTGGGTTAAACCTTGCTTCCCTCCTTTTCATTATGTTCTTCATACTTCATGGATAAAAAGCATTAAAGAACCCTACTCCCCTTGCCGGCCCTAACCCCCTACACCACTTACCGGCCCTAGACCTACCCCCCTAACCCTAAGGCCCTAACCCCCTTCACCGCTTGCCGGCCCTAACCCTCCTAGCCTAACCCTAACCTCCTAAAAGTAACTTCCTAACCTTAAGCCACTTAACCCTAAGCCCCTTAACCCTAACCCCCTACACCACTTACCAGCACTAACCCTAACCTACTATCCCTCTAAACCTAACCCAAAAACCCCTAACCACTTACCGGTCACTTAAAGACAGCTACATCAGCTACATCGGGACGTCGGTGGCGCGCTTCCTGTGCATGCACATAACAGGATAGGAACTTTATATTTAATGGCACCTTTAAATCTATGTATAGAAATTATTTTATTCATGCAGGAAGTCCCATATTTGCCTTTATCTATGAGCTACAGATATATCCAAATTACTTTAATTGTAGGGTGACTTAGAATATATAGTACTATGTACATTGACATCCAATGATACCTCACTGACATTCCCAGCAATACTAGAATATCTCAGTTTATTACTACCTGCAATGGCACTCGATAGCAAACTTTGAAAGCAGTTCTGCACATGGCATGTTACTGCATCTGATGTTTAGAGTATCTGGAAAGACTTTATATTTTGAATTAACCTGTTAACTGTTGTACACATATTCATAACAACTTTAAAAAATAATATAGCTAGAATCACAAGGCGTAATTAGAAATTATTTGCAAAAATTATGTATATGGAACAGATAATAGACTATGCTTGGATGAGCAGAACGGTATGCACATGGTGGATCAGAAAGGTGTAGTTTTAAACTATACCATATTTGGAACCAACGCTGTGTCCAATTAATTGGAAGTACTCTACAGGGCATACGATTGGATAGGCTATGAATACTGACTGTTTTATACTTTAGCCACCACAAATTATTTGAATATACTTTTTTCAATACAAAAGAGAATGGGATCAGTTCATAGCCAATTTATCAAATACACAAAACATTCCTTAATGTAGGATACTATTATTGTGTGTTATTTGTACAGTGCAAACATATTCTGTTGAGTTAGGCTAACAATGATCACATGAATAAATTTGTACATATATGTTGATAATAAATAAAACAGCTTATTTGTACATATTGGTACACAAAGTTGCATGCAAGTTTTTAATCTGTGGGGAATATCTGATTATAGGGAATCACTATATTTCAGAGAACACCAATATTTGATTTTTTTTTACCCTAAATCAAGTCCAGCTGCACTTGTTTAGCATACAAGGGCTTGTTTCTCAATTTGGGACAGGTGATGTACTATACATGTATCTCTCTTTGCAAAAGCAAAAAGGTTGTAAGGGGTATAACATGCCTTGTCCCAGTACCTAATTATGTATTGCCAGCACCTGAAATAAACTCGCTAATTTCAATAGAGGTTCATATATTGTTAAATAATTGGCCTGTACTCACATGCATATCATATACTGTCCATTCTTTTATTTATATATATATATATATATATATATATATATATATATATATATATATATATATATATATATATATATAGCACCCAGGCACATTTGTCTGTTTCTGCTTGTGGTTATCCATATGGTTTTCTTGGCAAAAATACTGTAGTGGGTTGCCAGTTCCTTCTCCAGTGGACTGCAATTTGTCTGACCACTCTGCTATCACCTGACCATCCTGGGTGATCCTACATGGTATAGCTCACAGCTTAATTGAGGTACACAAGTCCCTTCACTATGACACGGTAGCGATCCAGAAGTGGAATATATATATATTATTATATACGGTATATAGTATTATCTGCTTTAATTCATAGGGTAGCATAAAACCTAAGCATGTCGCTGATTTAGATTTAAAATAATTAGAAGGTGAGAGTTATGTACACATGAATGAAACTTTTAGCAGAAGACCAACTGTTTCTTGTAGTCCTCCAGCACATGGATGGTTAAGAAGCAGACATCACCAATTACAAGACGGCACACTCAGCCATTCCCTACGCCATCGCCTGGCTCCCTTGCGGCTTTCTCCGCAGTCTAAGCCAGAGATTAAGAAGACAGCCTTTGTTCCGTGACAAAGCAGAGACACGCCAAGGACCCACCCTGCTTTGCCTTTTCTTTGCTGGCTGGGTTAATTATGCTCTGGAAAGCCGGCTATTAGCTTCAAATTCAGCCACCTACCAAGGCTGTGAGTCATCTAATTGATCTCTATTGTCCTGTGTGCAGCTAGTGAGCTCTGCTGTATGGAGGTGCAATTGGGATTGGGGATGGCAAAACAGGGGGAGCTGTCATTTCATTTGTACTGCAGTTATGTAGACAGATGATTATTTAAAGCAATAAAAGGATAATTTGCACAGCAATCAATAAGAAGTCACTCAAAAGTCAAATTTCTCTTGTATAACAAGATACTAATACCTTTTGAGATAGGATTATATTAGCAAGTGGCAGAACAAAACTGAAATTATTTAAATCCTGTCTCTGCTCTTCTGTACATTTTAGGTACCTCAGACACTAATCAAATCAGACCTATAGTAAATTTCATGACAATTTAAGGGACTCTCTAATGTTAATTTCTCCCCGGAATAAGAAAAAAGTATCATAAAAATAGATATATTAGTGTATTAACACACCAAGAAATACATACCAAAATGTTTCAGTGAGAGAGAATTCTCGATCAATTACAAAGAATAATGAGGGGAAAACATTCTAGAATGGGACCTGTGAATGGGTGAAAAGCAAGTAAAAGAGAACTGGAAGGAGTTGATAATAGTTTTTGCTGATTCCATGGATATTAATATATTTATTAATCTACTTAAAATATTATAACATAAACATTTCATTAATTCTTACTGAAATCAATGAAGAAATAATGTTCAGAAACTCAAAAGAACTACATTTTTAATACCATTATTATTGCTATTAATTTCTAAAACCCCTGTGGGTGTCTGGCTCTATTGTTTTCAGTCTAAAGCTATATGAAATTGACAATATAGAGCAGTAGAGGCATGCAAGACTTTGACATTTTTAAATGAAGGGGGCCGCAATGATCACCGAAGGCGCTCATTGCAGGGCTCCTCTGAACTTCGAAAAAGGCTGGCAATGAATGCCAAAGGCGCTCATTGCCAGGACCACAATGAGCGAGAGCCACGCAAGACTTTGAAACAGGCTCGACATGAGCGATGAAGGCGCTCATAGCGATGCCTGCGATCAACACTGAAAAATGATCGCAAGGCACCCAAGACTGAAAAAATGATGGTTTCACTGAGGATATTTCTTTTAACCACTTAATTCGGAATACCGCCACAAATCGTCAAATAACTTAAAAATTACCTTAAAAACCTCACACACAGCACAGGGGGAGAGTCAGGGAGCCTGTGAGTGAGGTTGCAAGCTAACTTGAGGCTTAATTGACGTTTTTCAAATATCGGAAATCAGCTAAGCGAGGAATAAAATGGATGCCGTAAAAATGTAAATACTTTAAGAAATGATCAAATTGAGGCCAAACAATGCCAGGTCCGCAATACAAGCAACGTTGCTAAGGAGAAGGTCCACAGAGGAACAAAAGCCTTACATTGTGTGGCAAAGAAGCATAGCCATGGCTTCAAATTTTATTGCCGTCATTTTTGATGGGCAAGTCGCTATTTTTTCATATTTGTCAGAGGTCGGAAGGCTTACATCCTGCTTTTTCAACTAAAGTATAGTGTGGGGATAAAATGGTCACATGGAAGATAAAATATAACACTAGAATTAAATATATTGCCTGAGAGTCTGACAAATGGTTTAGCAGAATATTCAATCAATGATTTATATAAGTTTTGATGTCAAAACAAGATTTAGTAACTGTATGTGTTAATATAAAATGTAAAAGGAGAAAGGAGAACATAATTGGGTAAAGAATTTTATAAAAATGATTTAAATATATACAGTCATTGTCCACTATTTTTACCCCTTAGCTGCCAGAATAGTTTACTGTTCAATTTATATTTTCATTACCACCGCTACTTTGTTGTTTGGGGTTAAGGAGTAATTATTAGTTTGTAAATACCTTCCCACATTGTCTTCAGACACCCCATCTGTAGTCGAAGTATCTCACATGGAAAATATTAAATCTGTTCACCTCCCTAGTACTTCTCTTCTCTTGGGGACGTAAAATGACTTGATATAACTAATAAAAAAAACAAGGGTACACATAGCATGATGCTATGGAGAGAAGATATTTAGTGCATAGATTGGAAATACCATTCAGCCAATCAGAGAGAAACTTTGCTATGCCTATACTCAAAGCACTAATTACTTCCTGAATGGAGCATAGTGTAAACCTAAATAAGCTTGTTGTTTTGTTTTAATACATTTTAAGTGCCTAAATATGGTGCACCCTACAGGCAGGTGCCCTTAAGCACACACCAACTCTGCCAGTGGGAAACCAAACCCTGCTTCCATATGACAAATACATACAAAGTATATTACACTAATCCCCCAAAGACAATGCATTTCCATAGCTGACACTGATATATTTGAAATAGTCAATGTTCAACAATTGCAACTCTAAAAACAAAGTCATGGTTCTGTAAGACATATTTTATTGGGGCGTGGGATATGTAAGTAAAACAGTTTAATACAATAGCAATCAAAAGTGCCTAGGAAGCAAATATAGTGTAGAATACCCAGAGAAAGGACACAGTTTAAGATACCGATAAAAAGTAAATATGACAAGGTAGAGAATGTCCAGAAAAAGAAGACAAAAGTTCTGATTGAAACCCACATCCATCTATGACCACCCTAGTAACCCCTTCAGTTGCCTTTTAAATTGATTAAAAAAAATAATACTTAAGTTATTGGATGTAATGTAATTTATTTATGGTTTATTTTTCTCTTTAAATAAATGTCTATATTATTTCACAGCAGCAACATATTAAACATCAAAGTAATATATTTAAGCAATTACATGGCAACTCTATTAGACTTATAGCAATACAGATACAAAAGGAATTGGAAGCTCTGATCTTAAATCTTATAATAGATTGACAAGATTATATATATCAGAGACACATATTTGTCTAATCTCTATTGTTTTACAAACTGTCTGCAGACCACCCATGCACACTGATGATAGACAGTTCTGTAGTGCACCGTAATCCTGTCCAGCACTGAGCATCATAGACAGATGTAACTGACTTCCCATGTCTCTGTAGGAACAGTCTATACAGGTATGCTTTTTTCTAAGAAGCTTTTATTTGATAAATTATTATAAAACAGTAAATGCATGATAAGCAAAATACATTAGAGTCCATGTAGTTTCTGAGATCATCTTGTGGAAGTGGTTTACTTACTATTAATTATTGGTTTGTGTTAGTATATGTAATAATAGTTTGTTCTGCATTTAAAATAACAACTTTATATACTACATTTAAAGAGAGTCATTTTTATATGAAGGGATGAGCTGATTATAATGAACAAACACAGACATATGTTTGCAGCATTTTTTACAGGAAATGTTTCTCCATGGACAAGATAATCCAGAGAAAGAGAAACCTCTTTTACTTCTGCCCTTCACAGGGAGAAAAATCCTGTGGTATATCAATATGGTCGCAGTCAATAGAGTGATCCAGCTCCAAAATACCAAGCAATTCTACTATAAACAGGAGAAACAGCAAAACCCAGACATACATTTCAGCCTTAGTGGGCCTTAACAGTAGGGTTTAGTTGCACCCCCTAAAGCACAGTGAGAAAGATGTCTAGGTCTGACCGCCTCTCACCCTTGGGGAGACTAAGCACCAAGGGTAATTTTCTTAAGCATTACCAAAAACACTATTTGCTGTGTATTAAAAGAAAAATAGGTTACATACCGTAGGTTATTAAATTGCGATTCGGCCAATTGAAAAAGGCTCTATATAAGCACAGAGTATATTTTTTTACAGAAGTTTTTAGTTAGTGAAGACCTTGCTTTTAGATAGAAGTTCACTAACTAAAAACTTCTGTAAAAAAAATGCTCTGTGCTTATATAGAGCCCTATTCAATTGGCTGAATTGCAATTTAATAAGGCTGATAGTTATTAGTCCATCAAGTTCAACCATTTTAGATCCTCTCTGATAGTTGTTGAAGGTTGAAGGCACATTGAAGTATGAGAATCAAAGACAAACAAAAGATACTGCCAAGGTTATGACTACAGCCTTGTGCCATTGATGTACTATTATTATAGTATTATTATAGTTGCAAAATATAGGTGAATTCGTTGAGGTAATGTTTTACCATCATGAGGGTCATGACTCTGGAAAAACATTTGCCTATCAGTCACGTGGTACAGTTTCTAATGCAGGAGACAGTACCATATGACCAAATTGACCAACACGAAGTTACTGGTCATGCTATGTTTGCATTAGAGGGGGTAATATGGAGTTTCATAAATTTCTGCCCACCCATCTTACAGTGACATGCTCTGAGGTATGGTATGAGTGACATAGACAAAATACATGATCCATATATTTTTATATTTTGGCTAATATGAACTTCATATATTACTAACTACTGTTTTTTTTAAAAATAATTTTGTACCATGATTAATTGTACTGTTTTTGTAATTAATACACTAATTATGCTAGATACTGCTTATACTGTTAATGGGCTGTTACTGGGGTTTACAGCTGCATGCCTGAGACTATTATCATGTACAAATTGAGATATCACATTGGCTGTGAGTCACAAGCTATGCCCAAAGTGTACCAGTTGTGAAATATGCTTGGAATAATTCCCCTGTGACAAACTCTTCTTCTATTCCTTATTGTACCTCTGCTGACAATTAAAATCTAACGAAAATGGCTTCTGTAATAGCAAATGCCCATTTCTAAGTCAGCTAAATATTTTTTTGCAATTCACTAATTAAATGCTTTTTTAAAAACTATCTCTATAGAAATACAGCAATGAAAGATGGGAGGACTTAGAAATGGGATCCATAAATGTTCTTCAAAAGCTGAGATTTTATGGGTTGCAAAATGTAGTATTGCCAAGTTGTAGAAAGCAGATATAAAATCAACCCTGGAAATGTGTGCCTTGAAGCTACAATATAAGAAGGACTCATACATAAGCAAATCCTGTCTTTCATAAACTGTACAGAGTATTTAGTATGTATATCTGTAAAAATCTCTCATAACATAATACACATAACTATGTTTTGCAATGAAACAAACCATGTCTTAGTGTATCTATATGTACAAGCATGTCAGAAGCCCGGGTATCCCATGATGTTAAAGGACCACTATGGCTTTGAAAAAACCTACACATTTGTAAAGCATTTAACAAACTAACAATATCTATGAAATGACTCTGTTTAGAATCTTCCACGTTGTCTTTCTTTAGCACTACCTGATGGCTTGAAGGGTATATTCTGCCATATTTTCTGTTCAATAGAGGCATGAGCAGAATACGCTAAAATGTTGTTCTTAGTGAAAAGATAGTCTGTTCAAGGCAGGCTTTGAAACATTCTCTGAAATAGTGAATTAACAAAATCTAGTAAAAGGTAAATATCATTGTATAGGGATTCAACATTGTGCAGCTGGAGGCAGCATTTCGGAGAAGCTATACCACTCTGTTCAGTTGTACCTAAAGTGTCCATTTAAATATCACACTTGTACTTACATTAACAAAGACACATGCTGAACCATACAATAGTAATGCAGCAAGACTCCTCCTTTGCAACAAATGGAACATGCTAAAACAAATGACACAAATCTGCTCATAGTATAGACATTCATGACCATTCATAAGCACAGAGAACCCATAAATGGCAAGACAGAAAGCCTAGCTACCCTTCAGAAGCACATGCTTGTCCATAGGAAATTAATATCAGGGAACAGGGAAAGAATGATTGTCCATAAGCAAAATATCTGCCCATTGTATTACCATAATACCCATGAGGGAGTGATGTTACATAACAAAATGCATTAGGCCTAGCCCTCAAATTGGTGTCCTACTGTGGTCGAATGATTCATCTGCTGTAATCCTGTGTGAGATCTCCTACTAACAACAGCAAGTTTGGTCCTGGAGGGCCACACACATGCCTGGATTTGATGATATCCCTGCTGCGCACAGGTGAGACAATCACTTCTTTAGTCATCCTGATTGACTCCCCTGTGCACAAAAAGGATATTTTCAAATCCAGGTTTGTGTGTGGCCCTCCAGGACTGAACTTGCCCACTCCTGTTCTACATCACTCTATCAGACTTTTACTAACTCCTCACTGCTTGAAAAACTCTTTGAAAACTCATCCGTAATAAACAAGCTCTCCTATAAGACAGTTCCTTTTCCATTGCTTCTGCTGCCCGACCAGACCAGCCATAAGCAGTTCCCTCCATTTAATATCTAAGACCTTCTACACCCAGTTGGTGTAAGTGCTCGCAAGAACAGGGCCCTCAACTTCATCTGTACCAAAAGGTATTCTTCTTGCTTGTCTAACTTCCGTATTCACTTTTCCGCTATACTTCTGACAATGTATCAGGTTTTGCTTTATAAATATATGAGAATAATAATACTAAGGCAGGGTGGGCAGGTTCGGTCCTGAAGGGCCACATGCATGCCTGAATTTGAGGATATCCTTTTTGTGCACAGGTGAATCAATCAGGATGACTGAAGATAATGGAATCCAGACTTGTGTGTGGCCCTCCAGGACCAAACTTGCCTACCCCTGGCATAGAGCATGCCAAAATGCTGGAGACTTAGGAGGAAGAATCTACCACACCACGGGACTACCAGTGGAGGCTTCTATTTAGGATCATGCCTATCACATACTTCATAGTCATTTGAGGTTAAACATTTACAGCCTTATTAAATTGCTATTCGGCAAATTTAAACTGGCTCTATTTAAGCACATAGCATAGTTTTTTACAGAAGTTTTTAGTTAGTGAACTTCTATCCAAAAGCAAGGCCTTCACTAACTAAAAACTTCTGTAAAAAAATATGCTATGTGCTTATATAGAGCCCTTTTAAATTTGCCGAATCGCAATTTAATAAGGCTGTTTGAGTGTATTAGTTTATGCTTTTATTTCTGATTCTGATTAAAGTGGTTTTATGCTATGAGAAGCAGCTTTGTACTGATACGTTTTCTTTTTATGATAATGCTATGGACAGTCATGATTCCTTATTGGCAATAATGATTTTTCATTATGCTTTTATTATAGGCAGGTATGGTTATTCCATGGGCAGATGTTTTCCTTATTGGCAGGCATGCTTTACCTATGGACAGGTGTAATTATCCTTTGATCAGATATTTTCCTTATGGGCAATCATGCTTTCCCTATAGGCAATCATGCTTTACCTATGGGTAGGTTTGGATTTATGGGCAGATTTGCTATTCTTATGGCCAATCATGCTTTTCTTAAGGCTAGGGGAATGCTTGTTTCTGTATAGGCAGGTATGGATTTTCTATGGGCAATCATGTTTTCCTGTGGTCAGCTATGGTTATGCAATGGGTAGTTATGCTTTCACTATGGGCAAATATGCTTTCCTTATGGTAAGATATGATTATGTTATGGGTAGGTATGGTCATGCTTTTCCTGTGGGTAATCTTTTGTTTCCTTTTGTCAACTCTGTTTTTTCTATGGATATATCATTTTATTCTATTGGCAGGTGTGGTTATGTTATGGACAAATACACTTTAGCTATGGTTATTTATACTTTTCCTATGGGCAGTAAAGATATGCATACCCTATGGGTAATCATGATTTTTTATAGTTAGGAATGTGTTTGTTTCCGTACTGTTTGTTTCCTATGAGCAGGCATGCTTATCCTCTGAGCAGATATAATTTCTTTGTGGGCAAGTATTAATTTTCTAAAACCAGGTGATGGTTTCCAGTGGGCAAGCATGTGTTTCCTAAAGACGAGTATGCTCTTTGTATGGGCATGCATAAGAAACCCATGCTTTCTCTATTAACATATACAATTATCCTATGGGCAGGTAGTGTCATTTGTTTTCCTATGTCCCACAACAAACAGCCTACAAAATCTTATGGCTCCTGTCTATAATAAAGCCAAGTGATCTGGCCACACCAAAATACAGTGTCTTCTGTATTTGCCCTGTGTGTTGTGGGTGTCGCCACCCATGGAAATGGATGATTGACATCTATATCACATTTGTGAACTTTGTGTGGTTCTCTTCCAAATGGTTTGTCTCTCCTTATTATAAATACAAATCATTACTAGAAAGATTTGTAGTAAAAAAGTGGGGTGTTGCTTGGCATCTGCCCATATTTGCCTTCGACACGGATAACCATGCAAAAGGTTATGTTTCTTCCTTGTTAGAAGTTATTTGTCTGTATTAATATTCAGTATGCAGAAATGTGAAAACACAATATTGCAGTTCAGGCAGGTTAATTCATTATAAACTGTGTTTGCAATAGCATATAAGAATGATGATTACAATAGTAACATTTATAATGTGGATATAAATAAAATGATTATTTCACAAAACACAAAAGTTTTGTAAAACATATTTTTGTCAAAACAATTTCATTCTTTCTATCCCCATGCTGGTTTGAGTTATTTCAGATAATGTTTCCAATACTCTTAAAGGACCACTGCAGTTAAAAAAAAAAGACACTTGTTTGTCAAGTATGCGCCATACAAACAACAATAGCACCTGTGTAAGAAATGGGTATAAAGCATTTTCTGGAAAATTTTTGTGTTTTTTACATCTAATCCTAAGAGCTGGATGATGTGGGTTTCTGTTTTTTTTGTAGTTATCAGTGGAAGGAGGGTGTGGAAGGAGGGAAAAAACTGACGTCTAGAACTTTTGTTTGATTGCTGGATAATATTGAAAAGAACACCACACCACTTCCTCCTCACTGGCCAAGAAGCAGACATTATGTATCATCCAATGCAACCATAGCTCTCCAGAAATGTAAACACCCCTCGAACACAGACACATTCAAACAATGTATCATCTCTAAGGTCCTGTAGTAGCATTCGATTTTTTTTCTAATTAACAACTAGCTTCTAATTTCTTTCAGACTTGATTATGGTTTTAGTCAGACTTAAATGTTTCAAACATATATATTGTTTTTATTGTGCAGGGGTCCTTGATTAGATCCATGGAAAAGGGTACATTAGTCTACACGGGATTGGAGTGGATTGTTACATCCTCGGTGTAAACTGATAAAATATTTGCACAAGATGGTACAGTTTTATTGTTATTGTAGAATGATTGCACTACTTTGTTTGCTGGGCCATTGTGGTGACTAATGTGAGCACTAAAGGTCTGTCAGCTGCGCAGATGTCACAAGTTTAATATCATCCATTCCATCTCTGCACCATTCACTCAAGTACAGAATACAGTCTCATACCATTCAGCGGCCTCTCCTTGTCTGGCTGGGTGAATGGGGATTATGCCGCAGACTGCTCCACCTCTTCTCCCTATTTCACTGTCAATATGTCAAGTCCTTCTCTCCGTGTCAGACACATCAACAGTTATTGCTGTCTGCAGTTTAGGAAGTCGACTGACATTTACATGTAATTTCAATTAAAGTGCTTAAAATCTTATACTGAAAGCAATGTATGACAGTTCCTCTGTTATTCATGCTTCTAACTAATGAGTGAAATGGTAGAGGGGAAAAATTAAATCATTTTGTTATCCTCTGGGGAATAATAAAAGATGCAAGATCGCTTCTTTTTTATGAGAAAACTGAAAACACTAACAAATAATGTAGCAAATGGAATTAAATCTGAACATAGTAGATGTTTTGTTAATTAGTAATTGCAATGATAAAAAATGATGTTAGTTTCTATTACATTTTTTAAAAGCTATGGTTTCTATAGCTTTTTATATATTTTAGACCTTCTAGCCATTTTGAGAGTGCTTACATTTTCCAATCAGGCCATCAGTAAACAGTTTTCTACTTCAGCTAAGGATAAAAGATAGTGATATGCAAACTAGCCTAAAAACCAATACAGTTTTGCTACTGACATACAGGGACTTATGGTTTTATACTACCTAGGCCATTAGTATTACTTTAACCCCCCCACCCCAAGTTATTACTCCTCTCTCCCCACCATGATTTCAGCATAAGGCCATCACGTATATGTCATGGTGTGATCCATACCATGTCAGAAGGTCACCCAGGTCATAGCAGAAAGGTTAGACGCAGCAAGGTCCAGACGGGACTGACAACCCACTGCCATGAAAACCTTATGGATTACCGGAAACAAGATCTGTCTGAAGAGCTGCAGGCCATAGGGTCACAGAGTGTCAGACATGACTGAATGATTAAACAACAAATATATATATATATATATATATATATATATATATATAAATCAAGATTTAAAATAATTTGTGTGATTATCAGTAAAGGATTATTAATTAATATTTTATTATTCAACTAATACACATGCTCTTGCCAAGTTACTCCACAAATGCCGTTAATTTCCTATACAGGTATACCCCTCTTAACGCTACCCCTTTTATCACTGATTCGCTAAATCGCAGTTTTTTCTGTAATTCACCATTTAACACTAAATGCCCAAATCCCTTTAACGCTCTGATTCTCTATAGCACTGCCTCTCTATAACTGTTTTTGCCTGCCGGACCTATTTTAACACCCCGATTTGCTATATCACTGTAAAACAGAATCCAGGATGACCCAGAAACTTCAACATTAATAATTAAAAGTTTATGTTTCTGCTAATGTTCAGTTTGTGTTAGTGTTATGTCTGCTTTTTTATTGAAGTTCATATAAAACCGAAAAAGTAAAAATTTCAATTGAATTTGTGTGTTTTTATCATGAGTTTCCCTATCCCTATCTTCCCCATGTTAAACTGCCCCATTTAGAGCTGCTTCGCTTAACACTCCTATTGCCTGGAACCTATCTACAGCGTTAAATGGGGTAGTCCCGTATATATATATATATATTTATATATATTTATATTGAAAACCTGCCCTTGAAATTAAGACATTTCCCAACTTGTATGTAGTCATACAGTGTATATGTTTTATTATATTAACAACCTACACCATTAAAGGGGGGGTACAATAGCTGCAAAAAAAAATAACCTAGGAAATTGAGATATTTTCTGCACTCTATTATAACACCTGCAAACTATAAACTGCAATACTTTGAATATTCATCTAAATTACTGAATATATATAAATACGTGAATAATTGTAGATTTATCATTTCCTAAATATTATGGTTGTATTAGCTAAACAAAAACAAATCGCTGTTATCGACAAAGAAACCATTGTTTTTATTCTGCTGATGTGCTCGGAAGGGTTAAGGCACAAGCACAAATATGTCCCATTTCATTGAACCCACAGCACAACCTGAGGAGAGTTGCAGAGTTGCAACTGGCAGGCTGTGAGCAGAGGTGTAAACTTCATGAATCTGAAGTCCCGGAGGGCCTATAGACAGAGCGTACTCTGTGCTGAGGCCCTCATTGTATATTTCCAGATGACAGAAGCAGGGTTGCTATGGATACCATTGAAATCTTCATCGACTGAGTTTTTATGGAAACCTTACTTCAGTTTCTTGTGGATGTGCACATTACCATTACTGTTTATTCCAAAGCATCATAATACATATCTCATGTATATTATTATTGTATAAAAAACATTAGACTCAAATGCAAACATAGCACCACATATCTCTCAGATCCCAGATTGGAAAGTCTTTACTGCATTTTCCCTTTGCAGCATAATAGTGCCTTATTGGTACTTCTGAAAGGGTAATTGTAAGCAATTTATTTGTATCTAAATTTCCAACAAAGTGATAATCAAAATCCCGAATGCAAGGGTATGTTCTCTGTGTTCTTTGACATTGGCTTATAATGTAATTACAGATGCTACTGAGGTTAGAGATTGTTAGAGAGAACATCTTTCCAATTCCTATGTTATTTTATGTAGACTAATTTAACATTGCATTTAAAAGTGTGTATGGGGGCGGTGGGGCATGGGCCACGTGAAAAATGCACACTATAGGGCTGAACTCAAGATGAATATATTCACTTCAAAAGCAGCCATAAGAATGTCCTATTTAGATCGTTGGTAGGAATCATCTTGGACTGGGTCATATGGCAGTTCAGGATATCCTCACTGTAGAGCGTGAGACTCACTGCACAAGTCATTTTGATTGTCTCACCAGTATGAAATGAAATCCTGAAACTCTGGCTCAGTGCTCCAGAACTGATATTGCCTATTCCTGTCGTAGTCGTTGGCTAAAGTGTGAGGAGATCTTCAAGCTGGAAAAGAAACTCCACAGAATATTATTACATCACAGCCGCATTTACCTACAACAATACCTGTTAATCCAGTCTTCATTTCATCTAGACCTCACCAGTACAGATTCACTTACAACATCTTTCCTTCGGGCAGACAACTAGTACCTTGAAGTAACCTACCACCCAAATCTGCAGTGGTTTTGCCACTCCAAATGTTGTAAGATTATTGCAATATAAAGGAAGATTTAATTGCTCTATAATGATGATTGTTGAAGACACAATGTCAGACAAAGTGTTGGTATAATTATTATGGTGTTATCCAGTGAGTATTTGTAATAATCCCTTGTAAATCACCCCCATTAAGCTGTTTCAGTCAATGGGTTTAAGCTATTGTAGTGCCTGCACCACTCAAAAGTAACAATTCACAATCGCACTACACTGTAGTTGGTAACAGTATCTTCAATTATAGATCTTAGTGGTACAAAGGTGTTATATGCTAGCAATGTGGACATCTTGTTATATTATTGTATGCTCTGCCATGTTGATATTTTATATTATTTTCACAATTTAAATGAATTTGGTATTGTTTATAACTGTTCTCTTATTATATTATTATATTGTTTTTTGTGAATCTATATAACAGTTCTCAGGTGACATATATTATACATTTAAAAAAATCAATACAATATATGTGCATGAAATAAAATGAAATTGTCCATAACCATGAATGTTAAATAGGCAAATGAGGTACCTGACTCTGGAAAGTGTCTTCAAAAAGTTTTCTGAAAGAAGTTGAACTTTGGGAAACCTGAGAAGCAAGATGAAGCAGGGAATGGAATCCTGCCAAGAGTAGCAAGGATACATGACCCAAGCAAGTCCCAGGTGATATATATACCCAATAATCAATACAGACAACTTATGTTGGCTAAAGCATAGGCCACAGCGTTTATTAGAAAAAATGACGGATAAGCAAAAACAAACAGCCAGCTGAGGGGAGGCCAGGGGTAGTCCCTTCACGCCTTGAGGCCTACAACGATGATACAGCTGTATCACCGGGGGGGCAACTCCCCCCACTGCCCTAGCGACTCACCTCACCAACCGCCTCTGTGACAATATATCAAATCTTTTTTTTAACAAAAGTAGCTCTAAATGTGTTAATTTTTTTAAATAAAAAATCAATACACAATATATCTTATGGACAAAATGCAAAGAAAAACAAATTTCTTATTCAATTTAAATAACCATAAAACCATTCATTCTTATACCAGCGAAATAATAGTAAAAAACCCCACACATATAAGGGGATGGCAGGTGGGATCTTCTTCCTGGTCAGCTGGAGGCACAATGGACAGAACAAAAGATTCCACCGGAACACTCCTCTCTCCCGCTGACCACTTCCTTTCTCATATCCCCAGGCCTGCAGAGTCATGGGTCTCCTCCCACTAACCCAGTTCTGGGAGTGTTTATAGCCCAACAGTCACCTACATGTGAAACAGCTAATAAGAAAAGAGACAAGAAATTGGACTGGAGTAGAATATAAGGGACATGTGTGTAATAAATAGAGATGACTGAATCTCTCTGAAACATTTCTTAAAATGTTATTTCATTGAAAAAATTGTTTAAAAATACATTGAAGGAATAAAACAAGACCTATGGCCCCTTATAAATTCCAAAACCACAGTTACCTTCATACAGGCCTTAAGTCTGCTTGAAATTTACTACAGTTACAGAGCGATTAAATTGAACAAGACCACGACTACATGGCCGAAAGCTAAAACCGTAAACCATGTAACTGTAAGTTTAATTTCAGGGCATGATCATGATCAGTTAAGCAAGCCCGTAACTACCAATCTAGACACAGCAATAGTAATTGAGACTGTCATCATAACATGGAGGTTAAACCACAATCAATTAATGTTGCAATCTTAAAAAATCAATAAATCTATTATTCTAGTCCATGCGAGTTTAATAATATCTATTAACCCATTTATTGCCGGGATTGATATAACATGAAATTACATATCCCAAAATGTTTTTTTTATTGCAGATTTGCGAGCTTGAGACTGCTGTGCAATCAATTCTAATGTCTTTCATAGCTTTCCCCATGTTTTAAAGTGCAGTATTGATTTTTTATTTGCTTTTACAGTGCTACGAACAGGTGTTTAACCCCCTTGCGAGTCCTCTCTAGTACTCGTAGGATTTTTGGCTACATTTGCCATTTACAGGTGTGAAAACAATTGAGGGTTTGAGGAATTGTAGCAATTTAATAGCAATTTGCTATTTAGCAATTGCAGGCTTGATAGATCAAAGGCTTAGCTGGGTCGGAGTTGCGATTTTGACAACCTTAGGGATTTTCAGCCCCTAACCTGCAGATCGATTGCGGGTAGCTAAAAGACGCCAATGTAATAGCATTAACTTTTGCGGGCTACATTACAGGCTACAGTAATTGCAATTTTGACAATTTAATAGGGGCCATGGTCTTTTAAAAATATAAGTTGACTTTTTGGTGAGCAACCATACTGGAAGGCCTCAAGACACTTGTGCTCTTTTTCTCCATAGTTTTAATCTTTGAATAATCACCTTCAATTTATAATATCCAAAGCTAATATGTTATCATCTTGCTGAGAAAAACTAGTCCCACTGTTATTTATTAGTATTTCTTATGTCTGAGATTCTCATCAGGACAAACTACTTCTGCTGAAAAACTCCAACTTTGAGGAGAACATACACCAGCAAGGTCTCAGGAAACCTACGCTTAGAACATTCATGGCAATGCACAGGACTAAAGCTCCTGGACAAGCAACAGAAATGGAGATATATAGCTTGTAATTTGGGTGCAACCAAGACTGGTAAATCAGCCTAGCAAAATGTGCAGAATACGGTATGTGTGAAAATTAAGTTTATTCTATAAGAATGCGCATGGAGACTAGATTTGACAGAATATGGTAACTGTACAAATTATGTTTATTCTATAAGAAAGTTTTACTCTATTGCTACCTAACAATTATGTGAACCAGATTGGTTGTAATGTGCACTAGTCTTATAACAAATCCCAAGGTCTCTTTTTATTTTATGTAATGGTTTTGCTACATTTCCACTACCAAAGTATTTATTAAATATAAATTTTAACAGTACCTGAAAATTTTAAATTTGTAATATAGTGATATAGATTGCTATACTTTTAAAAGTATTTGAAAAAAATATCAGCGAAAAAAAGAAAAAAGAATACTTGTATAAGGAAAGCTAGTCTCTCCAAACCAACTAACTGTAATGCCTTTTGCTTCCCTAATAAAAGAGAGGTTAAAAAAAGGTTTAAATTACATATACCATAAGGAAATCCCTATTAAATCTATTATGTAAAATTAAGATTGTTTTTCATTTCTAGCTGAGAAACATAGATTTGCTCTTTTAAATGTACCTGCAATGTTGGCCTCTCTCCCTCCTCCCATCCTTTAGACCAAAGGTAGTCAATTTTTCTACACCATAGAAAAAGTTTCTACACCATACACACAAATATTTTACTATAATGGCATTCCAAGGGGTGGAGGATAGAAGATTATATAATCTATTTTACCCAGGAGTGGGACATCATTTAACCAATAATATATTTAAACATTTAGAATATTTCTGACACAATGACAGTACATTTAACAGTGAGCTGTGAATCTCCACATTGCATTGTCTAATTCACAAATAATTGGTCCATCAATACATAACCATGTGGTCAAATTGAGAGTTACCTTATGTGTTGTGTGCATTAAAAGATGCAAATAGAAATTCATGGCTTTCTAACTGTACACCTAAAACAATGACTGACTCCTATGGGTGAAACGAATGAGGCCAACATGACAGCCCCTAGAAATGAGCACATGGATGTTGGAAGAATCGTAATAACATAAAACTTTATATAATTTGAATTATAGGGATTTAATTGCACAGATTATAATTTACACTTTTAAAGGGCCACTATTTTTACTGAACATAGTTACAATTTCTAGGCCAAACATAATTGCAATTATTGTTAAGCAATGGTCCATTGGTTCACTTTCATAAGGAATGATGGAACATAGCAGTTTTGAAAATGAGTAGAACTGAAATTCAACTAGTTAGAGAGACTTATAAAATCTTAATTGGTAGCTTAGTGCTAATCATTTCAACATTTCATGTGAATATGCTTTATAAATATGACTGTTAATAGTTCTATAAAGTCAAACACACAGCAAGCCTTAAGAATATACAATGTGGATGGTGCTTGCAAACAGCATAAGGTCAGACACGTATTATAATGTAGTGCAGTAGTCTCACATACACTGAGCCTAAATGCAAAATAACAGGATTATAGTGTTATATATTCTGAGGTGGTTGAAATAAGAAAAAGGATATTGTAGATTTATGATTGTGATATGGGCTTAAATAAATGCCACAATAAATAGTGTTAGTGGCATTAGTGTCAACCAATTTTCCATATACATTCACTGAATCCTCAATACGTTTAACCATTTTGTTGGATGTACTGCAACAATGATACACTTTTAAATACAAATAGTTGCAATAGTTTAACTTTATCAAACATTTTGAGTGGAAGAGTTATATAACTGAGCTTGAAAGAGCATAAATTATCTTAAAAGATCATCTATTTCTGCTACTAATTTTATCTGAGTTAAGCAAGCAACGCCAACGTCCATTCAGTCAATGGAGCAGAAAATATGACTCATCAGAGAAGGTGACCCTTTGGCAATCAGAAGAAATTTCGCCACTGTTGTGCAAATTAAAGCCGTTTCTGACAATGAAGCCTCATCAGCATGGGTGCAGTGACCAGCCTTTTGCTTCGGAGCCAGATATGCAACAACGTTGGCTGTACTATAGTTTTAGACTGGTAATCCCCTGGAACATTTGGGCAGTGAGTTGCTCAACTGTAGGGTGTTAGTTGTCCCTCAAACACATTCGCAACCATCTTTCACCTCTGACATCAATGTGTTTGCAGAATGCCTACATGTCACCTTATATACCCACCAAGCAAGCTCACGACATGTGCCACATTTAATTGGCAACAGAAATATAAAAGTGGTGAATTCTGAGAATCTTAATTTGCCAGTGTTCTCTACCACACCAGGATTCCTCCAATGTTATGGACCCTGTTAATTGACAATCAGAGGCTACGATCTATATACACCAGACATATAGGGACTTACATTTTGCTTATAATATTATAGATATACAAATACTCTTTATCATTAAGATATATTTTAAAATTGATTGTAAAAAAATATTTTTGAAGTTTTTCCCTGAAAAAAGATAGATCTTGGATAGTTACTGTAAGTATTACCATATATTAAAAACACACAAAATGTGTTGCTATAGCACTACATAAATGGTTCTCCATATTAATGTGGTATACGACATTTGATGGCCTGCAAGGCTAAAGTTATATGTGGAGTAGCATTATAAATGGTTCTACAGCCCCATTAAATTTGAAGCCCGTAGTAGCAGGGGGAGGAGGAAGGAAGAGGATCTGAGGGCCCTGGCTCGGAGGAGGAGGATGTAATATGGGTGGTGGTGTCTCCATCCTGACCTTCGGCAACCCAGCCGGGATTTCGACCCCACTATCCCCCTACTCCAAAGACTGCAATTGTAGCCAGGGCCCTCCAACTGGACATATGGTGACCAAACCAGACAGCCAGCCACCACCTCCTTCCTCCCACAGCAGTTCCCTGGCCTGGTCACCACCACCGGGCCCACCCACAACACCAAAAGTTCCAACCCAGGCTGCTGCCATGCCCCACACTCTCCCTACTCTATCACTCCACATCCTCACCTGGCCACACCCCACAGGCCTTTATCCGCCACATCAGGCCACGCCAATCATGCGGAGCTCATGGGCATTCTGGCAAGGTGCAATAGGGAGGAGAGGAGGCATAATCTAATGACAGCGTCCTATCTGGCCGGGCTGCTCAGGATTGGACTTGTCCCTAGCCCCATCTCCTCTACCCCAGAGGCATCCCCAGGACACCCGCAGCCCGGCCCCCCCCAACCATGCCTCCATCACTGACACTTGTTGTGCCGCTACCTCCCAGGGTAGCGGCGCCAGCCGCGGATCATGTGGGCCCTGTGGGTAGGCGGAGGAGGATTTAGGGGCTGCGCATATGTTTGTACCTTCTCAACAGCACTCCTCAGTGACAATCTATTGGTCACAATGTTAACCTAATCTAGCCTGGCTACAGAGTCTTGGATCTTGGCCTATGTGATGTTGATACTTTGTATGCAGATGGCTACCTCCCATCACATAGTCCATGATCCTCTTCTTCTCTGTGGACATGTAGGGTTCTGTATAACATGTCACTAATTGATGGTCACTGAGGAATGCTGTTGCAGTACCCATGATTTTTCAGGCCTTAGTTTGTATGTTTAGTTTTTTCTCTTTTTATGTTTTAGGTACAATTTAGGTCCATGAAGGTATCTTCTGCATCTGCAAGCATTGTAGAGGAACTTTATGAGGTGTAGAGTTTTCCCAGTGCCTCTTAGGTAGACATCCCTTTAATGACAGCTCCCTTAACATGTAGCTCCCACAATCTAAAAGCTATCATAGTGCCAGATATCTAAGACATGCTTATTGTTAGCCTAGATGTAGACTAATACCTCTATGACGGTAGACTTGCAAAGTCTTACAATGGCATGTTAATGACAGCCAGCATTGAACTAGTGAAGCATGTGATCCTTGGATCCTTGGATTTGATGTAAATAACAGTGAATCTGGCTGCTGACCTTTGTGTCCTCTTCGTATTAATGGGTATTTTCCCATATTGCTGATTATCCAGAGACCTAGCTAATAGTTAGTACTGCTTGCAGAGGGGAATTCGGTGAGTTGGTATATTGTTACAGTTACAGTACTTAGCATTGTTTTTTTATCCTCCTCAGCTTTTTTTTAGTTGACCACTTTTCCAGAGGTTGAATCATCTGTTTCATTGAGCAGTAAGTGGTAAGTGCTATGCACATTAATGGTTTCTTCAATTAAATGGAGTGATTTCTGATTATTCTTTTTTTCATCGGATTCCAGTTGCAGTGGTGTAGTGACTACATGTGACCCTGGTAGGTGCTATGCATCATGCTTATTCTAGACTATGACATTACCCCCTCCAGGTATCCCCTTTTCCCCCCAAGCCTCTTTCTCTCTCAAGATCCGCCCATAGAACACCCATTATATAAATGCACAGTCTTGACCATTTCTGATTGTGGTAGACTGTGTATAAAATAAAGCTTTGTTATATCGTTCTTACTGTGTCAGTGTGTTTTCAATGGTTGGGGTTATGGGACATCCACATGCATCACATTAGTGTCCCATTCCTATATCTGTAAACTAATGAGCCCTAGTTACCATGCATTAGATCAATATATGTAAAAATAATAACAGTCATAATAGCATTAGATATAATATAATACTATATATTATATATAATAATAATAAAGGGTTAATACACATGTCAAGTCTTATTAGTTATACTGTAGAGTATGAACATTCCCCTGAGGGTCTAAAAGGAATATGACAGGTGATACTGGAGTGGGTTGCCAGTTCCTTCTCTAGTGGACTGTGATTTGTCTGACCTTTCTGCTATGACATGCCCACCTAGAGTGACCCTACATGGTATAGCTCACAGCTTCATTGCAGTACACAAGGCCCTTCACCACCACCACCACTTAGCAATTCACTCTAATGTAAATTGATGAATAGCAGAACATGGCGTCTGGAAATTTGTTGCAATTTAATAGCGAAATTGGAAAGTAGCAGTTATGGGCTTAAGAGAACAAAGGATTTTGCGGGTGCGCACTTCAAATTTCCAGGTCTTGTAGCCTTTTTTCACCCTTAACCTGCAGATCATGAGCAGCTTGCTTTACAGCGCCAATTTAATAGCAGTAAGTCTTATGGGCTAAGTTGAGGGCTACGGTTTTACACGTTCAGGTAATTTAATAGGGCTGCTAGTGTCTTAAAAAGGTGATAGGTATTAAGGGCCACTGTAGTGCTTATAACAGAGTTTCAAGCAGTAAAACCAATAATGAAAAAATAATAATATAGCTTTTGAAATCTACTTTAAACCTTAATGTTTCAGCCTTCAGCAGATATACGTCCAGCCCCTATCAGGTATCCAGAAAGTGCCAGGACATCTGGGCAGTAGGCTATCCTGATATCCTGCATCCTTTGAGAAAAAAATATTAAAATCAGAGTGCCACAATCATTAATTTAATCTTCTTAGACTTTACAAGGTTGGAAACACTGCACCCAGGTCAGATTCATTCTTTTATTTAGTGCTTTTTGAAGTGGATTCATGTCCCTTAAAGGTAAATAAGAAAGTAATGGAATGTAAATGATCAGCTCACATAAATAATTCCAGATAACTCACCATAACCTTATATTTTATGTTGGTCGTGTGTGTAAGATTCCTTTTAAAAAGATCACACTTGTCAGAAGTCTTATCTATGTATTACATGGTATAGGCCTCATCTAACATGATAGAATGATCTGAGGTAAATGTAAAATGTAAGTTATTAAAAAATATTAATTCAAGTGTTGATTCAAAAACAATTGAACCAAGCCTGAACCAAGACAGTGGTAAGTGTGCCAAAAAAAGTATGTGAAGAACAAAGGAAAATTCCACTCATAAAAGAAACGCAAATGTAAAAAGAAATTAGATGTAGAAGTAAAATAAATAAACCCTGCAGTGCTTAATCATTCATATGTCTAAACTTAGTGATTAAAGTGTGTTGATTGGCTACTGATACTGCTGTTCTTAATTAATCATTATTTGTCAGCGTTCTGTAGCATCCAAAGATTCTAAATGTTCTAAGACTCCTGTGAAATATTAGTATACTGAGTGTATGCATACCGGTAATTATTTGTACAACAATTTTTCACTATACATTCATGACTACTTTTTATAAAAACTTTTATTAAATAAATAAGTACTGTAATGGTGCAGTAGCAATTTGTATTGTCTGGTAAGTTTTAATTGTATGCGTGCATAGGAGGAATGTCAAGGTATTTTGAAAACATAGAGGTCTACAACAATTTTCTATCTAATCTAAAAGCATTCAATATCTCTAGATTAAGAGAAAATAACATGAATAATGACATTAAACCACTTGAGGGTCTTTTACAATAAGCTTGTTCTTTTTCCATCTTTTGAAAATGAAGGAGTTCCTAGTGAGGTGAGTGTCTAGGCGAGTTCAAAATAAATATCTTAACTAGGAATGGCGTGGGAATAATTAGGAAAAGGCAGTAATGGGCGTTAATGCACAAGGCGGAGTTGTCTGGTCATGTACTGTAGAGACAAAGCAGTACTTAGAGAAGAGCCTTAGGCAAAGAAGGGAAAGGAGACTTAACCCTTTAAACACTCTCCATTGTTGCCAGTAGGCACAAAAAAGTGTCTTCTATTTATAATCATGCAATAATGTTAATATTCCAATAATAGTTTTTTTTTCATATCACAGTGTGGGATATGCCTATATTAAATTGGAAATTTAGCCGTGATATTATAATAAAAGGGCATTATGAGATCGATGTATTACTTGCTGTAACTGCAGTAAAAGTCAAATTCTAAAGTTCTAGGTGCCTTATTGCCTTTTTTCTGTCAATGCAATTACATTACCCTGAGGGAGATTGATGAGTCAGAAAATGGGTGTAGATATTCCCTACCAGTAACTTGTTTAGCAACCTCAAAATATAATAATCATTTTAGATATCTCCAAGACTGACAATTTCTGGCAGCTTTCTTTCTTCTAACAAGTCTGGAAAATATAAAACATTTGGTTTGATTTATTTTTACATTTACCCTTAATTACTTGCCTTAGTTGCCTTAGGTGCCATTTTCTCAAACCCATCATAAATTCTGATCTCAGTTGCTGTCAAAGGCTCAGACACCAGTACATATATTTATCTTGTCTGAAAACATCTCTTCTCACTCATTCCTTCAACGCCCATCTCGGGTGTTTCTGTCTCAGTCTTTCCTCATAAGGCCTCTGAACCTGAGGCTTACTCAAGCAAGATTTTACAAGTTATAAATCAAATTCTTCTGTTTCTAAAATTGGGATACAACAGTTGCTCATATACAGTACCAGAGTACATAAGAAACCTTTTCTTATCAGACTAATTTTCCCATTTTGTAAGCAAGTAGACCCCATATTTATTGCTTAGCCCTTCTTGATCTTCTGTAATGGTATTTAAAAATCTCATATTTGTAACATTCATTTAAAGTACATTTAATAGCCTAGTGTATGTGTGTTGTGGGTAATGATGGGGTTCTGGAAGTTTTTATGCTAGTGTTAGTTTTATCTAACACCACAAAATACACTACTTAAATGGACATGTTTATTACATAAAATGTTAAGTACTTGAATTTAGTTTACAATATCCTGATCTTACCCCTTCAAGACTGAATATTACTCACCTTCATATTCAATTAGTAGATAACAGACCAAAGGGCCACTGGAAGGTTAGTATGTTTAGCATAATCATTGTTATAAATACATTTGATAAAAAAATACTTTAAAAATATAATAATACTTTTAAAATATGTAGCAAGCAATATAAGAAGCAATCTTAAATTGAAGTGTTAATCAGTGGGACTCCTGTTACGTGGAATCGACTGATATCTGTTGAAGTCACTGATCAAAACAGTGTGACTCATGTAAAAAGAAAGCACTTTGAACAAACTTGGGGCTGACCTGTCCTACTTGAGTCTTACTGATATGATGATACAAAACACCATCAACCTGCTGACATAAAGCAAAAGAAATGTAAGATATCTCATAAATCAGGGCTGAAAATTATGATAAATACCACGTCCATTTAACAATGGCAATGAGAATGCAACAATGTTTAAATAAAATCTAAATTGTAACAGAGTCTGCTAGTGCACAGAAGCTGTCATGACAGTATTTTTTATTGTTCATATCATAAAAATGTGAACACAATGCAAGGCAAACCTGCATTGCATATTTAATTGCTTCTACTTGATTCTAAACATGTGTGGGGGAGAGAAAAGTTGTTACATGCTAAAAGCTTATCTGAATCAACAAATGAACAAACAAATCACCCTGTATTATTTTCCTCCATTCCTAAATAGAAAATAAAAATGAGAGAGCATACCGGCTTATGGGATATGTGGAAGACTATCAAAGTACTATCAAAATAAGTATTTTACAGAAAACTAATATATTACAATTAATATAAAGCTTCTGATTAATTATATACTGGCAATAGTAAGGAAGAATATTACATTTTCTCTGATAAAAGCTTAATTTTAAAGGAAAGATGACACTTTTGGTTTAGAGATACAAATATACATACCAAATTCCCCAACGCCAGAAAAGGTCTGCTATGCTGATAAACTAGGTGTACCATCGATCCACGGGTTAAGGACGAGATACGTTCCTGGAAATGTCTTTTTAACGGATTTGTGTGTAACTCAGACTCCCTGATTATCATTTATAATAATAATAATAATAATAATAATAATAATAATAATAATACTATCATGTCTCATATGTGCTAATAATAATACAGTGCAAAACTGTAATAATAATAATACCCATGTACTGTTATAATAAGGTTTGTTTAGAAACTATTGTGCTCTTTCTTTTAATTCAAACAAACTGAACATAAAAACACATACAAAAAAGTCTTGGGAGACCATTCTCAAGTACGGTTGTCTGTAAGTCGGTCGTCTGTAATCTGTTGACGACCTGTACAAATGCAATAGTACATCATACACAGAGAAACACCACTATTGTTGACCACCTAGAGCTGATGATTCACTTCTTCTCTAGACTATCTGCTGCCCTGGCTTCTTTAACACTACTCTTTCCTAGTTCCAATCACATCTATCTAACCATTCCTTTAGTGTCTCATATTCAGGCACAACTTCAACACCTCTACTAGTTACTGCCTCAAGGCTCCATTTTGAGCCCCTTGCTTTTCTCGATTTATGTTACCTCCCCTTTGAAAGCTAAACATTTTCTTGGGTCTCGACTTAACTCCTACTAACTCATGTCACTTCTTGTATATCCAACATCTCTTCTTGGATGGCTTCCCACAGCCTAAAAATAAACATGTCAAAGATTGAGCTCTTAAAAATCCCTGTCTCTATCACATCCCCAGCACAGTACATTACCTTTATATTCATCTACTGCTCCATCACTCCTACACCTCAAGTGCACTGCCTTGGATTTTTTTTAATTCAGCAACTTCCTTAACTCCCAACATCCAATCACATACCAAAATCTGCCAATGGCACCTTCTTGTTTTCTTAAACAAGGAATAACCAAAATACTAATTCAGTCACATATCATTTCCTGAATTAACTACTGCAGCTCACTCCTAATCAGACTTCCCCTTACTAGACTCAAGTCACTTCAGTTGATCTTAAGTGCCTCTGCTCATATCTCACAATTTGTTTTCTCATCTACTGCCAAACTATGCATATCCCTTCTCATTCTCATTCTCATAAGCACTAGAATTAAGTTTAAAATCCTGACACTCAACTACAAATCCCTCAATAACACAACACTACTTACATATCAGATCTAATCTCTTCCCTAACCGCCCCCTCTCCTCTACCCACAGCATATGTCTCTTTT
Source organism: Discoglossus pictus (assembly GCA_027410445.1). NCBI lineage: Eukaryota > Metazoa > Chordata > Amphibia > Anura > Alytidae > Discoglossus > Discoglossus pictus. The sequence goes on from CM050164.1 coordinate 395,922,286, forward strand.
CACCCATCATCACCCATGGAATACCTTCCCCCACTTACCGCCTCATTCAAATGCGATTTGACCAATTGAATAGGGCTCTATATAAGCACATAGCATATTTTTTTACAGACGTTTTTAGTTAGTTAAGACCTTGTTTTTGGATAGAAGATCACTAACTAAAAACATCTGTAAAAAAATATGCTGTGTGCTTATATAGAGCCCTATTCAATTGGTCAAATCCCATTTGAATGAGGCCCTAGGTCAGACTCACTCCTACACTTTACAGCTTATGTCAAGTATAAAAAATATATAATAAACAGCTTTTAACTTTTAAACCTATCCCCTCAAAATTATATTATTTACGCTGTATCATCAGAATATATGTATATCATAAAGTATAATGTAAATTCTGTTAATTGTCCTTTAACTGCTGAAATGCAACAGAAAATAAAAAATATTTAAAATGTATTTTCTACTAATCTTTTTTTAGTTGCATGCTTTCCCACAGCAAATTTCTTCTTCCAAGATCTAACTTCCGAATTTACCGGCACAACTGAAGCACATTTTTTTCACTTCATCGCAAACACTAAATGTTATTATAAATAAAAATAATCAAAGGGTCTGTCCACATACCCTGGGTGTCATTTCCTATGTCCACACACACGTGACATCAATTCTGACATTTGGTGCTTCAAATGACAATAGTGTTGAAAATAAAGTAAACATGCTAAATTACCTATATGTTTGAAAGCTAAGATGTAGTTAAATTAAACTTGAATTATCATTATCGCCAAGGTAGGATACGGTTTGCAAAGTCCTTATATAATACCAGTGGGGATAATGGTTTAATTTTATTCATTAAATTAAAATAGTAACTTAGTAACATATAAATTGAGGTTGAAAAAATTATTTTAGTTCATCAAATTCAACCTTTTTAAATCTTCTATGGGAAGAAACATATTCAATATTAGAAACACTCCCAGAATTCCCTATCCCTAAAAACCCAGAAGAGGCATTATTCGGATTAACTATATCAAAAATATTAAAAGATGCCAAACTCCTAATTAATCAAATATGTTTAGCTGCTAGAATTATCATAACTAAAAATTGGAAAATAGATAAACCCACAATAAAAGATATTAAAAAAAACAATATATACACACAATGTACATGATATCAGCAGTTATAGATGAAAATATAAAAATAAATAGATATCCTGTTGGAACATTTGGACATTGAAAAAAAACAAAAACAAATTAATTAATAACATAAGGACCAAAATAACTCTAAAGAAAGAGAAAGCAAACAATTTCTTAAATTATCCCACTATTCCTCTTCTTCCCAATTGTTATTTATTTTTTATTTATCACTGTTAATGTTATTAAAATTATATAAAAGACCAAAGAAATGTATGTATATCTATAACATGATTTTTAATTATTTGTACTTCATTTTAATTACAATAAAAAATATTAAAAAAAAATGATGTGATGAATCCTTTTCTTCTTCCTCTGTTCAATTTAAAATGTGGCACAAAAAGTTCCCTTGACAAAGCCCTTTACTGACACTGGACATATCCCCTCATAAATGCATTTTTTCTAGAGAAAACTAAGGGTAGTTTGGTTAGTCTTTCTTCATAAAATGCTCCCTCCGTTCCCCTTATTAACGCCCTTGCCCTTCTCTGTAACTTTTTCAGCTGTAAAAAAAAGCTCTAAAATTATATTCTAATATGGTTGTCCCTTTCTATGTATTAAAACCCTAGATTTGTTCCATTTAGATTATAAATGGCAAGCTTATTTTGCTTTCCCGAATGCATAACTTTACATTTATTCAAATTAAATCTCATCTGCCATTAAAGGTATATCTAAGTTGCCCTGTCTTTACCCTTTTCTAATCTAACACATAATGCTTATATCAGACACACATTACATTGAGCAATTCTATACACATACATATTTATTTTGTTTTCCACACCCACAGAGCTGCTTACATAGGCACAGTGTACCTAGCAATAGAAACACTGCATTTGGGGATGGATTTAACCCTTTCAAGCCTGCAGGAGCTCAATGCAAAGATCCACATAGCAACATCCTTACCACTTATTCCTGGGTAAAATCAGGACTACACACCCCATGATTCTTTGGTGCACAAACAAATTATGGATTTAGCAGGGATTTCCAGAGATTTAGCAAATTTTGTAGTAAGTTTCATTTTGGGATTTTGTTTCATGCAAAAAATGTTTTCATACACTACTGACTCTCTTTTATCAGATCCACAAGGATAATAGCAGACTGACTACAAAGATTTTTTCTGTACTATCATGCAAACAAACTTTACCACTTTTATCACAAATGTACATAAGATCTTGACCATTGTGTGCGTGAAAAAATACTGCCCATTTCCAAAAGATCATTATTAACTATGATGCTAACAATGCCTTCACAGACTAGACAAATTTCAACATTTTGGAAACTCTTTCAAGTATGGGCCTGAACTCTGTTGCACCAAATTGTCTGTTGCTCTCTTGTACTTGTACTTATACATACCTTAGAATTTGTCTTTGCAATTTACCAATTGTAGAGCTACAGAAAATTATGGCAATTTATAAGTATAATAATAATATCAGTAATACTAAAAATAAAGGTTTCCAAAATGTGTTTAGGACATTGTTCCATGGCTCCAACAAACATACAGCAAATCCTTATAGCATATATAAACAAAATTAACATTCCACTGCTACTACCCAAAAAATAAAATTCTCTGTAAGCTTTTAATTTAATCTTTATAGGAAAATTTCACCTAATTAAAATGGTGTCATTTCTGAAAATACTTTACCCTCAACTATTAACTACTGTCCTTTTAAAACAGGACCCTAAGACACAAACCATGGAATAGTTGGACAAGGGAGCTCAGTCCTGCTACCTTACTTCAACCAATCAAATTGCATTGGGTGCGTTCTTCATTCGAGTTGTCATACTGTCATACTGTTTCCAGGTTGGGCAGAATAGACTGAGTGTAAACAGGATTTATAATTTTAAAGCTGTTATAAGTCTAATTAAAAATATAGATTATTTTAATATACAATCGTGTGCTCTTTCACACCACGAAGAGCTCTTACAGTGAGTTCAGAGGGCCTTTAAATAAAGGATGGGCAATATGCTTGAGACTGTCTGTGCGTGTTATCATCTGGAGTTTGTAAGTAACACAGGACTTATATGTGATGATCCAAGTAAGATTAAAAGCATCTAACAAAACATTTTTACAAGAATTTATATGATTTTTATTGCATGTACTAATTACAATAAAAAGGTTGGCCAATTTAGAGCAGGCAGAGATTTGGAAACTAGGAGTGTGAAATACACTGGCAACATTTTCACATGGGCAAACCGATGGCAATCATTGGTGTAACTAACATATTCATAGACACATCAGAACAGCTTATTTTGAGCTTTTATGGCCTAAAGCCATATAACACATACATATTAAAATTATACAAGTACACAACTCATATATAGTATGTATATAAGGAAGCAAAGAGTTCATGAGGTGAATTAGTATTTACATAAAATTACCAAGGTTCACTCTGTTAAATATATATCAGACTTTTAGCGAAGCATTTAGCAAAAACATGCATTGTGAGCCCTATTGGCCCTAACCTACATGTTGCACTGATCTGGCACAAATTGGTGCCTCTGTTGCATACACAATTCAAAGGGCTCGGGTTGTTTGGTAAAACTGTAGATTCCTTTCCAGAAAAAGTAGTCCATGATAAAGTGAAAATTCAGTGAGATGGTAGCATGTTTTTGTCCTATCTACACCAGAACTCAAATATGTGATGCATACTCAATTGTGCTACTGGAACAGTTTTCCAGCACTATAATGGCCTACACATAGTCCACAAATCATCTAAAAAAAAAGCAGAAGAAAAATCTATGTTTTGTTTGGCATAAAAGTCAAATTATGTAACATCTTACACATGGGCGTAGGAGCCAAAAAATATCTGAGGGAGATTGTTCAACTCAACGTGTCATCTCTTCCATTTCAGAAGAGCGTGCACATCACATATATAGTTGTGAGCATGCGGGTTGTTGCTAACCCTGCAGGCTCGCCGAAGGCGCTCCTTGCCAGCAACTGAGGACTTTAGGCCCGCATATGCGGACCCTCGCGAAGCGAGGGGCTGCATTTGCAGAGGTGGAGGCTCTACGGTGCCTCACACGCGGTTACAAACACCCACACAAGCGGCACTACCACGGACTTACACAAAAAAAATATGAGACGCAAAAACATAACCTTAACGGAAAAAATACGACCTTAACGGCAGAACAGTGCGCACGAAAAAACATTTAAAACACAATAAATACACACACATAATACATAAAAACCCACAGCAAGGGGGGGGGGGCACCAAGGACCTCTGCAAGTGAAGTTATACCTCAATTTAAGTTCAAATTGAAGAGTTTAGACACACGAAAAGCGAGAGAATAAAATGGCTGCCGAAAAAAACGAAAACGAGGCTCCACGACCCCGGACCGCTCGAAGGGATCCGAGATAAGCTGGGAAACCTGCATGCAATAAAAACCTCTGCTGCAATAAACATTTTAAATTCCCGCCTTACGGGTCCTTAAAGGACCATAAAGGTCCTTAAAGGACCCGTAATATAAACAAAAAAATTAACCCTATCACGCATGGGGCTCTATACAGAGCCCCATCAACCCCTAAAAAACCCTGTCACATGGGGGTCAATACACACCCCCATAAGCCCTTCATTAACCCTGTCACTCATGCGGGTCAATACAGAACCCCATAAGCCCTTAATTAACCCTGTCACTCATGTGGGTCAATACACACCCCCATAAGCCCTTCATTAACCCTGTCACTCATGGGGGTCAATACAGATCCCCCATAAGTACTTAATTAACACCGTCACTCATGGGGGTCAATACAGGCCCCCATAAACCATAATTAACCCTGTAACTCATGGGGGTCAATACAGACCCCCATAAGCACTTCACTAACCCCCTCACTCATGGGGATTAATGCAGACCCCCATAAACCCATAATTAACCCTGTCACTCATAGGGGTCAATACAGACCCCCATAAGCACTTAATTAACACCGTCACTCATGGGGTCAATACAGACCCTCATAAACCCATACTTAACCATGTCACTCATGGGGGTCAATACAGACAACCATAAACCCCTAATTAACCCTGTCACTCATGGAGGTCAATACAGACCCCCATAATACATATCCTTAACCCTGGCACTCATGGGGGTCAATACAGACCCCCATAAGCCCTTAATTAACCCTGTCACTCATGTGGGTCAATACACCCCCCCATAAGCCCTTCATTAACCCTGTCACTCATGGGGGTCAATACAGATCCCCCATAAGTACTTAATTAACACCGTCACTCATGGGGGTCAATACAGGCCCCCAAAAACCCATAATTAACCCTGTCACTCATGGGGGTCAATACAGACCCCAATAAGCACTTCATTAACCCCCTCACTCATGGGGATTAATACAGACCCCCATAAACCCATAATTAACCCTGTCACTCATAGGGGTCAATACAGACAATCATAAACCCCTAATTAACCCTGTCACTCATGGAGGTCAATACAGACCCCCATAATACATATCCATAACCCTGTCACTTATGGGGGTCAATACAGACCCCCATAAACCCATAATTATCCATGTCACTCATGAGGGTCAATACAGACCCCCATAAGCCAATACATAACCCTGGCACTTATGGGGCTCAATACAGACCCCCATAAAACCATTAATTAACCATGTCACTCATGGGGGTCAATACAGACCCCCATAAGCCAATAAATAAGCCTGTCACTCATGAGGATCAATAGAGACCCTCAAAAGCATCTATTTGACCCCATCAGTCCCACAAGGGTATATTATTACCCTTATGGGGCTGTTACAACCCAACATTAACCGTATAAAAAAAGGAACATTACAGAAAATAAAAAAAATACGTTACAACCCCCCCCCCTTTCTACAGAAAAAAAAAAAAAAAAGGAAATACATATAATACATACAATAAAATACAATACATACAATACAAATTAAATGAAATACAATACAATACACCCCAATCTAGCTAATATACAATACATCCTATCTATCTAATATACATACCCCTATCTATCTAATATACAATAAATACTATCAATCTAAAATACATACCCCAATCTATCTAATATACAATACATCCTATCTAATATACATCCCCAATCTATCTAATATACAATACATCCTATCTATATAAAATACATCCCCCTATCTAACATACAATAAATGCTATCTCTATGTAAAATACTCTAATTCTAAGCTAAAAGAAAATAATTAAGACCACTTACCTTTGCAGATGTCCCTTCAGATCAGCAACCTAGGGAAAAAATATAAATAAATTAGTGCAACACATTTACAAAAAATAAATAAACATTATAAATATTCTAAATATTCTACTCACCTTTCTAGCATGTCCTTCTTCTTTTCTTCTTCTCCAGTGCGGCCCCTGTTAAAAAAAAACATAACATTAGCACACATACATAAACATAAAACAAAATAAAATAAACATAATCTACATTGTACTTACCTCCCCGTGACTTCTCCGGCCTCCTCCTCTTCTGCCCCGCCCTAGGACCGCGCACTCGCGGACCTCCCCGAAGCTAATGAGCCTCCCAGAGCCTTTTCCGGAAGAATAAAGGCAATGGAGCCTTCTGATTTGGTTGAAAACGGTGTCTATCAAATTCAGCCAATCAGAAGGCGACAATGTGTGAGCCAATCAGAAAGGGATACACCCCAAAATACCACTCTGATTGGATAATGCACCTGTCAATCTTTATTTAAACCAATCACAAGGCGCAGATGCCTTCAGCCAATCACAATGGAATACACCCCCACAGTGTGATTGGCTGGAGGCATCTGTGCATTCTGATTGGTTGCACTGACAATAGCCAATCACAATGGGATACCCCCATGTACTGATTGGCCGAAGGCATTTACGCCTTCTCATTGGCTGTTGTCAATGTCAATCGGTATTACAGCCATCAGGCACAGATGTCTTCAGCCAATCATCCCGTGGGGGTGTATCCCATTATGATTGGATGATGGCAATAAAGCCTTCTGATTGTATTAAATAAAGATTGACAGGTGCATTATCCAATCAGAGTCGGATTTGGGGGTGTATCCCTTTCTCATTGGCTCACACATTGGCGGCTGAAATTGATGGACAGTTAGTTTTTTACAATTTTTTTTTTAGAGCGCGGATTGTTCCAGGGCCCAGCCGGGGCAGAAGAGGAGGAGGCCGTGGACATCGCGGGGAGGTAAGTACATTGTATATTATGTTTATTTTACTTTGTTTTTATGTTTATGTATGTAGTAGTCATGTAATGTTTTTTTCAACAGGGGCCGCGCCGGAGAAGAAAAGAAGAAGGACGGGGACATGCTGGAAAGGTGAGTAGAATATTTAGAATATTTAGAATATTTATTTATTTACTGTTAATGTTGTACTATTTTTTTTTCCCTAGGTGGCTGATCCGAAGGGACATCTGCAAAGGTAAGTGGTCTTAATTATTTTATTTTAGCTTACAATTAGGTTTTTTTAGATAGAGATAGCATTTATTGTATGTTAGATAGGGGGATGTATTTTAGATAGATAGGATGTATTGTATATTATATAGTATTGTATATTAGGTTGGGTATGTATTTTACATAGTTAGGATTTATTGTATATTAGATTGTGGGATGTATTTTAGATATAGTATTGATTATATATTAGATAGATTGGGTGATGTATTTTAGATAGATAGTATTGATTGTATATTAGATAGATTGGGTGATGTATTTTAGATAGATAGGATGTATTGTATGTTAGATAGATTGGGTGATGTATTGCATTGTATTTGATTTTATTTGTATTGTATGTATTCTATATGTATTTCCTTTTCAGCTGTGTATTTTTTTTTCTGTACTGGGGGGGGGGTTGTAATATATTTTGTTATTTTCTGTAGTGTTCCCTTTTTTATTTTTTGTGACTTAGGTTTTTTATTTTCTGTAATGTAGATTTTTTATTTTTTGTGATTTATTTTTATTTTATTTTATGTATTGTAGATTTTTAATTTTTGGTGACTTTAGTTTTTTTTCCTTTCTGTAATTAGAGTTGGGGGGTTATTAGGAGGTAGGTAGGTAGTGTAGGTGTTAATAGGTTAGTGTAGAGGGGGGGTAGTTTAGATTTAATGGTTTATTGGGGGGCTATAGTGCAGTTTACTGTTTATACTTAGTGTTATAAGGGTACTGGAGAACACTCATAGCACTTATGGGGTAATGTTAGGCTTCTAACTGTCCCATGAGGGTCTTTAAATACCCTTATGGGACTAATAGGGTTAAATAGAGGCTTATGAGGGTCTGTATGACCCCCATAAGAGACCGGGTTAAAATGCTGTTTTGCTTACACTTTGGGTCATGAGGGTCATGGATGACCCGCATGGCACTTAGTGTGTTATAGGGGTCTATATAGTTGAGGCACACAGTACACTCACATTGTGTGACAAACAGCATTTCAACACTTTTTTTATTGCCCCATCATTTTTGACTGGCAAGTCGCTAGTCTCATATAATAGTTGTCAAACTGCAAGACGTTGTCACACTTGGCGAGGGGCTTATCACAGCGAGCTGTTAACATGTAGCACTTCGATGCGAGCCTTGCGAAGCGAGGCTAGCCGTTAACACGTAGCACTTAGGTGATGAGCCACTACAAGCGCCGGACTTAACCACAAAAAAAGACTTCCTAAACGCGGGATCGCCTTGGCGTGCAAGCGGTTCACAACCGCGGGACTTAGAAAAAAAAAAAAAAGACGCGCCACTTAGAAAAAGAAGATTCGAGCCGCAAATAATTACGAGATTATCGGCCGGACAACCAAAAGCAAAAAACAATAAAAACACACTAAATACACCCAATTACAAAAGCATCACAGACAGCACGGGGCAACAAAAAAATGGCTGCAGAAAAAAATGAAAGAGAGGCTACACGACCACGGACCGCGCAAAACACTGCCAACCGCGTAGCACTTTACACATCACACTACGACCTACAACATACACTATTACAAAAGCCGGAAAATACTCACGAGTTGCGTACCACATTAATAACATTACGACTATACAATGCCGCTTTACACAATAAACCAACGGCTTTACACAATAAACCAACGGCTTTACCTCGCGCACTGAGCCTATTTATATTCAAAATGTATATTCTATGCAGACGAAAAATACAAACAGATTGTTAGCTCTTCAGCTCGCTGCATATATGAATTATGAATAATTAAAGTATAGTAATTTATTTAAGAAATCATTCATTATTACTTAACTACATGTACATAGAAATATATATCTCTCTCAGAGGACCAAAAGTACACGACAGGAGAGGCGCTCAGCGCAAGACTCTGAATGAGCGTCGAAGGTCCTCACAGTCCAAAACGGTTTACATTCTGTGTCACCACAGCATTTCCATGGCTTGAAATTTTATTGCAGCGTCATTTTTGATGGGCAAGTTGCTAGTCCTTATTATAAGCTGTATAAGTGTCATACTACAATGTTTTGTATTTTTTCATTATGAAGACATGTTCAAATGCGTTGTAACCTACTTTTCACATAATAAAAAAAAACAGCCCGCACAGCTTAAAATAGAAATGTGAGATGTCTCAGTTCACTTATGAACAACTTCTCGCCTTAATGAATATAGCCATATGTTTTGAAACAATTTCCCTTTTTATATATGAGTTTACTTATGCAGAACTAGAAAGCAGAATATTGTTGAACATATGATCAGATTTAGTAACTGTCTATATAAATTCCACAGTTAATCAATGACACAGACTCAAGAAGTGGTTGTAATGCATAAAAACAAATATGAAGTTGTATGATCTCCCTAGGAAAAGGTAATTTCAAATAAATAGGCACATAACTATTAGCATACAAATAAATTCCTTTGCATTTCTCTGAAGTTGGTTCCAACCTGTTTCATCTACTTCTAATCTATCTACCCATCGCAAGACTTTCTTTGAAACACATACCTGAATTCATTGCCAACATGAATATATAATGTAAGAAACATTGATTCAAATCTTGTAAACCTGTACATGACCTGAGAATTTTAATGGATTGCAAGTATAGTTTTGCATATACCGTTTATTCATATCAACAATTTAGCTGAAAAACATTTTGTTTGCTCAATACAGGCTTTTGAATACACCAACATCTCAATTTACACACTCCCACTTAAACCACGCATGATGCATGCGGCCAACATCCGACCCAGTCACCTTTGTGATGTTGGTTGATCAGGGCTATTTTCAACTCAACTGTGAATGTTTTCTGTGCCTTTTTAGCTTTAGTCTCCCCAAATGAAGCAGCTTGCCTTTTTCCATACATAATTGATGGGGAAAAGAGTTTCACATAAAAATAAAAAGTGGGAAATACAGCAATTCAATATTTAAGGGACACTATAGTGTTAAAACAAGTTATTACTATTTTGAAATATAAGCTGCATCATTATAATGAAATCACTATTAACTCCATTATATAAAGTTATTATTTTTATATTGGTCTGCTTGACTCTAGGGGGTTGTCATATTAGTCTCTGTTTTTTCTCCAATCGCTCAGGTCATTGTGTGGGTTGAGTCATGCTTTTAGTGCACACTGCATGGCTAGCAACTTCCTATTTGTTCACATTATCATGTTACCTCCTTCTCTAGAAGCTGTGCCACTCTGGCCAATAGGAAGATACTGAAAGTGCAGTCGAATCTGCAATATGGAGATTCCTATATTGCTTCCAGACCACCTCTGTGGGAGAAAAGCAATCACTGCACATATCGTGTGGCTGTATAATACTTGGTTCATTCTTTCTCAGAGTATGGCAGAAGGGTATTTCTGATTTTAACATAATTCTTTATTTCTCATTCAAAGTTTATTGCTTTAGACTCCCCTTCCCCACCCTTATTACTAGAGCCAATCTGCACTGCAAAGTAATTTAGGGCAGTCTGCCATTTTCTGGTGGATCCATCTCTGATACAAGTGGCTGTAGTAACAACTTTTAGGTATTGCAACAGTAGATTAATGATTTTACTTCTGGCTAGTAGAACAAATTTAACAAATATGTGTATGCTGCCAAATATTCCAGATATCTGTTTTCTGACTCACTCAATAAGACATAGGGATTAGTGGTAGAAATATTAATTAGGTAATTTCAGCCAAATATTATCCAAGTGAATTATGAAATCACAGTGAGCTTAAAGTAAACACCAAGTACCTTTAGCAGACACATAGTGTGCCAACCAATTCTGCACTTCACAGCTGAACATTAATCTTACAATTATAAGATTACTGATAGCATTCATAAACATTATTAAAGGCGGAGATAATTATAATCTTAAACATATAGGGCCTCATTCAATTGCGATTTTCCCAATTGAATAGGGCTCTATATAAGCACAGAGATTTTTTTTTTTTACAGAAGTTTTTAGTTAGTGAACTTCTATCCAGAAGCAAGGTCTTCACAAACTAAAAACTTCTGTAAAAAAAATATGCTCTGTGCTTATATAGGGCCCTGATCAATTGGCTAAATCACAATTGAATGAGGCCCATAGGTTCTGGACTTGCAGCTATATTTGGGTTTGCACTAACAATCTGCTTCAGGACAGCCAATGTAAGTTGAGCAATACAAGACTCTACCTTATACATGTAAGCCTAGAAGTGGGCAAGAAAGCACACTGACTGAAACAGACAAATTAGAGTAATACAATAGCACTTTTTCTGAACTTGTAGTAAAAGCAAAGCCTGCAAAAGGGTCACATTATGAGAATCATTATGTTGATATCTGGTGAACACAAATAGTTATTAAAATCACAAAAAAAGACACACGTATGTTCTCTTCAATGCATGGTAATGAAAAAAAAAAGTTTTAAATATAACCTTTACTGTAATAAATATATTAACATATCTCCATTGATCATATTATTTGCCCTGTTAATGATATTACTATGAGAAATATGTATTGCATATAGAATTTTATTCTCAAATAAATATGTCTATAATTCCCATGGTTTTCTTCAGATCATTAATCTGTTTTATAAATATCTATCTATATTTGGGTGGGATTATACTGTATCCTTTTATTAATTTGTGTGTGTGTTACCAAAAAAGGGTTACACTGTTTATAGTGACACGCTGTTCTAATTAAATACACACACACACACACACACACATATATATATATATATATATATATATATATATATATAATCTTGTAAAAAAAAGAAAAAAGCAAAAAATGGCGCTTGACACCTGTAGTAATAAATAACAAAAGAAAAAATAAATAAAAGGAATATATCTTTCTAACAGCAAGAATACCAAGGAAAATGTATAGGTATAATAATCAAGTGTGTCTCCATATAATAATGGTAGACTGATGAGTTTAAGGATATCAGGTAAGTAACACTCAGTATTACTCATACATCCCAATAACCTTCTGGTAAAGTCCTCATACATCTGTTAGGACAATCATCGGACTGTAACTTTATCTAAGGTAATGAAAAAATACGTAAATAGGTAAAAAAATATATCGAAAAATAGAAAAAATTGAAAAAACACTCTATAATATAAATAATGATCACAATAAAAAATATAAAGGCAAAAGATATCTTGAAAGGTGCTCAGGTATATAAGGTAAGCGAAAAAAAGGAATGGTGAACAGTACACCAAAGCATAGCGTGAAATACGATTGCTAGCTCATAGAAGCAGTCAAACCAGCTCTCCCAAATCTTACCTTATAACTCCTAGTACATACCACACTGCTCCATATGTTCCAGAAATGTAAAGGTAGAGTAGGAGCATAACAAGATATACCTAATGCCTTAAAAATATACAAAAAAGAGTGTGCCTTGAAAAAGATAGTGCAGTAACTATCGAACACGGTCGGCTAATTTTGTTTATTTTTTTATATATTTTTAAGGCATTAGGTATATCTTGTTGACGGCTTCTATGAGCTAGCAAGCGTATTTCACGCTATGCTTTGGTGTACTGTTCACCATTCCTTTTTTCGCTTACCTTATATACCTGAGCACCTTTCAAGATATCTTTTGCCTTTATATTTTTTATTGTGATCATTGTTTATATTATAGAGTGTTTTTTCCATTTTTTCTATATTTCTCTATATATTTTCACCTATTTACGTATTTTTTTATTACCTTTGATAAAGTTACAGTCCGATGATTGTCCTAACAGATGTATGAGGACTTTACCAGAAGTGTTACTTACCTGATATACTTAAACTCATCAGTCTACCATTATTATATGGAGACACACTTGGTTATTATACCTATACATTTTCCTTGGTATGCCTGCTGTAAGAAAGATATATTCCTTTTATTTATTTTTTTCTTTTGTTATTTATATATATATATATATATATATATATATATATATATATATATATAGTAAATAAATAGTATACTTGTGTTCACATTTGAACTTCTAAAACAAATAAAAAAACCTTTTTCCTGCTCAGAGTTCTGAGAAATACAGTTATTGCACTGCATTCTGGGAACCTGGGCAGGGACGTGCAAATGTGCCCACAAAGGCTTTGCTCTTGAAATCCATTACCATTTTAAACATGACTTCCTTTAAGCATATGCCTGCTGTATTACACAGCTTCAATAAAGGATGGATTATACACAAGCCAGGAAAGAAATAAATACATATATATATATATATATATATATATATATATATATATATATATATATTGTTACATTGTTTAATTCTCCTAGTATTGCAGCTTGATCTATACTTAGCCAAATATACACAAAGTAAAATGTTTTATGCCAAAATACAAAGGTTTGTCCTGCATAATGTCACAGATAAAGCAATATTATTCAGGATATTCTCTATTTATTACCATTGTTGTCTAAATGTCCTCCTTATGTAATCGAGGTTACACCTCAATTTGATAATTAGCAATTTATAGCTTTTGCTTGATGAATATCCCTTTTAAAAAGTTGAATGTTCTCCCCAATCAGTTATTTATTATAGAACTATTGAATTGCCCGTCAAAAAATTGCGGCAATAGAATGGTAAGTCAAAGAATGATGTTTGGCACACAAAGTAAGTGTTTTGGTTGTGTAAGTACTTTTTGCGCTTATTGCGAGCTTCATATTTTTTAATGATAATTAATTAATTAATTAAATTAATATACCTTACCTATTTGTAATGAATATATGCAGCAAGCATTGTGCTGAAGAGCTAACAATCTGTTTTGATGTTCCTGCAATATACAATGTATATTTGCATTGTTGGTGACCTGAGGTGTAGGTGTCAGCAATGTGTGAAGTGTGTAGTGTAAATAGGCTGCATGAGCGAGGGGAAGCCGTTTGTGTAACTGTGTAGTTGCGCATTTTGTCATTTGAATGTTAGTATATGAAAGTTAGTGGTGTAAAATGTGTATGTGTTAGGCGGGTCTGGATGATTTAGCGTCCCTCGTAATGCTGTATTTTATAGATCGTACGGTCCTGTGTAAAAGTCGGATATGTGTCTGGCGGAGTTTTGCATGTTTAGGGGTCGTGTGACCTTGTTTTCGTTTTTTTCGGCAGACATTTGTTCTCTTCCTTAGGGGATTTTTGAGTGGCTAAAATTGTAGTTACATTGACGTGTAAGATGACTTGCAGACGTCCTGGGTGTCCCCCCTTGCTGTGTGTGATGTTTTTATTTTATTTTTGTTTGTATTTAGTGTGGTTTTCGTGTTTTTCAGTGTGCGCGGTTCGGCCGTTAAGTTCGTATTTTTTGCAGCCCGTATTTTTTTTTTATGCAAGTCGGGGTTTTCCTTTTTTAAGTGTTACGGGACGTATTTTTTTTTCTGCAATTTTTTCAAAGTGCTACGGTTTCGCAGTGTGAATTGTGTATTTAAGTTTTGTGTTCATGTGTAGTCCCGCGGGTCGTAGGTATGATGGTAAAGTGTTGCGGGGTCGTAGGGATGAGCGCCTACGACGCTCATCTTTACCAGCGCAGGGAGCGCCTTTGTTAACTTTAACATGATCAATTAAATATTGATTGCAATGTGTGTTTCCTGGTACAAAAATGATACATCAAATATTATTAGGTACAAGTGTAATGAAGGTCATCATAAGTATAAGTGATGGACGGATCTCATTTCTGGTTATCGCCATGAACTTACTAGATAGTGATCCGTGCCTAACTGCTGTCCCTAGGCTCTCTCACCAGCCAAGAGCTGTGCTGCGGGTCTCTGGAGCGTGACATTACTCGTCAGCAACACTACCAGATGATTTCCCCGCACTGCTCTAATTTACGGTGTCCCGAAATAATGACTCACCACAAAGGATTGCCCTTAAAAGCGCGCCGATAAATCAGTGCACACTATAAAGCTCGCACGAATAAAGCACGCAAGCGACAAATGCGCACGCCCCTTTGTCAAATGTCAAGGAGGAATGCACCATAGCAGGCATCTCTGTACCAGCGAGGCACACCACCTGCCACCATAGCAGGATCCTCTCAGTACCAGGTATAGAGTGAAGCTCCTTTCAGTACCAGGGTGGCACGTATCTACTTAGGACACCATACAAGTGAGGCACCTCCCAGAACCATGTGGATGAGACTCCTCTTAACTCCCGGGTGTGCACCAGTGAGGCACCTTTGAGCCCCAACAAACCACCTCTCAGTCCTGGATATGTTGGCGAGTCATCTCTCACCACCAGTGTGGACCTATCCTGCAAAAGGGCATTTTATAATCCAGACACCTATCAAGATTTAGGGCATCCAGCTTCAGTTAGGGCATCCCACCCAGATCCAGTAGGGCCCATCTCCAAGATACATTTCTAGCACCCTCACCCAGATCCAGTGGGGCCCCTTGTCCAGGAGAAACCAGGGTCCAGTGAGAAGGACTGTTACTAGATCTTGATCATGACAGTACCTGGGGGCTGGATATGGAGCCCCCAGCTGAGATATGGACCTTGCCTACAGTTGTATCACTGGTGGCCCTTATAACAGTCCTACTGCAGCCTGTGCATTCTCATGAAGATAAGGAGGGTGCATATTAACCCAGTGTGTGCTGCTAAGGACCCAAGGGGTGTTTCATTCACTCTCCCCTCCCCTGTGTCTCTTCCACCCCCTCTCACCTCCCCTCTCCCCTCTATCCCCTTCCACCCTCTCTTCCCTCCCCTGTGTCTCTTCCACCCCCTCTCCCCTGTGTCTCCCCCCCACCCATGCTCCCTTGCATGCTTCTCTCCGCTCTTTGTCCTACGAGTACGCCACTCACCAATGCCATGCTTACACTACCTCTATAGGTGCTAGGAGTTCTCCACTCACCTACAGTTGTGGGCACTGGAGGCAGCTGTGGGGCTGGAGTCATAGCCCAGGTGGCACAATGTGCTTTGTGCTGGCTGAGATCAGAGCCCCCGGCTGCATGCATTGGGTGGATGGGAGGGGACAGATTCTGGATCTGGATGAGGGTGCTAAAGATGTATCCTGGATGGCTGGTACGTGTATCCTGCACTGTTGGTGCACATTAGTCAGCACGCACTTGACTACAGCTCTCAATTGGCGGCGCGATTACGTCTGCACGCTTACGGCGGAGAGTATTTCGCATGTATTGAGATTAATCCTTATAAATACCTGTGACAGTGTCCTAACGGATGAACCCACTAATATAAATAATAAAAAAAATGTAATAAGTTATAATAATGTGTAGTCAATGTGTGTGCTTATGAATCACATATTATAATTGTCAAACTGCGATTCGTCATCACGCTTGCGACAACGATCCCAAGGCGATCGGATCCCGAGCATGCGCCTTGCGCGGCATCAGAGACACAGGGAAAGAGACACAGGAAGGAAAGAGACACAGGGGAGGGGGTTAGAGACACGGTAGAGGGAGGTAAAAGCACAGGGGGGGAGGAGATACAAGGGAGGGAGAGGAGGGGGAAAGGAGACACAAGGGAGGGAGAGGGGAAACGAGACACAAGTGAGGAAGTAGACAGGGGGAGAGACTCGCAATGAGCTCCAAAGGCACTCATCGCGAGGACAGTAAAGTAGACGGTGGGAGAGGTTGGGGAAGGCTCGCAATGAGCTGCAAAGGCACTCATTGTGAGGTCCGTGATGAGCGCTGAAGGCGCTTATTGCGAGGCACATGATGAGTGCTGAAGGCGCTTATTGTGAGGCCCATGATGAATGCCAAAGGAACTCATCGCGAGGCCAGTAAAGTAGAGGGGGAGATGCTCCCATTGTGTGGCAAACAGCATTGTCAGGCTTCACTTTTTATTGCCGTCATTTTTGACAGGCAAGTCGCTAGTTAAATTATGTTGATCCTGGAAGTTATATACTAATGTTGTGATAATAGAAGATATGGAAAAAGAGGCTGAACTAGTTAAATAGAACAGTTTGGAGATATATTATTGTTAAGGTGTACCCCTCTAAATAGGAATATATTAAGACAAAGTAATATATTAAAGATATGTAGAAATGGATTATGAATGCATCTCAGAGGAAAATCATAAGTGTATGCAAACATTTTTTTGCATGAAAAAAATCCTCAAATAAACTAACCCTTAAGTTTACAAAAGTCTTCCATTTTCTGGCAGTTGATTTTTACGGAGAAAGTCCCTGAAAATCCAAGCTCAATTTGATTAAAATGAATATTTAGTTGTAGCCAATCAGAGGCAGGAACAACAGTGTTCAACATTATAATAGTTTGCATGTCAGCGTCTTCTGACATGCTCAGTACAACCACTTAGGTCAGAAGGATAGACCTCTGTCTCAATTTGGATGTAACTACTTATTGCTGATTGTGTGTGGATAATCCATCTCTCTATTGCACCAGTTGAGTGGCCCTATGTGATTGTTACATACATACTAGCTGCTTGTAAGTCAAAAATGACAGCAATAAAATTTGAAGGCTGGCAATGCTGTATGCCACACAATGCAAGGCTTTCCCATCTCTAACTTGCGGGCCTTGCGATGAGCACCACTTTCATGCCTCATAATTAACACCTGCTCATTGAGAACCATGCTCATTGCGAGCCCCACAATGAGCACTCATTGCAGACGTCGTCCAATCCTCCACTTTTGAGGCCTCGCGATGAGCTCCTTCAGCTCTCATCGCAAGGTCTGCAATGAGTGCCCTTAGCACTCATTGCGAACCTCTCCCAACTCTCTGACCCCTGTGTTTGTTTCTCCCCTCTCCCTTCCATGGGCCTCATTCTATTATCGGGCGTAAATCGGCCGTAAGGCTGCGATTCCTTGCGGGGGTTCAGTTAACTCGCGATTCTATTATACGGCCCCGCAAGGATCTCCTTTTACGGCCGGCCGCATATCTTGGAACCGGCCGTAAGCGGTGAAATATAAAAACGCAAAAATAAATTTCAAGCCTGCACTGTACAGCTCTGTAAATGCTAGGGATCATATTGGGGGACATGAGGATTAAAAGAAACCCACTCTCAAGCTTGCACATCAGCCCAAACCCGAGTTCAAATTAACTGTTTATTTTCCGGCTGCGGCGTGGGCGGGTCTGAGGTGCTCCAAGCACTCTGGACTTTTTACATGGATATTTTACGGATATTAAAAATAAAATATTTTACGGATTTGAGCACAGGATAATTATGTGCTATTTTTTCTAACACCTAAAATCCCTTTATAGTCTTCTAAAAGTGCAGGATGGCTTTATTTGAGCTATTTTATGTGCTTAATTGGTGCTAGCGGGACCTCTTTCCTGCAAGTAAGCTGCAGCTCATTTTTAGCCTTGCAGAGAGGTTTCCCGGAGCAATTGAATTGCAAATCTCTTGCGGCCGTTTTAGATCAAAGGCTTTCCTCCGGCGCGAGCGGCCGCAAGAGATAGCAAGGCACCGGCCGCAAGCTTGCCGGAATCCCCGGCCGTAAGGGAATAGAATAGCAGAATAGCTTGCGGCCGGTCCTTGCGGCCCCGCAACGGCTGCGGCCGCTAATAGAATGAGGCCCCATGTATCTATTTCCCCCTCTCTCCCTCCCCTCCCTCCTTCTGGCCTGTTTTTTTCCCCATTTTTTCCTCCCCTGTGTCTCTTTTCCCCCCTCTCTCCCCCCTGTGTCTCTTTCCACCCTTCCCCTCCCTCCCCTGTGTCTTTCTCCTCTCTGTCTCTGTTCAGGTCTTGCGTGCCTTCCGAGGATCGCCATTGCTTGTATTTTCCAAGTCTTATGGGGCTCGCGTTGATGGGCTAAGTGTTACGGGCTTCGGCCTTGTTTTGAGCCTATTTGCAAACATTTACGTTTTTATGGCCACCATTTCCTCAAATTAGCTTGCAACCTCACTCACAGGCTCCCTGCCTCTCTCCATGTGCTGTGTGTGAGGTTGTAAGTTTTATTTTTTTGTTGGTATTCCGATTGCTTCCGAGTTACAAGCTTGAAAAAATATTGGCTGTTACATTTGAAAAAAATTTCAATCTCTTACGTGCTTTGTGATCAGCGCCAATCTCCGAAATATGCCAATTAAGCCTCAAATTAGTGTGCAACCTCACTCACAGGCTCCCTGCCTCTCCCCCTGTGCTGTGTGTGAGGTTGTAAGTTATTTTTTTTTATTAATTGCTGTTTGTTGGTGGTTTTCCGATGGCTTCTGAGTTACGGGCTTGAAAAAATATCAGCCGTTAAAGTCGTAATTATTTTCAGTCTTATGTGCTTTGTGTTTAGCCCTAAAGTCCTACGGCCTTCAGCGCTGATCACGGGCAATCTGTTTCCATCCTCCATCGGTGAAGGGTCCCTGAAAGGCGATACGGCTCTCATTACAGCAAAGTCCTGCGGGCCTTGCCATGAGCACCTATGGTGCTCATCGTGAGCCATGCAAAGAGCGACTTCAGTGCTCATTGCAGCAAAGTCATCCAGGCCTAACGATGAACGCCTACTGCGCTCATCGCAAGGCCCGCAATGAGCGCCACAGGAGCTCATTGAGTATGCACCATCCCGTATCTTTTAACATAGCGTTACCAACAAACTCGTGATATGTGATATGAATACGTAAGGGGAGGCTTATTATAGCTGTAATATGGAAACAATGGGCCATATTCTATTAGTTGCTCACAAATGCCTCAAACTCATAAATTTGGCTGCGGGTGCTTCTTTTTACATTTTTAAAAATGTTTAGATGTATTCTATTGACTCTAGCTCGCAAATTCTCAAGGCTGAACTCGCAAACCCTGCCTTTTTAAGTCTGATTTCAGGGGGCGTGATCAGATGATCTGACAATATTTAAGCAAGCCCATAATTTACTTCTTAGACACAGCCAATAGTAAATGAGACCGTTATCATGATGTCAGCAAAACATGGAAGTTAGACGTAATCTGCAATCGGGGGCTAAGTATTAATCAATGCCAATAAGTAATATTTGACGATCGGGTCAAGTAATCTAGCACTCTTTAAAATGCATTAGAACATCTGTTTTAGTCCATGTCAGTTTTATGATATGTATTAACCCCTTGAGTCCCGGAATGGATATTACTCAGAAATAACTTCTAAAAATAATATTTTTTTATTGCATTTGGAGAAACCAGTCAGAAATTACATATGAGGATGAATCTACACAGACATTCCATCAATAAGCACAAGGAGGACAGCTATTGTACTCCAGTCGGACACCATTTCACCCAGAATAACCACTCCATGAAAAATCTCAAAATCAAAAAACTCAAAGTTTTTTTTTTTTTAATTGTAAGGAAAGAAAGACATTTTAAATAAAAATAATTATGCTCTTTAACAGTAATAACTCAGGCCTTAATGTAGACATGGAATTTTTATCTCATTATAAGAATTTCTTGTAACAGCTAACATTTATGATTGTAAATATATATGTGTGTTTTTTTTTTTTTTGTTCTCTGCCTTTTTCCTGAGTTTGGTTAAAGCGCTATGGTTCCTTAGATGTGAAACTATTTATGACCCCAATTTACTTACTCCCACACACTTGCACAGCTGGCTGAACAGAACATTATTTGTGAATCTGTAATCAGTATTGCCTCTCACTCGACAAAGAGAGTAACGCTCTCGAAAGCTTGTGATGAAACCTATGAATATGTTTGTCCAATAAAAAAGGTGTCACTATATACGGCAATACTCTGATTATTCATCTGGATTACTGGACATTCATGGCTACCTCATTCTTCATATATATATATATATATATATATATATATACTGTATATATATATATATATATATATATATACATGCACATATTTGGCACCCTGACCTGTGCGCTCTGGAAAACTGCGCGCCGTCATCAGCGCCCCAGAGAAGAATGCGCCACCCTGCATGCCGACAACTGCGCGCCACCCGGAGAGACTGCAGATTAGAAGGCAGAAGGGCAGATAGGGAGTGCAGTGCAGGGGAGAGAGAGAGAGGGGGGATGGAGTGAGGCGACAGAGAGAGGGGTTGGGGTACAGGAGAAAATGAGATGATAGGTACAGAGGACAGAGAGTGGGAATGGGGGATGGGGAGAAGAGAGAGGTAGAGGATGGGTGAAGAAGAGAGGGAGAGGAGGGAAGGAAAGGATGGGTGCAGGGGACATAGTGTGGAGATGGGGTGCAGGGGACATAGTGTGGAGATGGGGTGCAGGTGATGGGGTGCAGTAGGGTACAGGTGATGGGGTGCAAATGAGGAGAGTTGATGAGGTGCAGTAGAGGCGATTGGATGCAGGGAGGCGCGCAGTTGTCGGACGCGCTGTTGTCGGACGCACTGTTGTCAAACGCAGGTGTCGGCGCTCGCTGATGATGGCGTGCAGTTTTCCAGAGCGCAAAGGTCGTGCTACCATTATACATACATGCATATATAATTACACACACATACATACATGTATAATTATACACACATAAATGCATGCATACATAATTATATAGACACACATACATATATAACACACAGATACATACATATATAATTAAACACACATACATAATAAATATACACACTTACATATATAATTACACACACAAACATACATTTATAATTACACATACATACATACATAAATAATTATACACACATACATGCATACATACATATATAATTATGCACACATACATGCATACATAATTATACATTCATGATTATACATACATACAAATCTACAAGACAACAAGTGTACTTACACTATCATACTGACAGTGTGCAGAAGCCTCTGCAGTACCACTGTTCTCCATTATAACACCTCTGACCCCATGACAGGCAGGTCCTTACTTTCAACACTCAGCTCCAGATCCCACCTACCTTGACAGGTACTGGCATTTTTTTTAAATCACTGGTCTAGACACCCCCTGAGCAGGGCTTCCCCCTAAGCAGGGCCCCAGTGCACCTCACCATTTGCAGTAGATCAGTCCCTGGTTATACCACCTGTTAGTTACGAAGTGACCATCACTTTAATGGAAAGAATCTTACACATTCATAGAGTTTGTTATTAATTCTCTAGTTCACAACTAGAGAATATGTATTGTTTAATATGATTATAAATCTTTGAATTCTTGAAGAAGTATAGAATAAGAACAGATATTTATTGTCTTAGTTACTTTTTAGTTAGACAAGATTACATTCCACAGGATTCCAAACTAGACATGTAATCCCCTTTGGATATATATTTAAAAAAATGTGTTTATCTTAGGTGATACTTGGCGGCAATAAATGTAGGCCACTAGGGAATAAAAGATATTAAGATTCTTACTTAAAGGGATATGTAAGTGAGCTGGATTATGAGTGCATCTGATAGAGGAGAATTAGAAGTGTATGAAAAAATACCAAAATAAGAATTTAAACACTTACCTTGAAGTTGGCAAAATACCTTTTCATTTCTGTCAGTTGAAATTTAGGATTAACGCCCTCCAAACCCAGGCTAAATTGTTATCCAATTGAAAAAATGTTTTGGCCAATCCGGAGAAAATAAAGACTGAAACATTTGTATCACAATCTGGCAGTTGCTGTCTGTTTTTTTCTCTATACCTGTCTCCTTATGGGCAATTTCAGCTGTGACCCCACCAACCATCATTTCCTTTAGAGGTCACACACTGTACCCTGCAGGGTACACTTTATGTATGTAAGCTTCCTAGGGGTGTGCACATTCACATATCAGTATTTAGCATATAAATATGTAAGTACATTCAACTTTTCAACATAATACATATTTTTCTATGAATCACTAGCTGTTTATTAGGAAACATTTGAAACCCAGGAAACTTACATTTACCTTTAAGTGCTTTAAACCTGAAGTACATCAGCATGTTTTTCTGTTTTTAAGGCTCATTATTATTAACAGTGTTACACTCCATAATACCAATGTGATGAATAAAGAGATGAACTTTTTCCAGTAAACAAAGTATTGTATAACATACAGTCTTATTAAGTGCGATTCAGTAAATTTAAAAGGGCTCTATTTAAGCACACAGCATATTTTTTTTACAAAAGTTTTTAGTTAGTGAACTTCACTAACTAAAAACTTCTGTAAATAAATTATGTTGTGTCCATAAATAGAGCCCTTTATTTTACGGAATCGCAATTTAATAAGGCTGATATAATGTTTAGAGAGCAAATCTAGGATCAGTCCGTCTGTGCCAGTGCATGTGTTCGGCAGCACTGACAGTTGCAGTTCAACGAACTGTCCGCTGGATGGTGCCGTAAGGTTTCAGGGAAGGCCAAGAACTATTCCCCCTCCGACGTGGCGCAACTCAACGGCGCTGAATTGACAGCGAGGCCATTGTTATGATCGGCACGGGCACTAGGCCCTCGGGGGCCTCGGGCACACCTCTCCTAGCTCAAGGCCTCTTCTGTTGGTGCGCCTTATAACAATGTGCAGCAGTATCAGAAATCAGCAGCTCCATCGATCTGTTGGCGGTGGAACGTCTGCTGTCAAATTTTACACAAGTGAAGAGGGAAAGGACCCAAATCTATATTTAATCTAGTGACATTCTATCCCAGCAAAATCAACTATGATATTATTTAACCCCAATTGGTATCCAAAAAACACTAAGACCACTAAGTAGATTGTTACTCTATTGCAATAGATCTACTTTCTTCTAGAATGAAGTTCCAAGAGACATGTGACTAAGTAGTTAGTGGAGATCCCCGCCACATGATACGTCAGTTAACAGCGATGCTCACTCCCTATTTGCATGATTCTAAGGGTGCCAGTGAATGTCTGTGAGGCGGGGTGTTTTTTCATGTTAGGTATGACTAGTTTAATTGATTCATTGTTTTTTAGTCATTTGTTTAACCCTATAGATGCGGATTGTAATGAGAATGGGAAGAAGGAATAGATCCTAAGGCACCATTTAAATTATAATTATCAGTTTCCAATTTCCTATTTTTGTCAACGATTCTCTTATGTACTGGGTATGATTCAGTAAACATGTAAATCTGAGAATTGTAATCCTGATGTGTTCCTTCAGTGTGGACAATCATACCACATTCAATTTATATATATTAAATGTTTGTGAATTTTATTCCACCTAGAAGTGTATATTCTAAAATATAGAGCTAGATAGAATAAATACTTTATGTTAATGCTGATCTATCATTGTAACAATTCCTACAATAAAGTGAAAATAACAATCTTCCAATCACATATAAAGGGATGATCAAAAAGAAAATTGAACTTATTATAAAAGTGATAAGGGAAATACATTTTCTGATCAGTGATAACAATAAAAATAAAAACAGATCTATCACAATGATTAATAGAATTAGAGAAAAAAATATATATAAAATTATAAGATACCAAGATAAGGTATAACAAATGAAAAATATTTGGTATATATACTGTGTATTATAATAGAGCCCCCTAATAACATTTAAGCAAGGTGTAACTATAGTGTCTTTAAATCAAAAGTCTTGAGTAAGAACGAAAATATATTGTCCATTGTATTTCCCTTTTATTATTTAGTTTATAATATACTTGTGAACCTTTTAGAACATAAGGATGATTACATCTTACTAAATAAATAAAATATAACAGTGTCACATAAATGATCTTGTGTACTCCAAAATAAAAATAAGTAAAAATCTTATACTAGGATTATAAATTAGATATATACATATGTAAAATATGATGTGTAAACAGATGCTACCTAAATCGCTAATATGAATATTAAATTGCTTTATGTATCATATATTTAAATACATGCTATGTGTGATGAGCTAACAATATTTAATTTAAGTGGCGGAGAGCCAGGCCATATTGATCTTGAACTTAAGAAAATAGTGAACAAACTAGGTGAATAATCTAGATTGTGTTATGGGTTCTCATATAAATACAATATTACATCAGATTGGATGTATGACCCGCTTTTTCTGGGACTATGTTCGTTAACAGATTTGTCCATAATAAGATCAGGACTAATCGTTTTTCTGATATTCAATGAAGATCCTTTACAAAAATTGTATTTATTCATTCACTTCTGCACTATTAATAAACAAGCACTGTCCTCTTTTTATTATTATTATTATTATTATTATTATTATTATCTTTATTTATATCGCGCCAACATATTCCGTAGCGCTGTACAGGGGGTTAGTACATGGCAAAAAACAAACTTAACACCTTAAAGAATGGAGGGCCCTGTTTTTGAGCATATAATCAAATGTACATAGTGCTTGTTTCCAAGACACGGACACACAATTGAAAACTCGCAAACTTACAATCTAAGGGTTTAGGTGTGATACAAGAGGGTGACAAATACAAAATGGCAACGTGAATGCAATTTGTCTAATCAATTGGAGGGGTCTGTGAGCTGTACTGTAGAGTGTGGGTGGGAGTGTTTTTAAGCTGTGGAGTGCGCAGTTGTAATTATAAAGGCTGAAGGTGATATGATTTTTTAAATAGGTGTGTTTTTAGTAATTTTTTAAAGGTTTTGAGGCAGGAAGTTAATCTAATGGAGCGAGGCAAGGAGTTCCAGATAGTAGGGGCTGCACGAGAAAAGTCCTGAAGACGGGAGTGAGAGGAGGTGATGAGAGATGAGGAAAGAAGAAGGTCGTTAGCAGAACGAAGGGGGCGGTTGGGAGAGTATTTTGAAACAAGAGCAGAGATATAAGGGGGTGCACTGTTGTTGAGGGCTTTATGTGTTAGGGTCATGATTTTAAACTTGATTCGGGAAGCTATGGGAAGCCAGTGGAGTGATTGACAGAGAGGACCTGCAGACACTGATCGTTTGGTATTGAAGATGAGTCTAGCGGAGGCGTTCATTATGGATTGGAGGGGAGACAGACGAGAGATGGGTAGGCCAGCAAGGAGGGAATTGCAATAGTCGAGTCGAGATATGATGAGAGACGGTATTAGAATTTTAGCTGTGTCTTGTGTAAGATAATGACGAATTTTGGAGATATTTTTTAGGTGAAACTGACAAAATTTAGTTATCGATTGGATGTGAGGAATAAAAGAGAGGGCGGGATCCAGTAGAACCCCAAGACAACGGGCCTGGGAGGTGGGAGTGATGATGGTGTTGTCAACAGTGAGAGTTATTTGAGGAGTGGAAGCTATAGTAGAGGGTGGAAAGATTAGGAGTTCAGTCTTAGACATGTTGAGTTTGAGTTTTTCTAAGACAACATCAATCAGCAATTGTATAAATAATACAATCAAACTGACCATCTCTCCATGTTCATGAGGATCCATGAGTTATTTATATTTATTCAGGGCTGAGTTTCTCACTCGTAGAAGCACCCCATTGAATATCATTTATGCATTTTGCAAGGAAATTGAAAATTATTTAGAAAATTGTTATATATGTTTTAATCTTAAAATATATTTTAATTGACAAGGTCACAGCGTCAAGTAGGTATATAAAGCAATTCTCCACCTTCAAAATATGGTTTTAAAGGACTTACGAGAAAAATATAATATTCACATTTGTACAAATACATTTTCTATAAATGCACACAAAAAATCACATTTTCATTTAATTCTTTAGGTATTACAGTGTCTAGTGGTCATATCCAGTGACGGCATTTGCCAGATTTCCTCATCAGTTATATCTGTTGTATCTGTAGTAGGCCCCAACACTTGAAGGTTATATACATTTCCTGGGTTTCAAATGCTTGGTATGAGATATGCTGTGATTATCAGAAAAGTATGTGTTATGTAGAAAAGTTCAGTGTACTTACAAAGTTATATGCTGGAAAGTAAAATCCAGCGAGAGACTTTATAGCACAGCCAGGAACCCCAGATTTTCATACAAATGTATCAGCTGCCTAAGCCTCCTCCTGATTGGCCAAAACATATTATGAAAATTATGCTAATTTAGCCTGGATTTCAACGGGGTGTTAACTCTAATTTTCAACTGTCAGAAATTACAAGACATTTTGCTAACTTCAAGGTAAATGTTTAAATGTTTAAGTATTTTTTAATGCAAACAAAATTTTCATACTGTGTGTCTGTTTTGCTGTTTCTAATGTTATCCAACTGCTCTCCCAATTGCAGTCTCAGCTTGCAGCATGTCATTCCGATGTACCTTTTTTTACATGGGCATTCTAGGCAATATATGATGCCGTTTAAATTGCAGTTGAAAAAAATGGTAATTTCATGGTTCCTGCCTGTTCTGTCTTGCAGTTGATGTTTATTAGTGATGTATTTACAGAATTTACAATGCCCCCACCTGTGGGTCCCTCTGGGAGGTGATTCTGATTTTTTTTTTGTAATTGTATTTTGTGTTTGGGGATCAGCATTTCATCTCTATATGTGTGAAGTGCTCTAAGGAAGGCCTTTCTGATGAACCTGTTACCTTATTCTCTTTGTTTGAGCCTCGTTCTTAAGTCACTGGCTTGTGCTTTGCAGTTGTTCATATCCAAGCAATTCCTGTGAATTTGCAAAAATCTTTCAGAAAAGATCGGATCATATGTTTCCTACATCATTTTCTTCAATTGTAATATCCAAAATATCAACCTTGTGAAATCAATATGATATGTGAAATTTATGTGTAAGTCATTTGTGAATAAAATGCACAAAAGTCTGTTTTCTCCCATCCCACAAAATGAATAGGTCATCTATATAGCAAAGCCATAAAAAGATTAAAAAAATCAATCAATTAGGACAGTAACACCTGATAAAAAAAAACCTGTATCGCAGACCCTCGCTGGCCTCCGTAGCAGTGGAACGCTCATCAAGCAGATATGGAATTAGCGTTGCAGCTGCATGATGTATTACATGACTAGCTAGTTAGCTTTGAAACTTTGTAACGATCAGTAACTCACATATCTCTGGGAACAATTCTAGAAGGGAGTAGATCTATTGCAATAGTGTAACGATCTACTTAGTTACATCAGGGGAGAATTTTTTTTTTTAAAACAACAATCAGTAATGATTAGTAACTCACTATCATGTCTCTGGAAATATTATTCTGAAAAGGAGTAAATGCATTGCAACAGAGTAACAATCTACTTATTTACGTCAATGGAGAATCACCTTCTAAAATTACGATTAGTAACTTATTCACATGTCTCTGGTAATGTCACCCTAGAAAGGAGCAGATTTATTGTAAGAAGATACTTAATTGTGTCAAGGGAGAATTACCCTTTATAATAATTCTTCTAACAAGCGTCTGTAAAAGAGGGAATAAATGTGGCAATACAATGGCTACAGGTTACTATCTCTGTCCTTATGCTTAAAACTATATTTTCTCTTGGTCTTAGTGTTTTTTTGTATACTAATTGGGGTCAATATAATACCATAGGTGCTATTTCCTAAGATATAATAAATATATATTATGCTATTCAAGACTCCATTTATTTGAAAACATTTATCTCTTTATTCATCACATTGATATTATGGAGTGTAATAATACAGTGCTAATGTGCCTTAAAACCCCAAAAACATACTGATGTATTCAAGGACTGTTTAACGTACTTAAACAATAATTTTTATATATATTATTCCATAGTGGCCTACAAGGGAATTACATTCATTGCTGCCAGGTATCACATAAGAAAAACACATTTTTTAAATGTATATCCAAAGAAGATTACATGGTCTGGTTTCCTGTGGAATTTAATCTTCTCTAACTAGAAAAAATAACTAAGACAATAAATCTGCAACTAGGAATTGATTTTGTTTAAACCCATGTATTTGTAATCTCTATTTCGACAAGAACTTAAAGATTTCTAATCCTACTACATATTCTCTAATTGTGAACTAGATAATTAATAACAAACTCTATGGATGTGTAAGATTTATCCTATTAAAGTCATGAAGATCTGGCTATTAGAATGATAAATAATAAATAACAATGATTAAGTGATTGTCATGTTGAAACTAACAGACAGTGGAATAATTATCTGAACACACAAACATATGCTTTTTTGCATATTTGAGCCAGTATGTGTTAACACGCACTACAAACATACTATAAATTGTTTTAGGACACTTTCTAATAAGTCAGCTAATTAGCATTTTACTTTTGTAACTGAATTGGTAAAACCAGAATAGACACAGAGAGCCTCATTCAACTGAAAGCCAGCAACTCGCTTGCAGACAGCCGCATGTCTGCGATCGAGTTGCGTGGACCGTTGGGCTCCGTTTGCAAGGCTATTCAATTGCTCCAGCCAGCTTCGTAAACCATGCACTGGTTCGGAGCAGTTGTGGGCGGGTACCGTATCAATCCAGCGAGCCCGTAACCGCCCATTTTGAATCAACCAGTAGAAAATGAGACTATCATAATTATGGGAGTAAAACATGGAGGTTACGTGTCAAACAATCAGGTTCGGGGGTCAGATATGCAATCAGACTCGCACAACTTTGCAAATGAAGAATTATGGAAATAAATGCTAATACTGTTCTAGTCCATATGGGTTAGCTGATATGTATTAGGGGCCGCATTTGCGGAGGTGGAGGCTCCCACGTCGGCTGCAATGAGCCGCAGGCGGGACTTAGACAACAAAGTTTACGGACTTAGCATCCACAAATACGTGTCGCGGGACTGCCCGCACATGAACACATTAAAAACACAATAAATACACACAACAAACACATAAAAAGCTTACCCACAGCAAGGGTGGGCATCCAGGACCTCTGCAAGTGAAGTTAAACCTCAATTTAAGTCCAAAATCAAGAGTTTACACACACGAAAATCCCCTAAGCGAGAGAAAAAATGGCTGCTGAAAAAAACGAAAACGAGGCTACAGTACCCTAAACACGCAAAACACCACAAAACACATACAGATTTTCCGAAAAAGCCGTACGAGGTCCAAGATACACTATTAACAAGGACACTAAATCATCCACAGTCACGTACTACATACACATTAGCCGCCATTTTACAACACAATGCGGAAGTACACAGCCACCCTAACGGATTTTCCTTGCGCACGCACACTATTTACTCTACACACTGCACACATTGCTGACACTTACTCATCAGCTCCACAACACTGAAAACCGACATTGTATGCTGCATCAACATCAAAACAGATTGTCAGCTCTTCAACACAATGCTTCCTGCATATATGTAAAAAAATGACTGCAATTAAATATGTATGTTTTGAATTCTGTTTTGCATGTAATATGTGTAGTTGAGACTTTAACATTTTTCTTATCTATAAAGAAGTACAAATATTATATAAAAGATGTTTATTTTTTAACATGCAACTTATAGGGTACCAACTGGTAACTGATCTTTTTTTAAGAGTAGTAACATTTTAATGTAAGAACAGGTCAACATTGTATTAATGAGAATTGTAAACATGACATAGGGCCTTATTAAATTAGCCCTTGTAGTTCTCTCTGTCCCCGCAAAAGGCAGTTTTTTGCTGTTTGCAAGGGTCGAATCCCTTGCATCCTGCTTTGCGAGATGACTTCGAAAAATGGCTGAGAATAGGCTCTGAGAGAGCAACGGAGTCACAAACAGCCTTAAAACTATGAGGTGAATCTCGCACCTCAGAAGAATCCCTACGAGCACAAAAAAGTGCTAGCAAGGAATCCTAAACCACATATGTGCTGCCTCGGAGCAGCCCGAGACAGCTGTGTGAGGCTCCCCACTACTCCCTAAACACATCCTCATGCTGCAGGGGTCCCTATCGGGACCCCTGCAGCCCCCCCCCCACCGTAACCCCTGGCAGCAGGGGTCCCCGATCGGCATAGATCAGGCCCCCACTGCATTTAAAAGTTTTAAATTCCCCGCCGTGGCTCCTTAAAGGGCCCGCAGCACACTATTAACAATCCTGGCCATGGCACCTAAAATTAACCCCCCTCTATGTCCCCACATTAACCCCTTGCTGCAGGGGTCCGCAGCCCCCCCCCCCCCCCCACATTAACCCCTTGCAGCGGGGGTCCCCGATCGGCACAATTTCCCGCCTTGCAGGTCCTTAAAGGACCGTAAAGGTCCTGAAAGGACTCACACTGAAAAAATTTACCCCAGGCAACTAAAATTAACCCCATAACTCATGGGGGTCAATACAGACCCCAATAAGCCCTTAATTAACACAATAATTCATGGGGGTCAAGACAGACCCCCATAAGCCAATAATTAACCCTATAACTCATGGGGGTCAATACAGACCCCCAAAAGCCTTAAATTAACCCTATAACTCATGGGGGTCAATATAGACCCCCATAAGCCAATAATTAACCCTATAACTCATGGGGGTCAATACAGACCCCCATAAGCCAATAATTAACCCTATCAATACAGACCCCCCTAAGCCCTTAATTAACCCTATAACTCATGGGGGTCAATACAGTCCACCATAAGCACTTAATTAACCCTATAACTCATGGGGGTCAATACAGACCCCCATAAGCCAATAATTAACCCTATAACTCCTGGGGGTCAATACAGACCAAATTAACATACAATAAATAAACATTATAAACATTATAAATATTCTACTCACCTTTCCAGCATGTCCCCATCCTTCTTCTTTTCTTCTCCAGCGCAGCCCCTGTTAATAAAAACACATTACATTAGTACAACATATAGACACAAAATAAAATAAAATAAACATATATATACATTCAACTTACCTCCCCGCGATGTCCCCGGCCTCCTCCTCTTCTGCCAGGGGGGGGGGGGCCCAGGAACAATCCACGCTCTAAAAAAAATAAATAAAAAAACGAACGGAGGTCTGCACTCGCAGACCTCCCCGACGCTAATGAGCCTCCTAGAGCCTTTTCCGGAAGGAAATTGGCAATGGCGGCTTCTGATTGGCTGAAAACACTGTCTATCAAATTTCAGCCAATCAGAAGGCGTCAATGTGTGAGCCAATCAGGATAGGATACACCCCAAAATCTCACTCTGATTGGCTAACGCACCTGTCAATCTTTATGTAAACCAATCACAAAGCGCAGATGCCTTCAGCCAATCATAATGGGATACACCCCCACGGAGCGATTGGCTGAAGGCATTTGCACCTTCTGATTGGCTGTTGTCAATGTGAGTCAGTATTACAGCCAATCATAAGGCGCAAATGGTATTTTGTAAATAGTGGTATTTTGGGGTGTATGCCATCCTGATTGGCTCACACATTGACACCTTCTGATTGGCTGTAATTTGATAGACAGCGTTTTCAGCCAATCAAAAGCCGCCATTGCCAATTTCCTTAATTTTATGTTAATGTGTTGCACTATTATTTTTTTTGTTTTACCCCTGGTAATTAAGGTAAGTGGTCTTAATTATTTTATTTTAGCTTAGAATTAGGGTTTCTGTATGTAGTTAGGATTTATTGTATATTAGATAGATAGGGGGATGTTTTTTTATTTTCTGTAATATAGATTTTTTTATTTTTTGTGACTTAGTTTTTTTTTTTTTCTGTAAAGTAGGTTTTTTATTTTTTGTGACTTAGTTTTTTTTCTGTCATTATCGTGGTGGGGGGGTTTATTAGGGGGTAGGTAGGTAGTGTAGGTAGATAGTATAGGTGTTAATAGGTTAGTGTAGAGGGGGGTTAGTTTAGATTTAATGGTTTATTGGGGGGTATATAGTGCAGTGTAGTGTTTGTAGTTAGTGTCATGATGGTCCTTGAGGACCGTCATGGCACTTATGTGGTTAATGTTAGGGTTGTAACAGCCCCATAAGGGTCATGATGTGGATAGATAGAGGCTTATGGGGGTCTGTATTGACCCCCATAAATTATAGGGTTAATTATTGGCTTATGGGGTTCTGTATTGACCCCCATGAGTTATAGGGTAAATTAAGTGCTTATGGGCATCTGTATTGACCCCCATGAGTTATAGGTTTAATTTTAGTTGCCTGGATTTAATATTTTTTAGTGCGAGTCCTTTCAGGACCTTTACAGTCCTTTAGGGACCCGCAAGGCGGGAAATGTAAAAATTTAAATGCAGCGGGGTCACGATCGGTGCCGATCAGGGACCCTCGCTCCAAGGGGTTAATGTGGGGGGGCTTCCGGGGTCCCTATGGAGCCCTGCAGCAAGGGGTTAACGTGGGGACACTTCGGGGGTCCCGATGGGGACCCCCAGAATAGAGGGGGGTTAATTTTAGGTGCCGCGGCTGGGATTGTTAATAGTGTGCCGCGGGCCCTTTAAGGAGCCACGGCGGGGAATTTAAACATTTTAAATACAGCAGGGGCCTGATCGGTGCCGATCGGGGACCCCCGCTGCAAGGGGTTAATGTGGGGGGGCTGCGGGTGTCCCTATGGACCCCTGCAGCAAGGGGTTGATGTGTGGACACTTCAGGGGTCCCGAGGGGGGACCCCCGCATACAGTGGGGTTAATTTTCAGTGTTGGGGGGTAGTTGGAGTACCCCCACGGCAGTGCTTATGTGTGGGACTGCCGTGGAGGTCCCGTTCAGGACCCCCACAGCAATTGATGCAATTGATTTTTTTAGTCAGAAATTGTCATAGATGTTAATGTTTGTGTTTTTTTAGGTCTGTGCCATATCTTGTATTGTAATATGCTGTTGAAATAAAGTTATAATAATTCATAGTAGACAATGTTTTTCTTGTAAAAATGCGTGCATCATCTAATAAATCACCTTGACTTTCATAGTTTTTAATGTAAACTTTAATAGCCTCTGGATTCTTGCATGTTGAGAATGCAACATACAGCTGGCCATGTGCAAATACTGGTTCTTCTAAAACGATACCGACAGATTTGAAAGTTTGTCCTTGTGATTTATTAATGGTCATGGCAAATGCCATGATGATGGGAAATTGTCTCCTTTGAAGTACAAAAGGGAGGCTACTTTCACTTGGTGCCAAATCTATTCTTGGTATGAAAACTCTCTCTCCTTTATGGGTACCAGTTAGAATAGCTTACCTCTTTGTTTGTAATTTGCAGATTGTAAACTTCTAAAGTGATAATGAAGTTGCTTCAGAAGTAACACCACCAGTGAAATGTCCACTCACACTGTTCATCACCTGATGAGAAATGTAGAAATTTCTTGAAAGTGTGCAGTATTTATAGACTTGGAGGTGAAGTAGAAACCGTTGTAACGCAATACGCATGCGCTATTTGCGTTCCAGACTTCAATTTGAGTTCCATCCGCCATTTTGCGGATAGTAGTTATTTGTTGCATGTGAAATGGTGGCGATTTTGTGTGTGTTACGTCCCACATAATGTGTGCCGCATGAAGTGTTCTTGAGTGTTGGTTCAGTTTTGCGAGTACGTTTTCTAATTTTACGTCCTTTGCCTCATTTTGTTTTTTTTCGTCTGCCATTTTTTCTGTCGCTTAAGGATTATTGAGTGTGTAAATTTTGTAAATGTTAGTGAAATCGAGGTGTAACCTGACTTCCAAACGTCCTGGGTGTCACCCCTTGCTGTGGGTAATGTTTTTTTGTTTTTTTTTGTGTTTCTTTTTTGTGCTTTGAGTATTTTCCGCTGTGCATGGTTTGTCCGTTAAGGTCGTATTTTTGCGAGTCCTTAATGTTTTTACGGGTTTTTGTTTTTTTGGTGTAAGGGTGCAAATTTTTTTTTTCCTAAGTCCCACGGGTCATATTTTATTCTGTAAGTCCATAATTCGTCATTGCGTGTTTTGTTTTTGTTTTCAAACTCCCGCATGTATGGGCTTCGCGAGGGTCCGCATTTGCGGTTCGAAAGTTGAAGGGGGTCGAAGGGATGAGCGCCTATGGCGCTCATCTCCGCCAGCACAAGGAGCGCCTTTGGTGCTCCTTGCCAGCAACTGCGGCCTTCGCTTTGCTGACAACTATATATATGATATGTATATATATATATGTATATATATATATATATATATATATACATGGGTGTAGAAACTGGGGGCTCTGGTCCTGATGGAATACACCCAAGGGTACTGAGGGATCTAGCCTCTGTAATTGCCAAACCATTATATCTAATTTTTCAAGGTTCACTCAACAAAGGGTCTCTACCAGATGACTGGAGAAAAGCAGAGGTGATACCTATATTTAAGCAAGGAGCAAGAACAAATACAGGAAATTATAGACCTGCAAGTCTCACTTCTGTTGTGGGAAAGCTTTTAGAAGTGTCAATAAGGGATAGTATACATGTATATGTCTATTTAAACAAGATTATGAGCAGGAATCAACATGGATTCATGAGGCATAGGTGATGTCAAACAAATCTAATTTGTTTCTATGAAGAGGTTAGTAGGAACCTGGATCAAGGCAACTCAGTGGATGTAGTCTTTTTGGATTTTGCAAAGGCTTTTGATACAGTGCCACATGGGAGACTATTGAGCAAACTAAGGGATACAGGAATTGCAGTAATTATATGCTCATGGATTGAGAGCTGGCTAAAAGATAGGTAGCAAAGGGTTGTGATAAATGGAACATACTCTGATTGGACTAATGTGGTAAGTGGGGTTCCTCAGGGTTCAGTATTAGGTCCTCTCCTTTTTAACATTTTTATTATAGACTTAGAAGTAGGACTGGAAAGTAGTGTCTTCATTTTTGATGACACTAAGTTGTGCCAGGTAATCAGAAAAGGATGTACTTTTCCTCCAAAGAGATTTGCATAAATTAGAGAAATGGGCTACTAAATGGCAGATGAGATTTAACATGAATAAATGTAAAGTTATGCATCTGGGAAGGAAAAATAGCCATGCAGTTTATATTCCTAATGGAGCAAATCTAGGGGTGTTTGAAATTGAATGGGATTTGGGAGTACTTGTGGACAACTACCTAGTAACAATAACAGTGTTCAATGCCAAGCAGCATCCACAAAGGCAAGTAAAACATTAGCATGTATTCAGAAAGGTATAGAAGCAAGGGAAGCAAATATAATTCCGCCACTATACAAATCCATAGTACGCCCTCATTTGAAATATGAAGTATAATTTTGGCACCACTACATAGAAAGGACATTTTAGAGCTTGAAAAAGTACAGAGAAGGGCAACAAAACTAATAAGGGGAATGGGAGGCCTAAGTTATCAAGAAAGACTAAGCAAATTAAACTTTTTTTTTCTAGAAAAAAGGCATCTAAGAGGGGATATGCTTACCTTATATAAATATATCCAGGGTCAATACAAGGCTTTGTCAAGGGAGCTTTTTGTGCCAAGAGGTTTTCAACTGACACAAGGACATCATTTGAGATTAGAAGTAAAAATATTTCACCTTATAGACAAAACAGGGTTCTTCACATTAAGGGTGGTTAATCTGTGGAATTATCTACCAAAGGAGGCGGTGACAGCAGATTCTATAGATAAATTTAAAAAGCAATTAGATATACTTTTAAATAAAAAAGGCTTTCAGGGTTATCCTGGATAATTAGAGAGGGAGTACTGTATTGATCTGCTGACCAGTAGTCTGCTCACCAGTACCTGGAGTCAGGAAGGAATTTTATATATTGTTTCCCCTTTGTAGACAATTGGCAAAGTTTCACTGTTTTTTTTTGCCTCCCTCTGGATCAATTAACAAATTACAATTAATCCGCATATTGCAGATCAGAGGAGATCTAAAATGGTTGAACTTGATGGACTAAAAGTCTTTTTTCAACCCCAATTACTATGGGCCTCATTCTATTACCGGCCGTAAATCGGCCGTAAGGCTGCGATTCCTTGCAGGGGTTCTGTTAACTCGCGATTCTATTATACGGCCCCGCAAGGATCTCCTTTTACGGCCGGCCGCATATCTTGGAACCGGCCGTAAGCTCTGAAATCTAAAATGCAAAAATAAATTCAAGCCTGCACTGTACAGCTCTGTAAATGCTAGGGATCATATTGGGGGACATGAGGATTAAAAGTAACCCACTCTCAAGCTTGCACATCAGCCCAAACCCGAGTTCGAATTAACTGTTTATTTTCCGGCTGCGGCGTGGGTGTGTCTGAGGTGCTCCAAGCACTCTGGACTTTTTACATGGATATTTTACGTATATTAAAAATAAAATATTTTACGGATTTTAATATAGGGTAATTATGTGCTATTTTTTCTAACACAGAATATCACTTTATAGTCTTCTCAAAGTGCAGGATGGCTTTATTTGAGCTATTTTATGTGCTTAATTGGTGCTAGCGGGACCTCTTTCCTGCAAGTAAGCTGCGGTTAGTTTTTAGCCTTGCAGAGAGGGTTCCCGGAGCAATTGAATTGCAAATAGGAATTTCTTACGGCCGAAACTCTTGCGGCCGTTTTAGATCAAAGGCTTTCCTCTGGCGCGAGCGGCCGCAAGAGATAGCAAGGCACCGGCCGCAAGCCTGCCGGAGCCCCCGGCCGTAAGGGAATAGAATAGCCGAATAGCTTGCGGCCGGTCCTTGCGGCCCCGCAACGGCTGCGGCCGCTAATAGAATGAGGCCCTTTGTAACTATGTAACTACTGTATATATGTACATATGTTTATATATATATATATATATATATATATCACATATTATAATTGTCTAACTGCGATTCGTCGTCACGCTTCAGACGAATCGCAGTTAGACAATTATAAAGTGCTGCGCATTGCGCAGAGCGCGGCGTGAGCCGCGCATGCGCAGAGCGCGGCGCGAGCCGCGCTTGCTCAGAGCCCGGCGCGAGCCGCGCATGCGCAGAGCGCGGCGCGAGCCGCGCTCTGCGCCTGAGCCGAGCATGCGCAGAGCAACGCGGCCCGAGAGCAGGTAAAAGAGTGGGGAAGAGGGGGGGGGTAGAGGCACAGAGGGAGAGTGGGGAAGAGGGGAGGGAGAGTGGGGAAGAGGGGGGGGAGAGTCACAGAGGGAGAGGGGGGAAGAGGGGGGGGGAGTCACAGAGGGAGAGTGGGGAAGAGGGGGGGGGGAGAGGGGGGAAGAGGGGGGGGGAGTCACCGAGGGAGAGTGGGGAAGAGGGGGGGGGAGAGGCACGGCACAGAGGGAGAGTGGGGAAGTGGCACAGAGGGAGAGTGGGGAAGAGACACAGAGGGAGGGGGGAGAGACACAGAGGGATAGGTGGGAAAGAGACACAGGGGAGGTAGAGGAGGGGGAAAAGACACACGGGAGGGAGAACATGGGGAAGATACACATGGGAGGGAAATGGGGGGGGGGAGAGGGGAACAGACACAGGGGGAAGGGGGAAAGAGACACAGGCCAGGGGGGAACAGGCACAGAGGGAGAGGGGGGAAGAGGCACAGAGGGAGAGGGGGGAAGAGACACAGTGGGGAGAGATACAGAGGGTGAGGGAGGAAGAGACACAGAGGGAAGGGGGGGGAAGAGGTACAGAGAGAGGGGGAAAGAGGCACAGAGGGGGGGGGAACAGAGGAAGGGGTGAAGAGACACAGTGGCGAGACACACAGAGAGAGGCGGGGGAAGAGGCACAGAGGGAGAGGGTGGAAGACACAGAGTGGGGAGAGACACAGAGGGTGAGGGGGAAGAGACAGGGAGGAAGAGGCACAGAAAGAGGAGGGGGAAGAGACACAGGGGAGTGAGAGGAGGGGGAAGAGACACAGGGGAGAGAGTGCAGGGGGGAAGATACACAAGGGAGGGAAATGGAGACACGAGGAAGGCCGTAACAGACACAGGGCTGAGGGGGAAAGAGACACAGGCCAGGGGGGAACAGACACAGGGGAGGGTTGGGGGAGACACAGGGGAGGGTTGGGGGAGACACAGGGGGGGGAGATGCATAGGAGGGAGAAGGGGGAAAGAGACACAGGGGAGGGGTTTAGAGACACGGGAGGGAGAGGGAGGTAAAACACAGGGGGGCAGGAGATACAAAGGAGGTAGATGAGGTGGAAGGAGACACAAGGGAGGGAGAGGAGGGGGGAAATAAGACACGAGGGAGGAAGTAGACAGAGGGAGAGACTCGCAATGAGCTCCAAAGGGGCTCATTGCAAGGCCTGTGATGAGCGCCAAAGGCACTCATCACAAGGCCAGTAAAGTAGAGGGGGAGAGGCTTACATTGTGTGGCAAACAGCATTGCCAGGCTTCAGTTTTTATTGCCGTCATTTTTGACGGGCAAGTCGCTTATATATATATAAAACTAGCTATAATCAGTATTGACTCTGACTCGACAAAGAGAGGAATGCTCTCGAAAGCTCGTCATGAAACCTATGAATATGTTTGTCTAATAAAAAAGGTATCACTGTATACTGCAATACTCTGATTATTCATATATATATATAAATATATATATATATATATATATATATATATATATATATATATATATAATTATTACTTATATGGGGGCAGGGGCATTGAAAATCTAAACAAAAAAATGTAAAAAAAAAGTTTTGAGGGGCACTTTAGCAATGGGCCCCCCAGATTAGGCAATGGGTCCCCCAGATTAGGAACCGGCGGTAGATCTACCCCTGCTTCCTGTCCTGCGAGTAGAGTTGAATTATCCCCCTCACCCAGATTCTTTTGGGCTCCTTCACCTATGACCATATGTATTTATCATTGAATACTCATTACCACATTATGTAGAAATTGCATTAGTATGTGTAGAGACAGTTAATGTAATATTGTTTTATTACATGTTCAGTGCTCAGACCTATTCCTGTCATTGTCAGAGCTACAGCCGATGCAGCCGGGGCTATGCACCAAGGCCCTTTATCTCCTGGGGGCCCCAGTGCAGGCTGCATTTCTGGATAGTTTTTTTTATTTTTAAACATTTTCTGTGGTGAGGGGCCCACCTTCAGACTCCAACTGCCCCCCAGGACATATCCAGGGACCCCTAGGTCCCCTCCACATCCTACTCCATCCTAAGGGTGTGCTGCTTGTTGCCTGTCTTCCACAGTTCAAACAGGATCCCTGGGGGAGGAGCCAACCTCAGAGGGAGACTCAGCTGCAGGTGTGGGGGAATGGAGCACAAAACAGGTAAGTGACAGATAGGAGAGGGGAAGAATGAGAGAGAAGGAGAGGAGGGGAGAGAGAGAGAAGGAGGAGGGAGAGAGAAGGAGGGAGAGAGGGGAGGAGGATAATGAGAGAGGGGGAGAGAGAAGGAGATGGGAGGGGGGAGAGAAGGATGGAGAGAAAGAAGGAGAGGGAAGAATGAGAGAGAAGGAGGAGGGGAGGGGGAGAATGAGAGAGGGGGAGAGAGAAGGAGAGGGGAGGGGGAGAATGAGAGAGGGGGAGACCGAAGGAGAGGGGAGAGGGGAGGGGAGAAGAAGAGAGAAGGATGGGAAGAGAAGGAGAGAGGGGGAGAGAAGGAGAGAGGGGGAGAGAGTAGGAGAGGGGAGAAGAGGAGAGAGAAGGAGAGGGAAGAGGGAGAATGCACAGGGGCCCCCCCCATTCACTAGCTCTGGTTTGTCACCACGCTTGCGAGCCTCATGAAGTGAGGCGAGCCGTTGAAGCATTGAAAACACACTCACACACAGCACAGGGGGAGAGCCAGGGTGCCTGGGAGTGAGATTGCCAGCAAATTTGAGCCGAATTTGCCATGTTTCCTCACTCGAAAATCGACTAAGTGAGAAAAAATGGCGGACGAAAAACGCAAAAAAGTCTGAAACTGGATGAAAACTATCAGTGCCCAGCATGTGGACATGTAAGTACATTCAACTCTCAGTGTATATCTGTTTTTTACTAGTTAGTGTCTGTTTATTAGGATGCCATTGGAGCCCTAACCCCTTGAATGCTCTACCATAGCTAGCACAGGGATATATATTAAGCCTAGTCTAACGCAGTATGGTAATGAAGTACATTATCAAGGTGTAGTGGCTGCTAGTACCTGGCCCCCCGAGGGTACCAAAAGGCTATGTTGGTTCAGTAGGTGCCAAGTGCCTGGCCCATAGACATAGGGGCTCTTTCTTTAAATAATACATAGGGTAGATGAGTATTTTATAAATAGGTAATTTACTCATCTGGGAGTTATTCGATTATCTATGAAAAATTCCAGCTAGGGCTCTGGCGCTGGTCCATCAATGGAATAGGATACCACATCCAGGTAGAGTCCTCTTCATATGGGTGTCCAACGTGTAAAGGGTTTAAGTGGGTCCCTAATTATCTAATTATCTTACCTTTTTCTTCTCGCTTTACCGGTGCTGCTGGGGTATGGTGAGTCAGGGAGCTGGGGTCCATATTATAGCGATGGGGGGCTTACTAAAATATACATATAGTTCAGCCATTTTATGGCTGCCCATGTAAAAGGTTGGAAAAGATGTCAAATTACTTACCCGGGGTCAGTCTGATCCATAAGGTCTGCGGCCTGAGCAAACATACCTCATAGGTTCCATGGAGGAGGCATACGGTTAGAGTTCTCCAGCTGAAGCAAAAGCCCTTAATTCCCATGCCCAGGTTAGCAGGAGACTGTCTTAACTGGGGTTAAGTGATAGATGGTTGATGAAAATTGGGGATAGGGGACCTATTAATACAGGCAACCTTGCCCAGCGTAGTTTTTCCACTGGTACTGGTTAGGCGGCTGTGTTTCAAGGATCAGTGGGCGCAATTTCAGCATACTACAGCTTTGATTGGGTTACAGCTGTGCCAAGTGAGCAGCTGGCATAAGGTTGGGTGGGTCAGTTAATAATGGATTATAAGGAGCTAGTTTACAAAGTGCGAGGTCTGGTCACCAATACACTGGGGGATCTGCCGTCATGCCGGCGAGAGAAGTAATCTCGTATCAGCTGTATGTGGGTAGGACTCCTCACCTGTCTATAATCTACCCTGAACTTTGATCAAGCTGTGTAATATACAGGCAGATGCTTGAAGGAAGTCATGTTTAAATTGTTCATGGAATACAAGAGCGAAGCTACAAGCAAGGGTGGGACAGTAATTGCTCCTCTTGGTTCTACAGATCGTCTAGATGCAAAGCAAGATGAGACAGTTGGGGAGTTAGAATCCTGTCAAGAGGTTTCTGACGACCTACTGAAGTTTGAACCTGCTTCACGCACTAGGTGTGCAAGATACCGGCTCACATGCTATGGTTACATGTGAGCCGGTATCTTGCACACCTAGTGGGGTTTTCGATCTGGGGGCATAGGGGAGAGTGGGCCAACAGATATAGAGTATTGCCAGATCGGGACTCATAATCAAGTTGCTTTGTTGTGTCAACACAACATCGGTATAGGGAGTGAGAGGGATAATGCTTCATGGAGTAGTAGCAAATTACTATCCGGGAGAGTGTTCCTGGTGGAGAGGCCTAGGGCCTATATTGGTCATTGATCGAGGACACTTCTCCTGCCATGGTTTACTGGGGATCCCATACATGGGTCGTGTACCCAGGCCCTATGTGGGTTTTTATCAGAAGGGGACCATTTGACTGAAAGTTTTATGGAGTGTGCCTGGAGGCGTTGTTGGTACGGTATTTCACTTATCTGTCCTTGATACAATGAGATATGGTGTAATGTCTGTATACACTGTGTTTAGTAGCAACACATTATACATACTGGAGAGTGTCTGACTCGGGGGTCTGCGGCATATCCTTGCATTTATCGTAGTCTCCTCCCGGGTAGGATTTCTACAATCTCATACGTGGGACTCTTGGTTCTGCACTCTATACAGGCTGGTGTTGGGAAAGAAATCACCTTAGGGAATGTGCCTTAGGGTGGGTATAACTTGTATTCATTGGTCTGTTGCATACAATGAGTTATGGCGTGTCCATCCAGCAAAGGATAAAATAAGTTGCTATGTCCCTCTCTTAGTGCATATCTGGTCCCCTAGAATGCCTTATGCATATATGAATACACCCAACGCCTTGTATTCAGTTTCACTATCATGGTGCAGGTTCTGCTGTGTTATGCGCAGGCTAGTTTTCCGCTAGGCCCATTAGGGGAACGAGATTCATTAGGGAGGACGTTGGTTGCATATCAGCAACTTAACTGTGGTTTAGTTCAGATAAGTCCTCTCTTGCCTTGCTGTAGAGAGTTTATTCTGTGTTGCTATCACTTGTCAGTTTATTTCTTTGTCCCG
The DNA here is from genome assembly GCA_027410445.1 of Discoglossus pictus. Taxonomy (NCBI): domain Eukaryota; kingdom Metazoa; phylum Chordata; class Amphibia; order Anura; family Alytidae; genus Discoglossus; species Discoglossus pictus. Next base: position 395,965,500 of record CM050164.1, read on the forward strand.
TAATATATCCCCATAGGATCCATCGCTTCAGCGATACGTTGGGGGGGGGGGGTCTATATTCCTTTACTCATCTCTCTGATTACGACTCGTTTGTAAGACGTTATGGGACGGTTAGCTTTGCATGCTTGTATCTCTCGTTCATTCCATCGGATTTCAAGGTGTATCATAAGCTATATTGTATGTGTATCGGGGGCTCAGGTACGTGTCCTGCATGGTAGTTGTTTCCGCAGATAGAGGAGTACAAGTGAGGCGAATTTAGTGTTACCTAGACCTTAGCTTTAGATCTGTCAAGTCGGTGGGGCAATTTGCTAATAGGGAATCAATTTCGTTCAGGCATATAGCCATAGTGTAGCTATTAACTCCCAGTTAGCATTGTCTCTCTTGGCACTTCAATGGTGGATACCTTGGGCTTAGTGCCTATGTTGAATGTATGTGAAGCAGGTTCTGTACCAGGTTTCCACGCATTTGTTGACTGGTCCTTTTAATGTGCATACTTCAGGCTGCTGGACCTAGAGTGAGGATTGGCAGTTCTGGTCCCTTGGAACATGGGGTGATATTAAGTGCTGTGAATTAGCATGGTGTGTGAGGCATTACTGGGCTTCATCTACTCGGCTACCATACAAGGTGGAGTGAACATGGATGCATGAGGATGGGGATCATGTTGGGTTTTTATGGTAACCTGTGACCCGGAGGAGTAAATCCTCCGAAGGTGGGGCGTCAGAGAGCAGCCTGGGCTTTTTCTAAAGCTAGCCGGGTTAAAGGACCTGACGAAGGTTTGATTGGTAAAGTAAGTGTATCAAGGTTTAACAGGAGGTAATGCAAAAGGGATGGCAGACAACTGGTAGCCTTTTGCCAAGTGCCTGTATACCACTGTTCTGGAAAGAGGTCTTTGATATGAGTGAAGCCTTGCGGTTCTGTACAGTCATCTCTCTTCCCCGCTGGTCTGCTTGGAGTGAGAGAGTGGTTGGTAAACAGACAAGGAATAGTGACCTCAGGTACTTGGTTTTGGGATCTATGGTGATCATGTGACAATGTGGCTGTGACGGTCCAAGACTGTATATGAACAAGGTTACTGATGCATAGAATTCATTATATATATATATATATATATATATATATATATATAATTATTTTAGAGGAATAAATCCTTCTATCAATTTAAATAGTTATATGAATATTCGTACTGAAGATCTGCGATTTGTAACAATGTGTAAACACAAAAAAGAAAAATTACTTTTACAAGAATCACTGTTTATCTTACACGTTTATCTTTTACTAAAATTTAACTTTTATTGGTAGCACTAAAATCTTTTATAGCACTTAAGACAGCTTACAAATGAATATTAAAAATATACTTGAGGTTAAATAACCAGGGAACTGGAAAACCCTTTAAAGTGATTACTACCACCTTTCCCTAGTACCTCATGAGTTAAAACATATACAGCCTTATTAAATTGTGATTTGGCCAATTGAAAAGGGCTCTATATAAGCACATAGCATATTTTTTTACAGAAGTTTTTAGTTAGTGAAGATTTTCTTTTGAATAAAAGTTTGCTAACTAAAAACCTCTGTAAAAAAATATGCTCTGTGCTTCTATAGAGCCCTATTCAATTGGCCAAATCACAATTTAATGTACAAGTTCCATTCAAAGTTTCTTTGATTTGGATAACTTTCCCAAGCTTATTTGCTTTGGGATATTTGCTCTAGTGAAACTTCCTTGTATATTTTTGTATTGAGTTCTTTAGCGTAACACAAGATAACTATTCGAATAGGGAACTGGTTATTAACATCCAATTATAGTAGTAAGTATATTTCTTCTTCCAATATGATATTATTATAGTTAGAGTAGTGTCCCAGAATATAGCAACTAATCAAAGTATTTGGAAGTACGCTCCTATATATAGATGTTTCTCTGTGTTTTTTCTTATATCTTTGGGATCCACTAAGGTCTCTTCTGGGTATTAATCTCAACGATGGGAGCTAGAGCAAACTAAGCTAAATAGGGTAATACATACATGGGGGACTCCCTAATACGCAACGCGTTTCAAATTAACCTTTGTCAAGAGTCTTGAAAATGCATCAACCTGGACCAATGATAGATCTGCCCCTGACCATAAGCGTCATTCATATGTTCATGAAACAACACAGTGTTGCAGAACAATCATCAAAGCCAAAAGGTTTTAGCTTTGGCAGCAGCTGCATAATGTAGACTAAGTTAACTTCCTAGCTCCTCCATTGTAATAACTAATTGTGCATCTTTTCAGTCCAGAAATAATGTACATGGTATAAGATTTATTGCATTAGTGAACCAGTAATTAATAAATCTAGAAAAAAATAGAATCATGGTTTAATATTTTGTTTTTCGATTTTACTCATCAATAAAACAAGATCTGTCCAATTACAGTGGCAATCTATGAAGTGTATCCTGTAATGTATGACTATCAAACCTGAAAATGAAGCTCAACAGAATAACATAGGAAGTGCAATGGTGTTACCACACCTCTCATTTTAATGAATATGGATTAATTTCAATGCTTGTCTTCTTTGGTGTTCTGATAGTGCTGGACTCATTTGACCTCTTTTTTTTTTGTTGTATATCATTTTCAGCTCCAGTTCTATAACTATTACTCCCCAAATTTCCACATAAAGTCAGTCACAATGATTTATTTAAGGAAAGTACAGATCTCTTGTTTTTTCTTGGTATTAGAGTACATAGGTTTGGCCTGCATCAAAGACTAATGCTGACGTTTATTATAGGACGCTCACTGTCCACAGGTCCTTAAATTTGGTTTTATTGGAATTTATGACATATTTATATCCATGTAATTAAACATGACTCACTTCACTGAAATACTAAGAAAATGTGTAATAAATGTTAGAACGTGAATAGTAACATACCAATATATGCCACTAATGATTATAGGTTACTAAATCATTTTTGACGCAGTGCACTGCACCTCTGTTGTGTTTTGCTATTCCATTCGCTAAACATTTAAAGAATGCTTAAAAATAGCAGGTTGTATTTCCATCAGTTTTTTTAAAACACCTGTAGCTGAATAGTACCCATATACGTTTTATGTATAATGCATTGACTTGAGTGAGCAACCCCAATGAAGTAACATTAATTCCGGGTGGTGTCGTTTTGTGTGCTATATTATTAGCAAGGTGATACATACATCTTAGTTCTCTAAGGTGTCATGCTGCATTCATTTGTTGTGAAATCTGTGATGTATTTGTTACTTTATCTAGAAAAATGGCATAGATGTGTGCATTGTAGTATGTTCTCTGAAAGAATGATTCTCTTGAGAATGTACTGTATTTCTATCCCATTCTTGCTTTTTTTTTTTTTCAAAAAAACATATTTAAACAAATAACATGTAAAATTAAAAAACACATTATACAAGCAAATATTATTTAAAGTTTGTGTTATATAATCTTCTATATCCTTCACTTTTTTATTAAATCCCTTCACACTTTAGTCAGTTCCCATGCATAAATGGACACAGCTAGCCTTTGATATGACAAAAGCCTACAGTGCTTGGAATCAGGCAAAGAATGGCATACCCTAGGATAGTGTTTCCCAAACTGTGGGCTCCAGTACATTCTGGCACGTACCAGCTCTCTCATAATGGTAGGAGCTTTTTTTCCCATGCTAGGGAGCCATTCAAGTCTAGTCTCCTAAAATTGCCCTAAACATAGAAGACAAGCACCAAGAAGGGTTTTCCCATTCCTCTGTAGACCTAACCTGTTTATGCAGCCTGCTCGCAGGAGTCTCTGAGTCTGAAGCTCAGTAGTTCCCATATTAAATGCTGCAGATTGGTACCCACTATGTTAACTACCATAGCACTAGCATCCTCCTTTTTCCATATCTATCTATATAATCACCTTCCCAGGGCAGAGAAACAGTTATATTAACAATATTAATCAAGACAAATGTTTACCTCTACCTATGACCAGCTACCCCCTATGAGCCCGGAATCCCTGGGATTCCCCCCAATACCTACTCTAAACCTTGGGAATCCTGGGCATTCCCTCTGCCCCCTCCATATGAATGGGAAAAACCCTGGGGATTCTTACTTTCCATGTGCTATGTCCCAGGATCCACCATCTAACAAGAACCATGTGGTTCCCTATAGACCCCCATGCCACATGTACCCACCTGCCACAGAGGTCCTTAAAGATCCCATGGTATATCCAAGTATAGCCATGGGGGTCCCTGTAGACCCCATGGAACTTAAAACTTAACCTCCTCCACAAAGGTCTTTAAAGGACCTCAGTGGAAGCTAAATTTTACCTTCACCATGGAGTTCCTATAATTAACCCATGTCTGCACTTTTTGTTATGCTGTAGAAAAATTCAAACATATTAATTATGTATTACAAAATATATATCATGGAATATATAGATCATCATAAATTTAGAAGCATGATTAATGAGCTTTGTAGTCATTTTATATTAATTTGTGCATTTTACATTCTAATAATTTTAAGACAGATGTGTTTTACGCTCCATCCTTTTTTGTATACACATATTTACGGTTTTCTTGTAATGATAAGGCAAGTCTTTAAGATACTGAATTATTTTTAGTACTTCCTTTTAAATGTTTGCACACACCAAAAAATGGGGGTAAATGTGATGATGATTGCGCGTCCTCACTCCCTAAAAGCATTTATTTTTATTTAGGTTTTACAGCAAATGTTATTTAGCTTAGAGTGAAACAAATTATAGCATAGATTTGCTGACAAAATTAAATTCACTGTACTAATGACTCTCAGGGCTTGTGTAAATTAGAACATAAAAAATATGAACAACAGAACTGTATTAAAAACAACACTTATAGAAGAAATTTTAGTGCAGACATGATGGATATTACTGCATATTCTTGTTATTCTCAAGCACATCAGAAGGAAACATTGTGTCTGTGCAATTCTATTAAAAAATGTTGGTGTTCCCAACAGCTTTAAAAACATTTTGAAAATTCTTTTTAATAGACATTTTTTTCACTTTGGCTATTATTTTTGTAAGTGTACTACACAAATGACTGAAACTTAACATCTGTCTGTATGTCTGTACTGTGGTATGAAAATTAATTAAAACCATTTTTATTGCAAAAATCATACAACATATATTAAAAATAACTTTGTTACACTATGGCCCATATTTTGCCAACTTATTTTTAATAAAATATGTGATTTTAACAAAAAGGAAGTTGAACTTTAATTTTGTGTTAATAGGTTTACCCCAATAAGACTACATATAAAAGTTGATCTCTAATACACTTACGTTATACTATGTCAATGATGATAAGTATAGTATTGTCTGTTAATGAATTGCCCAGATCTACAGAGCACCAAATTAAATGCAGACGATTTGGGTATATATATTGGAAAAGAGTGGTTTGTAAATATGTAAATTTGACCCATGCCCACATTAGTTCTTTACCATGAAACACCTGCACATGGCACAATATGAAGAAAGTTTAATTCATGAAGTTAGCTATATAGGTCTAAAAGGTCTAAAATATGCCCTTTTGTACCCCGACTTTAGATCTTACATGTATTTTGTACATATTAACTTACTTAAATTCATTGCATAGTATAACTACCTATTTCTTTGTTTTGGCACAAAACAGGGACTCACAAATCCTGTTTAAACATCGATCCTTTGGAGTACAATTACTTTCGCTCAGCACATCTTGTTTTCTGTTGATATCCTGGAACACAGAACATATTTTTATGAGAAACCCTGTCTAACCTCAAATGGATATATAAAAACAGATGGATAGGAACAAATTCAAACGGACACTACTGTTACACACATAAACTATGCATCACTATAATATTTGTCTCTTAGTATGATACTTTTTATTGATATTCTACCAAAATATGTTTTGTACTGCCTCTATTTAGTATTTCCTATTGTTATTGACTATTTATTGTTGACAGATACAACCCAGTTATTTCCATTCCTCAGTGCCCAAACGACCAGGGATTATTGTGAAGGTTTTCCACATCTTTCATTCCAGTGGTTGCATTACGGGAAAGTACACTGATCTCTTTAAAGAACATCTGGTAAACTTACCTACAGAACATTGTGTTTTTCTTGAATTTCCTGCTTGAGGGCTTTTAAAAACTACTAGTGCCTGTAACACCATGCATAGGGTTGCCGATGCCAGGAATAAGGTCACCAGATGGGTCTGATAATATTGGGCATCGACAGCAAAAGTCGGCTCTTATACCTAGAATTTTTATATTCTGTTTCACATAAATAGTAGAACTAAAAGCTTTTATTCTATGAGATTGATCTGTCAAAATGAGAGAACAACCAGGTAATTTAGTCATTGGTTTCAATGCAAATTTGCCATATATGCAATCATGAATACACCTAATTATATATCATGTTAGAACAATGGCAGGGGCTTTAACACCTAACCCACTGTAATAACTATGATTAAACCAAAGTGTTAAAAAAACACTGTATTTCTCTTACAGTAGGCGCTGATTTCTAGTTATTGATTAGCTATAAAAACTGTATTTGTTGAACAATATCACCGCAGCTTTTAAATCTGGCCAGGTAAGACGATTTTAAATAGATGCTTCTGCCTACAAATAATAACATTTAAGGTCAATTACTTTTAAATAGCAACCAACTGCAAATATATTTATTTCTAATTAACATTTTTATTTCTAATCTTATTTGGATATTTCCAGTGTCCGTAAAAAATTGTTGCAGGTCAAGACTTGCCCATTCTTGTTGCTTTATACGTATACATTAGGTGCATTTTTAAAAAATAAAATCAAACACCTGCACATTATTTGGTATTTGTGCATCCAAATGTATTTATTGTATTCATTTTAAGAATTGCTTTTCTAATCACTGTTTTACAGAAGCCCACACAAATGAAGTTCAGACCATTAATGGTCATTGGACAAGTGTTTCAGAATCTTTGATTTATATATTTGCCACAATAACAAAGTAAACATCAATATACTTAATCAAACACTGAATGCAAGGGATGCTGCTAAAAGAAACAGGTGATTAATCAATTCTAGAGTGTCATGAGTCTGCTTTTGACAGAAATGCTCCTGTTAGTGTTGAGACACACAAAAGGTATATACCATGTTTGCCAACCCTTTTGAAGATATTTCTGTTGTCATATGTATTTCAAACAATAACTCCTCTGATCTATCTTATGTTCTAGACCTGTCTGAAACCTCCTATCTTTTCTGCTGATGCTCATAAAGCTTTTACATGAATGATCTCAAGCATCGGTTTTGCTAGATCATTGTTATGCGCCAGGGGATGCATATTGATTCCTTGTCTTGACCTTTCTGTCTGTCTTTGGATTCTTCATGACATCCATCTTGATCGTTTGCCTTCTGCCAGTTTGGACTCTGGAGTTTGATTCTCACACCCCTACCTCACAAATTCTGAAGACTCAAAACAAGGATGGAAACACAAAACTATTGGAAGGAAGAAAAGCTCCCGGATACTTATCAAAGTCTTTGCTACAGTCTAAAAGCACCATGTCACTGAACAGGATCAGCTAGGCCAATCAATGTAAATAATCCTGCCTGTTAAAACTTTACTCAAGATTGTGGATTTAATTCCGGCAGCTCTATGAAAAAAAGCTCTTTGAAAAAAGGGCCCTCCAATTTTTCCTTTGTTTAATACTGTATTCTTCATTTTATTAACCTCTGTATAGCGCTATGGAATATGTTGGCACGTTACAAATAAAAGATAATAATAATAACAATAATAATGTCTTATGAAATAGTGGGGGGCAGTATATAGGAACAAACAGTGCAGTGGGCTGGGCATTTTATACATAGAGTCTGAAAACAAACCTGTTAACAATATATTAGAACTAATTTGGTGAGGTTTCCATTAGCTCATGAGTAGTGGCAGAGCCAATAGCATAACCCCAGACAACACCTGGGGCAAATTTAAGTCTATCAATACAATGTCCACACACTGCATGAGAATTTGAATCAGACAGAATAGGTGTCTATTTGATAGCCCGTGGTGTAACTATCAATTCCTTCAGCAAGAGTCTCCTGAGAGTCAGTGTTTGATCCTTAACAATTCCCCCTATAATCTTCCCATTCCTATTTTTGGTTAGTGAAGCTATTCTAATGACTTATACACCACATATGCTATTCTTTTTCAATTACTTGCCAAGCCTTTGTTTCTTCCTTTTAATTACTTTTCCTCTTGTTTCATTAATCCCTTTAGATTGCATGGTGTTGTAATCTTGTATGGTGTTTAAAAAAACAAAACAGCATGTATGTAAGTTTTTAAACTTAAAAACAGGGCCTTCTGTTTTTTGGCATCTGTTTAATATTGTATTTTCCTTTTTTTTTTTCTTTATATGGAATATGTTGCCATTTTATAAAAAAACTGTAATTATAATAATAATAGTTGGAGAGAAAACCTGGGAATTCCCTAATTGTTATCAGTGAGACTACTTTATTATACCTAGCATAAGGGGTCCAACTCAGTGACCGGCTTCTATTCCAGCTATGTGGATGCAGAACAGGGATCAATGTGTTAAAAAGAAATAATAAATAAGTAATACACCACAAGCTTTATTTTAACTGAAAGTCTGGTGGTAATTAATATCTTGTTCAGCAATGCATTACAATAAAGCTGTTGCATGGATTCCTTTGACATGGTAAAAAGCTCAGCATCTTCCCCAACTCTGTTTAATCCATAATCCATATCTTTTAATCTCTTTAATTTATAAAGCACCTTCATACTGCCCAAGGGGGGATACCATTTGAAGCTTTGATTCTACTTCCTGTCCTGCCCCAAAGAGGAGGAAATAAGGTGTACTGCTGAGGATAGGCTAGGAAACAGGTAGTGAATAGACAAAACACTAATTACAATGCTCAGCCAGATTTAAAACTGTGCCCTTGCAGAAGCTGAATTGAAATGATTGAATTGAAATGTTTGACAGGAGGTAATTAATATGATTTTAGATCCTAAATCCCTTAGAATGCATTTGGGGATATAGGTAGGACTCCCATCCAATTGCCTAGGGTGGGGTAGGGTGTGGGCAACAGTTCCCTCTCTTAGGCTACTAGCCCCACCCCAGGGACCTTGAAGATCCTTGAGGACCTCCATATAGGTAAGGGACCATGGTGGTTTTAAAGGACCCCATATAAAGTATACTCTATACTACTCTATACTAGCCCATACCCCCCAAAAATTGGAGCTCCTTGATGACCTCCATAGGCATAAGGAACCATGGATGTCCTAAAGGAGAGATATTGGAGACCTGCGAGAGACATTGGATGTAGATTAGATCTCCATTTAGCTCTAATGACATGCTGACAGAGTGAAGTGACATCAGTAGGACTAAAGGAACACTGTGATGAAAAGATTTTCTATAGGGTATTTTGAATAACTAAACTTCATAATGGGCAAATGGCCTCAAGGTTCTATCTAAGTTTTTACATTTAACTTTTGTTCTATACAAAATGAGACATATACTTATTTCATGTATAATATGATTTGTTAATTATTTAAAACATTTAATAAAAATATATTAATAAAAAAGTAAACAAATAAATACAGCCTTAACATTTTTCACTTTTATATGCATTTGTTTTCTGCTGGCCTCCATTTTTTACTGCGCTTGCTTCTGGCAAGTTCTATCTCAACAGGATATGTTCTTGTAAACTAATTGACTTTGCATTAGTTCAAATTAAAGCACTGACTGCAATTACTGCCACATTCCCATTGTGCAGAAAGAGCTTCGTATCTGCTTTCAAATTCCCATCTCAGGAAGTTGACTTGTAGAAACTAAAATTGTAGATTCCTCAGCAGCATAATTACATAAAAAATAAATTATACATTGTATTTTTCTACACTCTAAAAGCATATTGCCTTTTTTTGAGTGAAGTGCTACAAAATAGAATTGCAGCTCCCTGTAGAATCCTCTTGCCCCTCAGACCCCAGCCAGCTAATGGAGCTCTAAAAGATCCATAATGGAAGAGAGCTGACACAATGAAGGTTCTCTATACAAAACAATAATGTAACGTTAAATACAATTAATTATATGAATTATGTATTATTTTGATAGTATATAATAACCATGGGACAAAGGTAGAATACTTGAACAACAAGACTATTTTTTTTCTGAAGTAAGGTATGATACATTGCATTGTATAAGACGGTGGAACTATACCTCCCAATTAAATATACCAGCCTACCAAAACTGTAAATACAGTTTATCTAGAGCTCAGAAATACAGCTGCCACATTTACATACATATTTTAGCAGTCCTAGGGAAAGTAGGTACCTTATGTGTGGTAGTAGGAAGGACAGAGGTCACAATGCACATCAGTTAATTGTAATCTCTTCCTCTGCTTGGATATTCATCTTGGAGGAGCTCTATATAAAATCGTCAAAAACAATACCTGGAGCTGACTGCGGCTCAGACCGTGAGATTCTTATTACAAAGTTCAAAATTAAACTGAAGAAAAGGGGGAAAATCATCAGACCAAGTAGATACAAAATAAATAATATCCCTTGTGAATATGCAGTGGAGGTAAACAATAGATTTAAGGGACTAGACATGGAAGATCGAATGCGTGAAGAAATTTGGATCGAAGTTTGCAATATTATCCAGGAAATAGCAACAAAGAATATCCCTAAAAGAAAGAAAAGTAAGAAGTCAAACTGACGAGGCTTTGAAAGTCGCTCAGGAAAGAAAGAAAGCGAAAAGTAGTGGCGATAGGAACAGATTTGTCCAACTAATTGCAGAAATCCAGAGGATTTCAAGAAGAGACAAGGAGACATTCTACAATGATATCAAATAAGATAACAGAATAGGTAAATCAAGAGATCTCTTCAAGAAAATTAGGAACCTAAAAAGGCACCTTCCATGCCAGAAGAGGGCGTGATAAAATACAAAAATGGTAGGGACTTAACAGAAGAATATCAGATTAAGAAGAGATGGCAGAAATACACTGAATATCTATACAAAAATGAACAGCAGTGATGACCTCAGTAGTTTTTCCAATGAGCTGGAGCCAGACATCTTGGAGTGTGAAGTGATATGGGCCCTAGGATGTCTTGCTGAGGTAATGGAATCCCAATTGAGCTATTCAAAATTCTACAGCATGATGCTGTGAAAGTGTTACTTGCCTTATCCCAACACATTTGGAAAATTCAACAATCGCCAAAAGACTGGAAAGGGTCAGTCTACATCCCAATTCCAAAAAATGGTAGTGCCAAAGAGTGCTCCAATTATCAAACAATTGCACTTATTTCACATGCCAGCTAGGTAATGTTTAAGATTCTAGAAGCTCGACTCCAACAATATATGGACGGGGAACTACCAGATGTGCAAGCTGGGTTTCGCAGAGGAAGAGGCAAAAGAGATCAAATTTCCAATGTCCGCTGCATTATAGAGAAAACAAGAGAGTTCCAGAAAAGCATATACTTCTGCTTCATAGACTATTCTAAAGCCTTTGACTGTGTGGATCACAACAAAATGTGGCATGTTCGTAAAGAGATGGGAGTACCAAATAATCTCATCCTCCTCCTAAAGAAACAATGTGAACCAAGAAGCCACGGTCAGAAATTAACATGAGACAACAGAATGGTTCAAGATTGGAAAAGGATTGCTGCAAGGTATTGTCACCTTATTTATTCATCTTATATGCAGAGTACATCATGCGTATGGCTGGACTGTTTAAATACAAAGCCGGAATCAATATTGCTGGAAGACATATTAACCTCAGATACGCTGATGATACTACCCTGATGGCTGAAAGTGAGGAGGAGCTAAAGGACCTATTGATGAGGGTAAAAGAAGAGAGTGCCAAGTTGGCCTACTGCTCAAATTTAAAAAGACGAATATCATGGCAAATGGCAATCTCACTTCCTGGAAAATAGGAAATAAGTGAAGGCAGTGACAGAATTTTTTTTCCTGGAATCCAAGATCTCTGCACATGGTGACTGTAGTCATGAAATTAAAAGACGTTTGCTTCTGGAGAAGAAACCTATGGCAAGCTAGTAAAAAGTAAAGATATTAAACGATCAACAAAGTTCTGCATAATTTGAACTATGGTATTCCCAGCAGTAACAGTCTGAGCATCGTAGAATTGACGCCTTTTAATTATAGTGTTGGAGAAGACTGCTTAGAGTCCCTTGGACTGCAAGAAGATCCAATAAATCAGTACTTCAGGAAATCAAGACAAACTATCCACTAGAAGGTATGGTTATGAGGCTGAACCTAAAATATGTTGGCCATCTTATGAGATGGCAGGATTTCCTTGAAAAGACTCTGATGCTGGTAAAGTTTGAAGGCACATGAAAAAGGGGACGACAGAGGCAGAGATTGATAGATGAATTCACTGACATAATGAGCATGAACTTGAGGGAGCTCAGAGAGGCAGTGAGTGAGAGATGTACCTGGCGTCCTGTGGTCCATAGAGTCACAGAGAGTTGAACGCGTGCACTGAAAGTAGCACACTTTGAGTGTTTGAAACTATCAACAGTCCAACGGCACAATCAAAAGGATCTGTCCAATATGATTAAGTTTGCCAAGGGTTTTTAAAGGGAACTGAAATATTTTCAGATATGTTGCAAAACAAAAACTCTTTCTTGAAAGTGGACACAATGGGAAAACAAAACAAAAAAGCCACTTATAAATAACAGAACATCAGAGTTTGATCGACTCTTACTTTGCCTATCATCGCCTCCTCACATCCGAGTTTCTCTTATTTCCATAATGTAAATAATTTAAGCAAGTGTGAAAGCCTCCTCTGTATGGATCCTCAGTAGACCACCAACCACCAACCCCTCTCTTTTGTCACTAATGCCCTTTACATTTGCTTAGATTATAAGCTCTTTCAAGAGCAGGACCCTCAACACCTTCTGTATCAGTACCTATACTTTAGTCATGTTTGTCTTATATATTAACTATATATTCACTGTAGCCTTTGTTCCTAGCACTATGATATATGTTAGCACAAATTGCCTTGAAAAATCTTGTATCGTGTATTTCATTAAACTACTAGTAAATTTATGCTTAATCTCTATAGTAAACATTTTTTGGAATGCATTTGTAAAAATTGTATGTATAAAATATCTTAAATAGTTTGCACCCCCGAGGACGAAGTGAATCATGATCAATTAAGAACAGATGTTAGGTTTTACCTTAAGCAAAAGTTTAAAACATCTTTAGAGACCAATGACACATAGAAGTTGAGGCAGCTGTGATTTGGTCTTCGCAGAGATCTTTGGTATACCAGTGCTGTGCGGTGCATGCTGGATTTCCATGTGAAAATAATCTATTTTTTTTTAAAGACACAATAACACAAGATTGTTTGTAAACCTGTGGTTCCCAGGCTTTTTTTTCTTAAGGAACACTTAGCTGTTCAGGGTCTTCATGGACAACTTAATGATTTTCATGCCAGATGGGATGTGTATACAGTGTAGAATGTGCACTTATAAACAATAAAATATAAAATTTATACTTTACACTATCGTTTTAAATATTTATTATATTTTAATAATAATGTTTTATACTTTTTAGAAAAAACAGTAGTTATGCAGACCACCTGAAGGAATCTTGCATACCACTGGTTCTCCATGAACCACAGTCAAGAAACCTCAGTCATAAATCATGTACAGTAAGTGGGGAAGTATATGGATTTATTTTAAAAAGTTACATTTCAGTATATTTTGTCCATATTAACATTTAATGATGAAATAAATGTCAACTAACATAAGCCTCCATTCCATTGCTCTTGTTAAAATTGGGCTCTGAGCAAACCTGCTTTGTGGAAGTCAGTATAATTATGTGCTTCAATTTTCCAGGAACCAAAATATAGATCCAGTAGTTAACTTTTCAAAACTCCCATAGCTGCGGGTCAGCTTCCCTTTTACAGGAGACATGGAATGGAGGCCTCCCTTCTTTTCTTATGAGAGCCATGGAATTAAAGCCATAGTCAGGGCTCAATTCCACATAAGAAAGAGAAGATAGTGCTTGCGTTCATAGGAAAATGACTGTAGGGGGGGCCATGTTTTTGCACTGAACAGTGTGTTACAATATAGACAGATGCTTCTGCAGGTTACACAGTGTTCCATGCAAGAATTACTGTGGGGCAGCAATACTGCTGAATTTGCTGAATTGTGCAAAATTTTTACATTGATTAGCAGTTAATAACACTTTAGTGTCAGGAGGGGGCTGGGCCAGTGGATCCTGGGCCTAGCGTGACACACATACTGAGTAGGCAGCGGGGCAGGCATAGGCGGTATCGGTCTCCAATTGCACCTGTGTGGGTACGTGCACATCCCTGTGGCATGGGGGTCCTGGTAGTCCTGTTTCTGTTGTTTGGTATTGTGCAGACCTCATTTCATGGTGTTCTGCTTCATATTTCATAACTCTCCCATATATAAACTTTAGGGCATCGGCTTAGTATATCCATTGACTTTATATTCCGGCTGAATCCATTGTGAGTGACTGTTGTAGGACATAGTGTGGACAGCTTTTACAACTCTTGATTGCTCCACAAGGCCTTCTGTGACTCTGTTAGACTCCTGTGTTTCAGCTTTTCTTTCAATCAAGCTCTGGTTCTAGCCTGGCCAACTGTTGTTTAATTCCAAGTTTCTACTCTAGTGCTAAAGCCCAGTCAAGAGGTGTACTTAGCACTGCCTATTCAGTTATGTCTGCAATATCCTGTACCTTAAGTTAGACTTTTTTGGGCTACAGCTTTCATATCCAGGGGACTTTGCCCCATAATATCTGCCTAGACACCACAGTCACCCCTGATTTTTACCTTTGAGAAGAATATGATGCATACTGCATAACTCCCATTTGTCCCTCTTTTGTAGGGATAGTGCCTATTTTCATGCAACATCCCCTACCCTCTTAGCTTTGAAGAAAACCCTATATCCCACTTTCTTCTGTTGTTTTCTCTCAAAGACTAGGAGAAAGATAGAAGCCTGGAGTGCCAGTTGTACAAAATATATGTGTTTAAGGACTATTGTGCATATATTAAAGGATCATTTTAGTGGTCTCAAAAAGAGTTCTCTAAATAATACTTAGGTAGAGATTGAGAAGAACCTGTATTTAACGTATACTGTCCAATAAACAGTGAATTACTATTTTATAATCATGCCTCCTAGGTTACATACACCTCTTTCTATCTGTTTGGGGAAAACAAAGCATTATTGACAGATTGAGGATGCCCTGCAGATGCTCAATAGGGTTTAGGTCTAGAAACATGCTTGGCCAGTCCATCACCTTTGCCTTCAACTTCTTTAGCAAGGTAGTGGTCGTCTTGGAGGTGTGTTTGGGGTTGTTATGTTGGAATACTGCCCTGAGACACAGTCTCAGAAGGGAGGGGATCATGCTCTGCTTCTGTATGTCACAGTACATGTTGGCATTCATGGTTCCCTCAATGAAGCTCCCCAGTGCTGGCAGCACTCCTGCAGGCCCAGACCATGACACTCCCACCACCATTCTTGACTGTAGGCAAGACACACTTGTATTTGTACTCCTCTCCTGGTTGCTGCCACACAACCTTGACACCATCTGAACCAAATAAGTTTATCTTGGTCTCATCAGGCCACAGGACAAGGTTCCAGTAAACCATGTCCTTAGTCTGCTTGTCTTCAGCAAACTGTTTGCAAGCTTTCTTGTGCATCATCTTTAGAAAGGCTTCTTTCTTGGGACGACAGCCATGCAGATCAATTTAATGCAGTGTGCGGCGTATGGTCTGAGCACTGACTGGATGACCCCTCACCCCTTCAACCTCTGCAGCAACGGCAGAACTCATACGTCTATTTCCCAAAGACAACCTCTGGATATGATGCTGAGCACGTGCACTCAACTTCTTTGGTCGACCATGGTGAGGCCTGTTCTGAGTGGAACCTGTCCTGTGAAACCGCTGTATGGTCTTGCCCACCGTGCTGTAGCTCAGTTTCAGGGTCTTGGCAATCTTCCTATAGCCTAAGCCATCTTTATGTCGAGCAATAATTATTTTTTGTTGAACTTCCAGTGACCAGTATGAGAGTGTGAGAGCGATAACACCAAATTTATCACACCGGCTACCTATTCACACCTGAGACCTTGTAACACTAATGAGTCAAATGAAACCGGGGAGGGAAAATAACTAATTGTGCCCAATTTGGCCATTTCCACTTAGGGGTGTGCTCACTTTTGTTGCCAACGGTGTAGACATTAATGGCTGTGTGTATTTTGAGGGGACAGCAAATGTACACTGTTATACAGGCTGCACCCTTACTAGTTTACATGGTAGCAGAGTGTCATTTCTTCAGTGTTCACATGAAAAGATATAATAAAATATTTACAAAAATGTGAGGGGTGTACTCACTTCTGTAAGATACTGTATGTATAGGAAAGACTGAGACAGTGTATGCAGATTTTATGAATTTAAAACAAGAGCATTTGCTGAGGGTTATCTGAAATCCACAACTTACCATGTATTAGACATTTTGTATTCTTTTAGAGTATTATCAATCCCTTAGCGTACACAGAACATGGATATTGTTGATCCCTTTGGGGACAATTGTTGACTTAAATTTTAAAACACTTACCTGAATATTCAAATACCTTTAATGATGAAGAACAAATACTCTAATCCTAATAAGGTAAAAGCTAAAGAGAAACAGGCAAATTCTAAATCATTGCCTACATACTTCTCTCCTAAAGGAAAAGAGACTCCCCTAACAATTCTCATTTAGATCTTTCTATACCTGTTGAAAATATTCCACTACAACCAAATGATTTGGAAGCTGTAGTAATCTAACCAAACATGAGTCTTATTTTGTCTAATGGAGATCAATTTACAGTTTCCAATATGAAAATGATGTTGGCAGAGTTTCAATATTCTTTGACAACAGAAGTAAAACAAAAAACAATGCCAAATACATTGCTGATATTTCCACCAGGTTAATGGAAGGGCCAATTATGATAAAATTTAAAAAGAACATGTGTCTATACTTTCATAAGTTAATTCCCTGGAATATGAAGTAAAACTGCTAAAGGATGAAATTATTCAACAAGAAGATTGCTTGAGGCAAAACAATATAAGAATTAGAGGATTTACAGAATCAATTTAATTTTCATTCATTTGCATCAAACTGAAATTTAGGTTTCCACACCCCTAGAGCTGCCTATGTCAGCAACCTGTCTTAGCTTATATATCGGTGCAGCATTCAAGTACAGATTTTAACCTGTTAGTTACACGTGAGAAGGGCTGTGCAGTTCAATCCGCTTGTTGTATCCAGGTACATGCTTGGGCGGTGTCACAACACAAAAGAGAGAGAGAGAGAGAGAGAAGTTTGGCAGAGCTAACAAACCTGCAGCTGTAGTTGATGGATAGAATTGCCTTCCAGCAGAGGTGGTAGAAAAGGTGTAGCGAATAACTAAGGCTGAATCCACACTGCAGCCAGTGTTTGGTATAGCAGTATGATTGTATTTTATATATGAACTCTTTGTTATTCTTTGCTGCAGTTGGAATAAGCTGCAGAGACCGTGAGAATGTCCTGCGTTTTTAGGGGGTGACTACTCTCTAAGCAGCTGTCAAAACATAAAAGACATTTTGATATCTTCAGGGTAAGTTTATTAATGTTTATTTTGGGATTTCTTCATGCAAAAAAAGTTTTCATACACTACTGAGTCTGCTCTATCAGATGCAATCATAATCCATTTAATATAACTATGCCTTTAATCTATACATTGGGTTTTTGTCCCAATGTATATGTCTTAAGAGACAATCAGAGAAATATGAATAACTAGGTAGCTGAGGGAGAAATATTTCTTAAAGGGTAGGGTGTCGCAATAGATAAACTTATTATTAAAGAGAAGCAAAAGTTTATAGTGGAACAAATATATTGGAAACATAATATGTTTAAATTATTCAGATTTTTTGGCTTGTTGTTATTGTGTAGTAATGCTTTTTTATTTAGGGAAAACTATGAATATTTAATTTGAAAAGTTCTTCAGAACTTTTATAAGTATTGATTCACAAACACTAGATATAAGATCATAAGAATGATTATTAATTTAAAAATTGGTATAAGTTATTAATGAACTTACACAACATATTTTTTGTATTTATTATTTTATGATTAACAGAATTATTATATTGTAGATGTATATATTTTTATGAAAAATACTGGCCTGGAAATTCACTGAAGAAATTTCATAAATATAATAGGGTTTTTGATATCCAAGCTTCACAAATGCAAGTAGTTTTATCAACAGATATAGAGCCACAGGAATTAATATTAGGTTAAAACTAGTCTTTAACCTTCATAGAAATACAGGATAGACAAATAGTCTAAAGAATGTTAGATATGTATGCTTTATTATGTAAATGTAACTACATAGAGATTTATAATAGGTTAAGACACCAATATTTATGTTTTTGATAATATTGATTTTAACTTTAGATGCCTTATGAGAAGAAAACTTTGTTAGAGCAATTTATTAAAGCAAACAGAACCAAGTATCATTTTTCTAAACGTAGAGGAATGATAACTATAGACTAATGGTGGCTAAAGGATGTAGGAAAGTTGGCATTAATGGCAGTTATATTATATGGATGGTTACTATTAATAACATTCAATATACCATAATTAACTTATATG
Organism: Discoglossus pictus; assembly: GCA_027410445.1. NCBI lineage: Eukaryota > Metazoa > Chordata > Amphibia > Anura > Alytidae > Discoglossus > Discoglossus pictus. The sequence continues at coordinate 395,984,139 of CM050164.1, forward strand.
CTCCTAATTATAAAAAAATGGGTTTCTTAAAAAGTTGTTGCAGCACATTGACAAGATAATGGCAGGTACCCTGATTATATGTTGAGATATAAATGTGACTATTGATCTAAAATTAGATAGAAAATCAGCAAAAATGATAGGATAGACAATCAAAATTTAATGAAAAAGGGGGGAAAGGTGATGGAAGAAAAGAAAGAAAGAAGTGAATGATTCTATAAATCCTTTGACTCCTCTCTCCCACTCACCATTATTATTATAAGGGAAAAAGATTAAATACCAATACGTTTTCATATCATGAACATTTTTATTCCATATAACTCTATTTAATTCAACCAAATTGTTTTGTGGTTTTCTTGTTTTGTTTTGTTTTTGTTTGTTTGTTGATGTTTTTTTAATATTTGTTTTTGGAATAACACTTTACAAAAGGTTATGAAAATAATATTTTTTATACTTTGTATACAATGTTCCTATCAGGTATATTTTGTCAATATTTTCTCTTTTTTTTTTTTATTTTTTTTTATTTGATGTTTATGTTTTAATGTTTCTAATCTTATAAAAACCTGAAAATAAAATTATAAAAAAAAAGACAAACATGATACAGTGATACATATGAATTGGATTGTATCAATCATGAAACATCTGCTGATATTCTTTAATTAGTTCACATATAAATAAATAAGTTTGCAAGCATGTATTTTTTTAAAATTCTAATTAATTACAAGGAACATAATTAAAGTGTATTGGTATTTTAACAAATTCCCCAAATCAATGCATTAAAACAGATGGTTTGAATAAAAATAAATAAAAAAACATGTAATGAAATCTAAACCTTTTTATAGGTCCTTCTTTGAATATACATTATGTGACACTTGGAGGACTTTTCATCCAAAAGAGTTGGATTATATTTTTGAAAAGACTCTTCATAATACTATACAGAAATTGGTAAAAATTGATTGGGCAGATCATGCAATGATTAGCTTAGAGCTAAAACATGAGGATGAACATATATACTGTATAAAAATGCATGGAAAATGGATGCTTCTGTTTTTAGACCTTAATAAAATTAGAAAAAATGTAAATGGAATTACTGGGATTTTTGAAGTAAATCGAGATTCTGTAGATTCTAAAGCTATTTTTTGGAACTCTCATACAGCTTATATTAGAGCGGTTTTAACAGATATAGAGGGCAACCACTGAGGGCTCTTTACATTCAATGGCCGAAATACAAAATACACTATTACAATTAACGGAAAATGCTTGCGAGACGCGTAACACATTAATAACATTAGCAATCTACAATGGCGCTTTACACAACTAAACCAACGTTTTTCGCACGCAGCCTATTTCTAATGCACAGTTGGGACATTCATTACACTTTATACAAACATATTGTTAGCTCTTCAGGCTATTGATTGCTGGATATATTAATTACAAATAGGTAAAGTATATTAATTTATTCAAGAACAAATTAATTCATTATTACTTAACTAAATATAGATAAATTAATATCTCTTTCTGATGAGCGATGAAGGTTCTCAGAGGAGCAAAAATATACAAGAGGAGAGGCTCGCAATGGGCGCTGAAGGTCCTCAGAGTACAAAAAGCTTTACATTTTGTGTCACACAGCATTCCCATGTCTTCAAATTTTATTGCCCCATCATTTTTGACAGGCAAGTCGCTAGTAGAACATATAAATCATTATTAGGAATTCAATTGAAATAATTTTTAATCAAAACAAAGATAAGGGCTTGGCTCCAGATGAAATGTTGGAAGCTGCAATATTAACAATACCGAAACAGAATAAAGATTTGTCAGACTGAAAAACTATCAGCCTATTTCTCTGTGGGCCCATGGGGCCTCATTCAATTGCAATTTGGTCAATTGAATAGGGATCTATATAAGTACAGAGCATATTTTTTTACAGAAGTTTTTAGTTAGTGAAGACCTTGATTTTTAACAGATTTATTTCTATAAATCAGACAGTGTTTATGCCTAACAGACAAAGGGCCATATTCTATTAGCTACTTGCAAATGCCTTGAACTCATAAATTTCGCCTTTGTTTATTTTTATAAATGTTTATATGCATTCTATTGAATTCATTATAGCGCTATGGAATATGTTGGCGTGTTACAAATAAGCGATAATAATAATTAGTGCCAATAAGTAATATTTGCTGAATATGTAGCAATATTAAGAGTGATTTTAACTATGTATAAATTTACAAATTGGGCAATTGAATCGGGCTTAAAGCTCTGATAACACAAGGAAATCGATCAACATAATCTCATATGCTGAGTGATGAGAGGATCTCTTTGCTCACCTTTTCATTGGATGCAGAAAATTTATGAATTGAAACTTAAAAACACAATTTAGAACTGTGGAGAACTTGCCTCAGCTACAGGTTTTTGCCTTCTTTCATTAAATTGCTAATTGGAATAGTCTATTATAGAATGTCTCTAATTAACAAGAGTTAACTGGACTATGGAGAGAGTATGTCACTAAAATTTCAACTATGAAGGTCTGTGAAATGTATTAATTGATTTAACACTTGAGAACTGCCATGAGAGAACTGAGAACATTATAATCACCAGGCACTGTTTAATTATGGCAGCAGAGGACATATATGGTGATTGCTTCTGAGTTGATTGTCATACTCTGATGACAGCTGAATGCACAAATATGGTTAACAGTGGGAGTAGACATGGTGTGATTTCTACCGCAATAATAAATTAAGCCTTTGAGGTAACCAAGTAACTTCAGGTTTGCAACTGTATGTGGGTGTTGCCTACAGGGGTATATTATTGTACTGCAGCATTGTGTGATGTGTGCAGTTTGTACTGACACATTTACATACTTTTTGTTATCTAGAGACTAGATAAAATATATCTCTCTCTTCATACATCTTCTACCTCCTCTCCCTCTCCTCCCTTCTTAGTCCCCTTTCCCCCTTCCATTTCTTTCTCTCTCCTTTCCTTCTTCTCTTCTCTCTCCCCCTGTCTCTCCAGTCTCTCACCTCCACCTGTGAGGTCCATCCCTCGATCTGGCTGCTGGGCCTCTTGCAGTGCCTGGGTCCTCTACCTCTTGTGGGGGCAGTTCCATGGTGCAGGGAAGGGCTGATGAGTGTCAGGAATTGGCCCAGAGATTCTGGGGGCGGGCGCATGGTGCCGGGCTTAGCTAATGCATGTCAGGAATGGGCCCAGAGATGCTGGGTGGGGGACCATGGTGTTGGGGTCAGGGCCAAGGGGTGTCTCAGGGGCAGGGTGGGCAATTACACTACACAAATGCAATCTCAAAAAATGTGTACAAAAATAGAGACTGCACTGTGGCCCTTAGAGCTGGGCCCTGGTGCATTGCATCGCTTGCACCTGGGGTAACTCCGCCTATGGATTTATGTATTGAAAACATCATACAGATTACATGTATTAAAACTCCAGAATTTAATTTATTCCACATTTTTCCTGGAGGTATGAATTATCCAATGAAATGTCAAATTTCCCATATTTTATTAGCAGCTAAATAGCTTTCCTCCCCAGATACCCTGGCCAAATACCCATCATCCGAAGCTACCTGCTGCAGACCCTGAATAAGGAACGTGTTTAGGTTTTATGCTGCACTGTACATATTCACATTTTGTGACCTAGCGTGTCAGTTTTTACACTACCCTGTGGCTGCCCGCTACCACTCTGACAAGGTGCTGACCTAGGTCTGGACCTTGTTGACCTTGGTAGAAATACAACAATGCCTTGAATCAGGGGCGGATCTATCGTAGGTGCAACTAGTGAGTGCTGTCTTCCCCCTAGGGCCCCCTCGGCAGCACCATTAAGCCCCCAGCAAACCCATTTGCCCCCAGCAGCACCATTCAGCCCTCCAGCAGCCCCACTCAGCCCCATTAACCCGCCCCCCCGCCCCCCCCCAGCAGCCCCACTCAGTCCCCTCTTCTTACTTGTGCACTGTGGTCTCTGGTCCAGTTACCATCAGTCAGAGGTTGGATATCTTTCCCCTGCCGACGCTTCATATTTCAGGGAATTCCCTTCCCCTACAATATGAAGTGCCAGCAGGGTAAGCATATCCAACCTCTGACTAATGCAGCAGTTCTCAACCTGTGTATCGGGACCGCCTTGGGGGTCTAATGACGATTTGCCAGGGGTCACCTAAAACCCTCAGAATTGTTTTTTTTTGTCTATTGTAATCTGTAAAACTTGTTATTGTACACATTTTTTCCACTGGTAGTTAGTACTTTCTTACTATAATTGTCATTCGATAGAGGTTGGCAGACAATTTAATCATAATGATTAAAAACATTTAAATTCTTTACTATTTTTAACTTTCACAATATATATTACATATTGTTTTTGTGATTAATCACTGTACTTTAATTATGCTAAATTTGTAAGAATAAAAATACAAATATAAAAATCTGCATATCAGATATTTATATTTCAAATGATAACAGTAGCAAAATTACAGCGATGAAGGAGCAACGAAAATAATTTTACTGTTAGGGGTTGCCACAACTTGGGAAATTTTATTAAGGCGTTTCAGCACTAGAAAGGTTGAGAACCGCTGGACTAATGGGAACTGCACCAGGGACCACAGTGCACAAGTAAGAGGAGGAGGCTTAATGGGGCTGAATGGCGCTGCTTGGGGGGCTGAATGGTGCTGCTTTGGGGGGGATGAATGGTGCTACTGGGGAGTTCTGGGCTGAATGGGACTGCTGGGGGCTGAATGGGGCTTCTGGGGGGGAGGGGGTGAATGGTGCTGCTGCGGGGTGAATGGTGTTGCTGGGGGGTTGTGGGGCTGAATGCTGCTGCATGAGGGTGAATGGTGCTGCTGGTGGGGTGAAAGGGGGTGCTGGTAGGTGAATGGTGTTGTTGGGGGGTTGTGGGGCTGCAATGGGCTGCTGCGGGTGAATGGTGTTGCTGGTGGGATTGTGGGGCTGAATGGTGCCTCTGGGGCGGTGAATTGTGCTGCTGTGGGGTGAATGGGGCTGCTGGGGGGTGAATGGGGCTGCTGGAGGTGAATCGGGCTGCTAGGAGGGGGTTGTGGGGCTGAATGGGTCTGCTGGGGCTGAATAGTGCTGCTGGGGGGTGTGGGACTGAATGGTGCTGCTGGGGGACCATGGGGGGTTGCAGAGGTCCACTGCGCTACAGAAAAGGAACATGTTAGCATAAAATATTTTTTACAAGAAAACTTAGTTTAAATATATATATTAAAAAAAAAAAAAAAATATATATATATATATATATATATATATATATATATATTGCACTGGAGTGGGGCAGGTCAAAACATTTAATTAGTAGATTTATTTCAGTGGTTGCCAACCCCTCCTCAAGACCCACCAGACAGGCCATGATTTAGGTCACATACACTGTATGGAGCAACTTGAGACCCCACTGCCTGTTGAATACTATTTATTTCACCTTGGTTCGCAATGTATGACTGAAATCATGACCTGTCTGGTGGGTCTTGAGTAGAGGTTTGGGAAACACTGAATTATTTACACTTCACAGTAGTTCCAACAAAGAAATATGCACCTGTTCTTTGCATCTCACCTCCATAAATGAACTCAAATGTACACATTTTTCATTTAAGAGAACATTTTAAAGATTATGTTACTAATTATTTTGCATGTCTTCCTAAATTAGTTAGCTCACAACAGAAATTTCAAGAAACTCAAATAATTTTATAAGATCATTTGTGACGTCACATGCCCCTGGTGACTAATGGTGGCTGGTTACTGTAGTAACAGACACAAACGCACAATGATATTAGTGAAAGAACAATAGCAATCGGATAATCAACAAGAGAACATTGCGAGCAATTCCTTAGCTGGTTGCTAGGTGTCAGCGGGGAAGTTGTCATGCTATTTACAGACACTTGGTACATTAGTTTTTTGGGGGTGGCCCTTTCTGTATGGAAGTGCAGTCTGGCCAAGTGTCTTGCAGTTAGTGCCAGTAATTGGAGGCAGTTAGGTACAATAGCAAAATAAACAGCAATTTACTGGGAGGGAAATTTTATGTTTACGAAAGTGGTATGGAAAAGAGTCTGGGTTTTTGTGTTCAAACAAGTACGAAATGAAGATAGTACTGCGTGACAGGGCTACATGTAATGGCAGGACAGCCCTGATACTAACATTAAAATACAAAAATACCAGAGAGTGATTGACATGTAGAGTTGTACGTGAAAGAAAGATTGACTTGTGTGTCATGCAAGCACAGTTGGATGGTCTCCCTGGCTGGTGAGGGGCGTATATATGGTATACAGCCAAGTTCCACACCCACAGGCTCTCACGGCATCTCAAACTGACATTCAGAGCTCTGCTGTTTAACTTAGCACCCACAGTGTTTGCAAATTCTTGCAAGTTATGTAACCATGAGCATGCATGAACAGACATACTTGGAAACTGGGGATATGGGTTTGGGGTTATAAAGTATTTTTGTAAAGTACATTATCTGATTCTCATGCCTTTGGATTCTCTAGTTTTACAGATCCTCGGTCCCCTCTCAGCTGCTTTTTCTGACTTGTCACAACAATGCATGTGTGAGGAATTTCTTGGAATCCCCATCTGTGGTATTCTGTGCGCTGGGGGAGGGGAGGTTTGTGCACAGATTGCTGCAGCCCAAGGGGACTTGTGCAGAATCCATAAACCTAATGAGAGGCACAGGCAGAGTAACGTGTCCTTGTACTAGTTGCTTTTCTTTCAGTCTGTATCTATTCACATGTCAAATTTACACAACTCATCTTTCCTCCATATGATTGACAGCCTGTCAGTCACTTTCAGTTTCTATATACCTAAGGCTCGGATTTTCAACACATTGCAGTATTGTATATTTAGTTAATCGGCCTTGTCACTTCCTCCCTAGTCATTGTGCTCCTCTGTTTTTTTCCAGTGTGTAGCGTGTCCTAATTTTGGAAGACAGACAATTGAGTATGTGTCATTATAATAGCTTTGTTTTACATGTTTACATGAATAATGGAATTAAACTGAACTTGGAGTGAGATTAAACCTCCTAAAAATTTTGAATGTCAGTCATTTACCTGAAATAGTCAACAAATAAAGGCTCTGATTCCAACATGGAAGACTAAAATGTTCTATACAACAATATCATCAGTCTGTAAATGGAAATATTCATTTAGCTGCAATCATAGCTAATTATACTAGCTTGTCTAGTCTAAGGGCGAAAAGTAGAATTAAATAATTACCACGTCTATGTGAATGTTTATGGTGTGTTTGGAAGTGTCAAAAATGTTTTGGTAAATATATTCCATAGAATAACATAAAGACCCTTGTTAACCCCCTATTTTAATTAACTGCAGAGGGCCTTATTCCGTTGTGTTTCCTTAAAAATGCAGTAAAAAATGGATACAAAAATAACAGAGATATTCTGTACTTATTTAGTAGGGCAGTCCATTTGACTACTGATTTGTTTGGTTTAGGATTTTTTTGCTATGATGCATTTTTGGTTAGAACAATTCCCGTTTTTGCTGTTATGATGGTTATTCCAAAAAGTTTTGGTAACCTTAGCTTGTTTTTTATGCATTTACCCCACACAATCTATGAACTAACCTGTTAAATTCACTGATACATTATGCACACACACAAAAAATCAGGTTACTATTTTCTTATGTACTTTGGGTAAAATACTTATAAATTCTGCCATCCTATAAGTAGCACCTGCATTTAAAATGCAGCAAAATTTGAAATGAAAAATTCAGGAATACATATGTCTGTGTAATTGCTGTTATGACATAAATAATTAGAACTACTAAAAAAGTATAAACAAATATTTGAAAGTTATCTGTCAGATTGTGCTAGATACCACAGACAGGGCTGGTCTGTTCAATTCATCCACATGTTCAATAACATACAGATTTTATTTTGGTGATAATTACATTTTTTTTTAATAAGAACATTTTATCAAAAAGTAATACCTGAAATGTCTTAATTTCTTAATTAACATTTGCATATATATTTGCATATATACTGTAACAAATGTTCGTCTTCATTTTGTCTGTAGGACGATGAAAGCAAAAATGGATTTCTGGGACATAAAGTACAAAAATACATAATAACAACCGCAGTTAATAATGGAACTATAACTCATACAGTTCTATGAACAAGCACTAATTGTAAACAAACACCATTAATAACATTCATGAGTTGGTTTATTAATTCATACACAGCAAATAAATACAAGTTTAAAAAAGGAATTACAAGGGAATTTACATTTTGTATTGTCACTAAAATAATTAAAGCTAAAGAGACATTCTTTATACATGTTAATGAAAGGGAGAATAACTGCTAAATACAATCTGAGACAAGAATCAATCAGTGCAAGTACTGTAGATCACAAGTATGCCTCTGTTGGACTGTTGCTCAGTTTTATGCTAATGGAAATGGTAAATGGTTGTCTGGAAAACTCAGAGAAGCACAGAGAAAGATATCCTCAGTAATAAAATACACTCTGCCGTTACAAAGCAACTGCAACAAAGAGAGTTAAAACAGAAAGATAGGAGATTAGATGCTGAGATGAAACATAATTGGTTTCAAGCTGTCCTGTGTGGTATAACAATTGTGGATAATCAATCTATATATTATAAATGAATACATATATATTTATCATGTCTGATCCACACTTTCCACACTGCAGAGCTCCAATCCACTCAAAATAGTTCAGGGCTAATATAGATTACATAAAGTTGATGATTTGTGTGAATAAAGTGTGTGCTTATTTAAAATTGCGTTGTGTTTTCAAATTTTTTTCCAAGTCAATAGCCATTTTGTTTGAAAACTACTTGTATTTTAGAATATAATTGTCTTATTGAGACACGTAAACAGCAAAGACGCACAAAGTGTATTGTGTTAAATAAATGTTTTTTACCATAGAGAGAGGGAGGGGGGAGAGAGGGGGAGAGAGAAAGGGAGAGAGAGAGGGAGGACGAAGAAAAAGGGAGGGGAGAGAGAAAGGGAGGGGTGAGAGAGAGGTGGAGAGAGGGAGTGGGAGAGAGAGGGAGTGGGGAGAGAGGGAGGGGAAGAGTGGGAGGGTGGATAGAGAGGGAAGGGAGAGAGAGAGGGGGAGGGAGGGGGCAGAGATGGGAGAGAGAGAGACAGAGAGCATACAGAGCACAGAGAGAGGACACTGAGAGAGAGAGAGCATGCACAGTGAGAGAGGGCGCACAGAGGGAGACACGGCACACAGAGAGACAGATGGCTCACAGAGAGAGGGAGAGAGTGCACAGAGAGAGGGAGAGGGTGCACAAGAGACAGCACAGAGAGAGACAGCACAATTGAAGATAACATATACTGCACTGTAATTTATGACGGGCAAGTCACTAGTTTTAAATAACATACAGCCTCATTCAATTCCCTATATCTAGAGTTACACAGGTAAAAAGTGCTCAGTAACTTTCCCTATCTATTCTATTCATCAATCTCAGCATGATGGCAATAGAGCTACCCCTGATGACTGTGGCAAGCCACAGCTGCAGATAACAGCCAAAATATTACATATGACATTTTTACTTTTACACCAAATCCATATTCAAATCAGAGTTTATTGAGCACAGGTACTAAACAACACTCACAAATGGTTTTAAAATAATTTCTGAGAGCTGCAGTAGCAATTTAAGAGACACTAAGGCACTAACAAATAGTATAAAAGCATGGCAATTCATCAGAATTGGACGCTTAACATTCTCAGAGGCACATTTGTCGTATTTAAAAATATTATATTTTTATTATTAAGTTTGTGTCATAATACAATATCCATGGTAACACAGAACCCAGTACTCAAGAGGTTAATACATATCAGGAAACCACATGGACTGGAAACGAATGCTCTAATGCAATGTCTATTGAAGGGCAACCCCTATCGGCAAATTTATTTAACTACTTGCAAAATGGTTGCTCGCATTTGTAGGTGTTGTACTTATATATACTGTCACGATCTGCTACTTCAATTGGACTTGGTATGAACCTGGTTCAAACCTATCCAGCAGAATCGTGCGGTCCTTTTACACCTCTGATAGCAGAAGATGGACCAAACACCATTACCATGCCCAGGAGCTTGCTTCAAGGATATCAGGAACCTCAGGATATAAGGAACACCATATGATCCCTTAGAATTAGGATTAATGCACAGAATGACACGTACACCTTGTTTTATGTGAGTCCAGAAACAACTGTCATACCTTTATAAATTGTCACTTTCTACACAATTTTCGGGCACACAGGCTGGCCAATCACAGTAAGCCCAATTATTAGGTACATAGAAGAGGGACCAATTAACATAATAGGCTGCCCCTGCTTACTGGAAACCCTGTACATCTGATTAGCTTATCCTTGTGATTGTATTACCAATCACCATTTGCTGTAAACACTCAGATGTTTTATCTGCTCAAGACCCCCTGTGTTTGTTTATTTAGGTGGGGCTAAGTGAGTCATCACCAGATAACAATTCTGTAACATAATCACAATACATACAATTTATATGCCATTTTAACTAAAAAATACATTACTATACCAATAAAACAGGGTAACTTCTTGACAGCTCAGGCCCAGGCCATGGTCCAAAACAGTCCAGTCAGGCCCTGGACATGACATAAACGATATCATGATGTTCTAATTTTCTATTGGTTCCTAGAGCTGTGTCTCATCAGTAATTTAAGTAAAATGTCTGGCTTGGTGTAATATTACGAATAAACACATAATTCCACATTTAAATGTTTTACTGACAAGCCAGGATTTACGGACGTTGTGTGAGATCCGTAATATTGTGAGTGAACTGCGTTGAATAACGTGTAAAAAAAAAAAAAAGCCCCTGCAGCCCAAAATTTGTTTGCTAATAGTTTACTTGTCTTGATTAGAATAGGGCTCATAGTTTGTAAACTCTTCAGATTAGGGATCTCAACTGTGTTAAACTCTGTGCAGGGTGGAAAGTGTTGCATCAAGCTGTTTTCTGACCCATTTGTCTCATGTTTGTGTTATATTGTATCTGTACTTTTTTTCTACTTACCTTAGAATTTGTCTATACCTTTGTAATTTGCTCATTGTACGTACTGTACTTTATAAATGTAAATAGAAAAATGTTAGTACTCTACAAATGAAGAATAATACTTTTTGGCCTGGTAATATCATCTGCATTTTCATCTACTATTTACTTGTAAGGCCCTGTGATTGAATGTTTTATATCTTTGCTGTGATGTCAGTGTACAGCTCAAGCCAAATAGTTAATTGGTACTATTGCTAATGTATGCAGTAGTGGTTGTGAAAGCATTTACCGTATATACTCAAGTATAAGCCGACCCGAGTATAAGCCGAGGCACCTATTTTACCACAAAATACTGGGAAAACTTAGTGACTCGAGTATAAGCCGAGGGTGGGATATGTGCTGCCCTCTGTGTCCCCCTATTGTGTGCCCCCTCTCCCTGAAAAACTCGACTTATACTCAAGTATATACAGTAATTTGTATTGAATATACAAGAGCTGAGTTAAAGTGGGATTTGAAAGGAAAATACCTGAAAGACCATGTTCATAAAACATAAACATGTTTAATTTACAAGTATATGTCACAGCACAAGTTTGATGGCTGTATGTTGTCTCCGTAAATATGATCTATAAAACTAATTATAACCTAGAATATTACATATACTAATTAATTGTATTTGAACGGTAGTTAGTATGACATGATAGCTTTATCTATGCATAATTTAATATGACACAACTGTGAATACAGGTTCCCAATTAATTAGTGTGTAAATATACTGGTTTTGTGAATCAATTAAAAATGGGTAATTCTTATCTGGATGAACTATACCAGCTGGATTTTCAGAAGGCGTAGTCTAGATATGTATAAGGAAAGCTTTCTCAATAACTTATATTATAATAATTGTAAATGACAAATCAGCATACAATACGATATGTAGTGCAAAGGCAATATGTACTAAGAAATTTGCTATACTGTTATCGACTGTATACATTATATATATATACTGTATATAAACATGCAATATCAGTATATGACTGCATTTAATCTCTTCCAGCACAATGTGACAGCAGATTGATTACATTTTCTCTATTACATGTTCTCTATTAATATTATGCAAGGCTCAGATTTATAACATTATTTATATACATTAATATTCATATTTTTGAGGCGGTAACCTCCCTCCCAGTTTATAATGTTATGTTTGTGTAATTACTAACAAATTGGTCAGACATTCTGACTATACAGGTACACTTTGTCTATACTTCTCATGTTTGCCAATTAGATGTAATTGTTTTATTATTGTGTCTTTTTATGGATTTTCACTATCATTTCTGTCAGATATCATTGTTATTTGACTCATTTATGTATATTAATATATTTTGTAGTAATAGTTTTCCTGGCAAAACCTTTAGGTTCAAAAGCCTTGATAACTGTTTCTATATATCTAAACCCCAAACTAAGGGCCTCATTCAATTAAGGGCCGTAAAACGACTGCAAATCTTCGATTCCTTGCAGCTGGATTACGGCCCTGCGTAGCGCTACGTCTACGTTGGTATTAAATTGGGCGCCGCCTTAAGGAGGTCCCTGTTACTGCCGATCGCAAACAATGCAATCGGCCGTATGCATTTGCCCTGAGCCCATAAGTCGTGTCTCAAGGATGCAAAGTCTGAAAACTGTAAATGCAAATATAAATTCATGACAGCACTGTAAATGATGGGGTACACAATGTGTGACATGAGGATTAAAGGCACAACATTCTCAAGCTGGCACATCGCCACAATACAATACTTGATTTAACGTTTAATTTATGTCAAAAGTCTGACGGGCTTGATTAACGAGTTACAGGTTTGGCGGTTATTCAAGCCGTCGGACTTTGGACATAAATTAAACGTGAAATGAAGTATTCTATTGTGGCGATGTGCCAGCTTGAGAATGTTGGCCCTTTAATCCTCATGTCACCCATTGTGTACCCCATCATTTACAGTGCTGTCTTGTATTTATATTTGCATTTACAGTGCTCCGAGTTTGCGGCCTTGAACCACAAGTCACAGTCTTGCGGCCGTGAATAACGAGTTACGGGCCTGGAGGTCATTCGAGGTCGTAGTTCTTACTGTCAAAATATAGCACTTCATAAGCAAATAAAAAAGCCATCCTGTACTTTTATTAAAAGAGAAAGTGATGTTAGGTCTTAGAATTAATAGCACATAATTCTCAAACTCGCAAATCAGCATAAATAACTACTTTATTGCATGTTAAATTTCCATCATGAAATCCTACGGGGCTTCAACCTCCAAGCCCGTTGGTTGGATTCAAATGTCCTAGGGGCTTGGATGTTGAAGCCTGTCGGACTTTATGACGAAAATTTAACATGAAATAAACCTTTTTTATTTGCCAATTTGAGAGTATGGGAATGTTGTGATAATAATTCTAAGACCTAAAATCATTGGCTCTTATATTTTGCTTAATGGGTGCTATGTTTTGTAAGTAAGAGCGTTGCAGGACCTCTTTGGTGTATGTAAGCTGCGGCTCGATTTTAGAGATTTATGGGCTTGACGGAAGGATGTCATAGCAATTGAATAGTGAATTGGGATTTCTTGCGGTTGCAAATCTTGCAGACGAGCAAGATACAAGGCTTTCACGGAAATAAGCTGCGATTTAGCAAATTGCAAGGGATCGCAGCGTGAGGCTCGTAAGCCAATTGAATAGCTACGTTGTTTGAGGCCCGGCAGCTCAAAATCGTAGCAATTGAATGAGGCCCTCAGACCTTGAACATATCACTCTCTATTTGCAACTATCAATTTCTTCTACACCTGTACTAATTGTTCAGTCATCTGAAATATACTATAATTATATCCCTCGCCCTCTACTTCCTACATTTAATTTTCTATGGTGCCATTTCCAATAATGCTGGTCATCCCTGCTCCTCATTATAAGCTCCCATAACTCATACTCTGCTAAGTTTTCTAATCTCCCATACACTCCACCTACTTGACTAATTTGCTCTGATTGCCATAATCAATGTTATCTGAGTTGAAATCTGCCACTTTCTTTTAGTAGTGCTCTGGACAATGAGAAAGGTGTGGAGGGGTACAGCAGTGGCCATTAATGAAGTAAACTGGCTAAAGATTTGCGTTGCTGCTGTTTGCACAATTATCTTTAATGTTAATTAACTAAAAATAGATTTAACATAAAAAGTATGTTCACTGGCCCTTTAAAGTAAGCTAAGCAATGTGGATGAATGCTAGTGAGCATATGAAATGGATATTGGGTATTATTATTAGCCAGTGCTTTTATGCGGTTATTATTATTAAGGATTAATTAGCCCAGCATAAAGAAAGTTATAGCATTTCATATTTTAAATTGTACTGTTATTTAATATTAGAGTAAATGTTAATTGGAACTTGTTAGCTTGATAAGCTATCACTATGCGCAAGTAAAAATGAGAGAGCACTGTCCGTTAACACACATAAAGTGCTTTATGTAATGAGGCACCCGTACACGAGCGGGAAGTTCTCGGCAAACAGCTTTATTACAGTCAACATTTCAGCCATTCCCAGAACTTGCATCTGTTTGTAATGAAAGTCCCACTGGGGGTTTAAATACCCACTGTAATAAAGCTGTTTGGAGTAAGCTTCTGTTTGCTCATTGAAGGTGATGGGATAAGCAAATGTGAGATCTCTATCTAGTGACCTTATAGGCTCAACTAGTCATGCTGAGAAGAGCCAGTCTGTGCCCCCCTGAGAAATGCGTGAGCAATACCTATAAAATGTTCTAAGTAGCTTTGCCATAATAGCTTCTGGTAAATCTATAGGCATCAGTATGTTGCTCAACAAAGTTACCTAAACCTGAGGAAAAATAATATGTAAGGAAAATATTTGGGTACAGTCTAGTGGCAAATGGCTACAAGTTGGTTGGCAAATGTACAACAATTATTGCCATTGCAAATAACATATGGTTATATTTGCTAATGTTAGAGCTTTCCATCAAATGAAAAATATTTCTATAAAACCGATGATTTTCTGGGAACCAGGATGAGTCAAGATGAAAGGATGACTGGAGGTAGAAATAATATATACCGCATCTCACAAAAGTGACTACGCTCCTCACATTTTTGTAAATATGTTTATTAGATATTTTCATGTGAAAACACTGAAGAAATGACACTCTGCTACAATGTAAAGTAGTAAGGGTACAGCCTGTACAACAGTGTAAATAGTGTAAATTAACACACAGCCATTAATGTCTAAACCGTTGGCAACAAAAGTGATTACACCCCAAATTGGGCTTAACGTATCAATATTTTGTGGGGCCCCCCTTATTTTCCAACACTGCCCTAACCCTCATGGGCATGGAGTTCACCAGAACTTCACAGGTTGCCACTGGAGTTCTCTTTCACTCCTCCATGATGACATCAAGGAGCTTGTGGATGTTAGAGACCTTGAACTCCCCCATCTTCCATTTGAGGATGCCCCACAGATGCTCAATAGGGTTTAGGTCACCTTTACCTTCAGCTTCTTTAGCAAGGCAGTGGTCGTCGGGGAGGTGTGTTTGGGGTTGTTATCAAAGGGAGGGAATCATGCTCTGCTTCAGTATGTCACAGTACATGTTGGCATTTATGGTTCCTTCAATGAACTGTAGCTCTCCAGTGTCAGCAGCACTTATGCAGGCCCAGACCATGACACTCCCACCACCAAAGGTATAGATCTATACTGTGAAAAGGTAGTTAAAATAATCCCTAGATGACAAATAAACGGATAATGCACAAACAACACAAAAACACTGATATGAGATTAAACCCTCAGTTGGAACATAAACAGTGATGCAGAGAGAGTGGAGGCAGCATTTGACATGTTTGGTCTGGGCCTGTATGAGTGCTGCCATCTGGTATAGGCCGCGGTGGTGACAGACAGATCACAAGCTTGGTGTGTGGAGCAGGCAAGTCAATAAGACCACCAGAGTATTGCACAGTGAGCTGGGAGTTGTTTTTTTCCCCAATAAACTTTATTCAGGATTGCACAGATGTATTCACTACCGGGGGGACAGTGAGAGGGCCTGTCCCTGCAGGATCCAGGACTTTTCCATCCCAGCCATTCTGATTGGGTGATATGAGTATGACAGACAGGCTCAGTCCTATATTTTAGAGCACAGTTTGGACAAAGACAGCATTTTGACTGTTTTTTTTTTTAATTCTCTCATGTACCCTGATCTGTAGTACTAGGCAAGTCACCAGCAGGGGGCTAGATGTTATAAGTCAGTGTGTAAGTCAGTGTCTGCTGCACACAGGGTTTTGTAATTTAAAGTGACAGAAGCAGATATTAAAAAAATAGAAGATTGAACATGATATAATTCATGTTTTTTTTTTATTTTTAATAAAAAAATGAAGTAAGTGATGGGGGAATTAAGTCAGTGGGAGGGTGGTTGCCCATTTGCCCCTATGCATCAGTTACCCATGTTTCTGACATAACAATTGTAGAGTCAAGGATACATTTAATAAGACACTACCTTTTACAGGCTCTATCAACTATTGGCACTATATTACAGACATTAGAGTAGCCTATCAATGGTTTTGCAACATGTGAGTGGCTTTTTTTCACATGCAATCAAAGGCCCTTTGGACTTGCTATAATCCATGTACACACATAAAGCTGCATCTGTTCTTACCTCTTATATAGTTTATAGGGTTAGTTTTTATTCCATATCTTTTTTTTTCTTTTAAATTAAGCCACTTGTTTTGTGATTTACTTCTTTTACTTATATTTAATCATGTCATGTGCTGATATGCGTGCTTATTTAGCAAAAACTTAAAGGATGTACATTTATTTCCTGGATTTTTACATGCCAATGTTTTTTCCAGTCTTTACGCTGTATTGATGTCCATAGACGGTTAAAATTTGCCCTTAAAATGAAAGTCTTTGTTGGACCCCTATAACTTCATATGAGATTATGTTATGATCACTGGTCCCCAAGGGTTCTTCTACTTATGTACGCAATTTCCTGCTAATCTTAGCTGTACTAGTGGTCCAGTTTATTTCTGGGTCATTAAATCTCCAATTAGAACTTGACCATTCTTTCCAGTATTTCCAATCCATAGCATTAATCATAATTTCTCACTTTCATTTAAATTTTGGGCTTAATAACATGATTTGTTTTGGTATTTGTAGCTCCACAATTTATTTGTTCCCAAAAGGCTTACACATTGCCACTAGTTCCCCTTTATTTATCTTCCCTGACTGTAGGATTTAATTCAGAATTACATCCATTACTCCTTTATCTCTAAAAGAGGTTTAAACCCTCTAAATAAACTGGCAAGTTATCAGAATCATACTATGTTTCAGTAATGTTTATCATATAATAATTCTCATTTACCATTAGCAAACATACACTTAATGTTGATTTGAATTAGTTAACAAGAACTCCCTATTGACTATACTAACCCTCCCCTTCTACTTTTCCAGTAATAGTTAATAGTTACCCACTACCCTAGTACTAGTTAAACATTCCCCCAGGGGTAAAAACTCCCCTAAGGCTGAAAATACAGTATTTAAGTCAGACATGTCATTCGAGTCTTGACAGAAGTAACACACACTCTGTTGCCTCTTTCTCATATAAAAGTACTTTCCAGTCCAGTTCTTGAATATTGGTGTTTTCCAGGCCACATGCTCATTGAACAAAATATCTGTTTCAATTTTGGTTAAACATTAATGAGCATCTGCTATAAAGTTATCTCTCACACTCTTCGTACAGAACCCAATAATAGATTGTGAGCTTTCAAGACACAACAATTTTGGTTACCTGATTGCTAATTGAAAGTCTACCAACTCCAAACTATGTGCTGTCTTGACAGTAAGTGAACCCACAGGATGGAGATAGAGACTACAGACTGGACTTTCAACTAGGGTCCAGATCCAGAAAATCAAACCTTGGTTCAAGTATGTTCTGACTTCAGGGGCAGACAATAGGTGCTGAAGTTAAGGTCACTAGCAAGGAAGGCTGGCTGCCAATAGGATGAATGAGAAGACAAGCAGTAGGTCTGCGCATGCTGATGTCAAAAGGATAGACAGGGTCACAAGCCCATATGCCTTTGCACGGGTAACATGGAGTCAGAGGATTATTCACATTTAATGAACAAAGATCAAAACAAATTAATAGAAAACTAATAATTCAAGTGATTATCGACTGTTTTTCAACTCATTGTTCTGTCACATTATACATTTTAGGTGCACAGGATCGCTCATCTCTTTCTTTGAATCAAAGGAAAAGATAAATCAGTAATTTCCCTCGCCCAGTCTGTTTCATCAAATAGTAAAGCTCCGACTTAATCTTACAATGGGAATATGTTTATGTTTGTCATCTAACATAATCCTTCAAAAGGATACCCAGAATAAAAAATAAAATCACCAATCATTCTTTAAACTAGTGCTAGTCTTAGATAAACAAAGAATTAAATATAATTAGATTGTAAGCTCTTACAAGGACAAGGTCCTCTGCCCCTTCTGTACCAGTAACATTTGTCATATTTGTCTTATGTATTCAATGTATACCCTGCACTTAGCACCATGGGATATGTTGTCGCTTTAAAAATAAACGGTAGTAATAATAATAATAATAATAATAATAATTATACCGTTATTGTACCACATTCCATTAAATAATCTTAATATAAAGTTCAAGCCTGAAACAAATATGTGCCCAAAAATATTTCTAAATGTTATAGTATGTTATAGAACGATAAAAATGTCTTACACCGTATTGTGTGCCATTTTCCATTTAATTAACATGAGGCTAAAAGTAAAATGTAATTAGTTAGATTGTGCTCTTTGTTTTTGACATAGGTTGTATTAAAGGGGGCTTTAAAGAGTGGAACTAGACAGTCCAGTCTTCAAGCATATTCAATTAAAGATTAACAGCCTTATTAAATTCCAGCCTTGTAGATAAGAGGCTTCTACTTAAATCCTACGTACTGAAAATGTCTCAAAGTTACGACGCTATTAAATTAGCCCTGCTGCGTGCAACGTATGAGCTACGCAGCACGGCCGTCTGTATCAACACGGAGAAAATGTAAATGAGGAGTGACAGCCTGCGAGATGATCGCGCAGGCTCCCACACCTCATGAATTGCTGCGGGGGTCCTAAACGTGACCTCCGCAGCAGTCCCACACATAAGCCCTGCTGTGGGGGCTACTCCAACTACCCCCCCCGGCACCTAAAATTAACCCCCTCTATGCGGTGGTCCCCGTTGGGACCCCCAAAGTGTAGGATTTATTGTATATTAAATAGATTGTATGTTAGATAGATAGGGGGTATTGTATTTTTTTTGTATTGTAATGTATTGTATTGTATGTAGTGTATTGTAATGTATTGTATTGTATTGTATGTATGTATTGTATTGTGTATGTCTTTCCTTTTCAGGTGTGTAATTTTTTTTTCTGTAGTGGGGGGGGGGGGGGGGGGTTGTAATGTATTTTACTATTTTCTGTAATGTAGATTTTTTTTATTTTTGGTGACTTAGGTTTTTTTATTTTCTGTAAGGTAGGTTTTTTTATTTTTTGTGACTTAGGTTTTTTATTTTCTGTAATGTAGATTTTTTTATTTTTTCTGACTTAGGTTTTTTTATTTTCTGTAATTAGAGTGGTGGTGGGTTTATTAGGGGGTAGGTAGTGTAGGTAGGTAGTGTAAGTGTTAATAGATTAGTGTAGAGGGGGGTTAGTTTAGATTTAATGGTTGGGGGGTTATAGTGTAGTGTTTGTAGTTAGTGTCATGATGGTCCTTATGTTAAATAGAGGCTTATGGGGGTCTGCATTGACCCCCATGAGTTATTGGGTTAATTAAGTGCGTATACAGGTCTGTATTGGCCCCCATGAGTTATAGGGTTAATTTAGTGCTTATGGGGGTCTGTATTGACTCCCATGAGTTATAGGGTTAATTAAGTCCTTATGGGAGCCCTGTTGCAAGGGGTTAATGTGGCGGGGGGTTGCGGGGGTCCCTATGGACTCCTGCTGCAAGGTGTTAATGTGGGGACACTTCGGGGGTCCCGGTGGGGACCCCAAGCATAGAGGGGGTTAATTTTAGGTGTCGCGGCTGGGATTGTTAATAGTGTACCGCGGGCCCTTTAAAAGTTTTAAAAGTAGCGGGGGCCTGATCGATGCCGATCGGGGACCCCCGCTGCAAGGGCTTAATGTGGGGGGCCTGCGGGGTTCCCTATGGACCCCTGCAGCAAGGGGTTAATGTGGGTACACTTTGATGGTCCCGATGGGGACCCCTGCATAGAGGGGGGTTTATTTTAGGTGCAGGGGGGCAGTTGGAGTACCCCCCACAGCAGGGCTTATGTGTGGGACTTCTGCAGAGGTCCCGTTTAGGACCCCCGCAGCAATTGATGAGGTGTGGGAGCCTGCAAGATCATCTTGCAGGCTGTCACTCCTCATGTACATTTTCTCTGTATTGATACGGATGGCCCTGCTGCATAGCTCACACGTTGCTCGCAGCAGGGCTAATTTAATAGCGTCGTAACTTTGAGAAATTTGCCGTATGTAGGATTTAAGTAGAAGCCTCTTATCTACGAGGCTGGAATTTAATAAGGCTGATAATTTGCAAAAGGACATACTGTGACCCTTTTATAAATGCATACTTTCAGATGTAAAGAAAACAATCCTTTCCATGTTCCTTTTTAGGACAAACAGTATTTTAAGAAAATCTCACATAAAATAATTTTTAGAGAGAACCTTCTGTCATGCTTGGTTTCAGAAATTTCTGTTGACTTGGAGCCTGGTGCATGTACTCATTTACAGACACTGGAGGGAGGGGTGGGGAGGAAGGGGAAGAGAGAAAGGGATTAGATACCTCTTTAACTTACAGCATTGTTTTTTTCTGCCCAGTGCTGGTCCTTGAGACCTCATGTGTCTGTCTACAGAGAGAAGCGGGGTAAAAAATTAGGGATTGTATGACGGATGAGAAAGATTAATAAATATTTCATAAACATGTCACTGACACAGACGTAAAAAGATTTTTGAAGAAATGGCCCATTCCTAATTATTTAGATTTCAAAGGAAAACCAGAGAAGTTTTAGATAGTATCTAGATGGGGCTTGGCTGCATATAGGCTGATAATTACCCATTCCATGACACATGCTCAACAGCAGACAATGAGCAATGATAACTGCAAACCCAGTTATGCAGAAGTGTAAACTCTCCTCTCACATAAGCAACCTTCAAAGTATTGTTGTTACAACTAAAAAGCAGGCATCACAAATATGTTTTTCTAATTATAAACTAGCTTTATGACAACTTTCAAGCCTTCTTACACTGTCAGACTCCCATTTTACAAATATATATATATATATATAAATATATATATACTAGCGTATTGCCCGTCAAAAAATGACGGCAATGAGATGTGTATGTTTGGAAAGTTGTTTAGTTATTAATATACATATGGAATTGTAAGGTAGCTAATGTTGTTTTGTGTGTACTACTGAAATATATAATACAAATTAATAAATTAATATACTTTACCTATTTTTATGCATTGTGATGAAGAGCTGGCAATCTGTGTTGATGTTGCTGCAGCATTAGTGGCGTGGAGGTGCTGTGTAAGCGTGATGAACTTGTGCAGTGTAATAGTGTGCGTGCACAAACCGAAATCGTTAGCGTAGTTGTTTACTTCCGCATTATCGTGCGGGCGGGTAATGTGTGGTATGTGTCTTAGCGGATTATCCGTAAGTGTTTTACGATTTTTGCGATGTCGTAATGTGTGTTATGCGCCTTGGCGGATTATCCGTAAGTGTTTTTCGTGGTTAGAGTGCTGTAGCCTGGTTTTCATTTTGTTCGGCCGCCATTTTTTCTCTCGCTTAGCATTTTTTTTAGTGTCTAAATTTTTTTACTTTTAGGTAAATCAAGGTTTAACTTGCTTTTTTGAGGTCGTGGATGCTCCCTCTTGCTGTCGGTAAGGTTTTTATGTATGTGCTGTGTGTATTTATTGTGTTTTTTTTTTTTTTGATGTTCGCGAGTTGCGGACGTATTTTTTTGCTACGTTTTAACGGCTCGCCTGTGGCGCTCATTGCCAAAGTGCTCCGTATTAACGGCTCGCCTCGCAAGTGCTCCGTATTAACGGCTCGCCTGCAATGAGCGCCTGCGGTGCTCATTGCCAAAGTGCTCCATATTAACGACTCCCCTCGGCACTTATAGTGTTATTACATGGGTTCACTCACATTGTACACAAACAGCATTTCAACACTTTTTTATTGCCTCATCATTTTTATTGCCCCATCATTTTTGACGGGCAAGTCGCTAGTATATATATATATATATATATTTTTTTTTTTTTTTTTTGTAAAATGGGAGTCTGACAGCACTACACTATTAACTCTAATTATACCACATTAACCCAATCCTGGGCCTATGCAATCCTAACCATATGCATTTAACTCTAACAGTACTTATGTAACCCTAAGTGGGCCTATTGAACCCTAACTGGTCTAACTACCTAGTCTCTTATAGGGGTCTATACAGACCCTCATAAGCCTCTATTTAAACTCATCAGTCCCATGAGGATATATCAAGACCCTCATGGGACAGTTAGAAGCCTAACATTAATGCTATAAGTGCCATGAGGGTCCTCCAGCTACACTACCTACCTACCCCCTATTAAACCCCTAATTACAGAAAATAATAAAACCTAACCCACTCGCCTTCTGATTAGCTGTAGTCTGATTGACAGTGACAACAGCCAATCAGAAGGTGCAGATTTCTTTAGCCAATCACCCCATGGGGATGTATCCCATTGTGATTGGCTGAAGGGAATAGCTCCTTCTGATTGGCTGTTGTTACTGCAGCCAATCAGAAGACGCAGATGCTTCCAGCCAATCACCCCGTGGAGGTGTATCTCATTGTGATTGGCTGAAGGCAATAGAGCCTTCCGATTGATTGAAAAAAGATTGACAGGTGCATTAGCCAATCAGATTGGGATTACATTCTGATTGGTTTACACCATGGATTGGCTGAAATTTGATTGATGGCATTTGAGCCAATCAGAAGGTGCCATTGGCAATTTTCTTGCGGAAAAGGCTCAAGGGGCCTCATTAGCGTCGGGGAGCTCTGCGAGTGTGGAGCTCCATTATTTATTTTTTTGTTAAAGTGTGGATTCTTCCAGGGACCAGCCTGGGCAGAAGAGGAGGAGCACAGGGACTTCGCTCCAAGGTAAGTTGAATGTATATTATGTTTATTATATTTTATTTTATGTATGTATATGTATATGTTTATGTATGTATATGCGCCTGAGAAGAAAGTAAGGATGGGGACATGCTGGAAAAGTGAGTTGAATATTTAGAATATTTAGAATGTTTATTTTTGCAATGTAGTGTTTTGTACTAATGTGTTTTTTGTTTTTTTTCCTAGGGGGCGATCTGAAGGGACATCTGCAAAGGTAAGTGGTCTTAATTATTCTATTTTAGGTTAGCTTTAGGGTTTGTGTGTGTAGATAGGATTTAATGTATGTTAGATAGGGGGATGTGTTTTTGATAGGGGGGTATGTATGTATTTTAGATAGGGGGTATGTATGTATCTGTATAGTATTGTATTGTACTGTAATGTATATATTTTATTTTGGGTGTATTTCCTTTTCAGGTGTGTATTTTTTTTAAATTTTCTAGTGGGGTTAATTAGTGGCTTATGGGGGACTGAATTTACCCCCATAGGTGACAGGGTTAATTAAGGGATTATGGGGTTTTGTATTGACCCCCATGAGTTACAAGGTAAATTAAGGGATTATGGTGTCTGTATTGACCCACATGAGTGACAGGGTTAATTAAGGGCTTATGGGGTTCTGTATTAACCCCTATGAGTGACAGGGTTAATTAATGGATTATGGGGATCTGTATTGACCCCCATGAGTGATAGGGTTAATTAAGGGATTATGGGGTTCTGTATTGCCCCCCATGAGTGAAAGGGTTAATTAAGGGAGTAGGGGGTCTGTATTGACCCCTGTGAGTGGCAGGGGTAATTAAAGGATTACGGAGGTCTGTATTGACCCCCATGAGGAACAGGGTTAATTAAGGGATTATGAAGGTCTGTATTGACCCCCATGAGTGACAGGGTTACTTAGGGGCTCATGGGGCTCTGTATCATTGCCTTAGTCATACGTACCACACAAAGCGTGACAACGTCTCGTACGTTTGACAACTATTATATGTGATATATATACAGGGAGTGCAGAATTATTAGGCAAGTTGTATTTTTGAGGATTAATTTTATTATTGAACAACAACCATGTTCTCAATGAACCCCAAAACCTCATTAATATCAAAGCTGAATATTTTTGGAAGTAGTTTTTAGTTTGTTTTTAGTTTTAGCTATTTTAGGGGGATATCTGTGTGTGCAGGTGACTATTACTGTGCATAATTATTAGGCAACTTAACAAAAAACAAATATATACTCATTTCAATTGTTTATTTTTACCAGTGAAACCAATATAACATCTCAACATTCACAAATATACATTTCTGACATTCAAAAACAAAACAAAAACAAATCAGTGACCAATATAGCCACCTTTCTTTGCAAGGACACTCAAAAGCCTGCCATCCAGGGATTCTGTCAGTGTTTTGATCTGTTCACCATCAACATTGCGTGCAGCAGCAACCACAGCCTCCCAGACACTGTTCAGAGAGGTGTACTGTTTTCCCTCCTTGTAAATCTCACATTTGATGATGGACCACAGGTTCTCAATGGGGTTCAGATCAGGTGAACAAGGAGGCCATGTCATTATATTTTCTTCTTTTATACCCTTTCTTGCCAGCCACGCTGTGGAGTACTTGGACGCGTGTGATGGAGCATTGTCCTGCATGAAAATCATGTTTTTCTTGAAGGATGCAGACTTCTTCCTGTACCACTGCTTGAAGAAGGTGTCTTCCAGGAACTGGCAGTAGGACTGGGAGTTGAGCTTGACTCCATCCTCAACCCGAAAAGGCCCCACAAGCTCATCTTTGATGATACCAGCCCAAACCAGTACTCCACCTCCACCTTGCTGGCGTCTGAGTCGGACTGGAGCTCTCTGCCCTTTACCAATCCAGCCACGGGCCCTTCCATCTGGCCCATCAAGACTCACTCTCATTTCATCAGTCCATAAAACCTTAGAAAAATCAGTCTTGAGATATTTCTTGGCCCAGTCTTGACGTTTCAGCTTGTGTGTCTTGTTCAGTGGTGGTCGTCTTTCAGCCTTTCTTACCTTGGCCATGTCTCTGAGTATTGCACACCTTGTGCTTTTGGGCACTCCAGTGATGTTGCAGCTCTGAAATATGGCCAAACTGGTGGCAAGTGGCATCGTGACAGCTGCACGCTTGACTTTTCTCAGTTCATGGGCAGTTATTTTGCGCCTTGGTTTTTCCACACGCTTCTTGCGACCCTGTTGACTATTTTGAATTAAACGCTTGATTGTTCGATGATCACGCTTCAGAAGCTTTGCAATTTTAAGAGTGCTGCATCCCTCTGCAAGATATCTCACTATTTTTGACTTTTCTGAGCCTGTCAAGTCCTTCTTTTGACCCATTTTGTCAAAGCAAAGGAAGTTGCCTAATAATTATGCACACCTGATATAGGGTGTTGATGTCATTAGACCACACCCCTTCTCATTACAGAGATGCACATCACCTAATATGCTTAATTGGTAGTAGGCTCTCGAGCCTATACAGCTTGGAGTAAGACAACATGCATAAAGAGGATGATGTGGTCAAAATACTCATTTGCCTAATAATTCTGCACTCCCTGTATATATATATATATATATATATATATATATATATATATATATATATATATTATATTTTTCTTCATCAGTGGTCCTTAAAGCCTGCAGACTTGTTGAGATACCAAAGCCCCAGACATGTCCTAGGACCATGTCTAAGCCCAGGAGCCCACTGGTGCACAAGTTGTGGCCCTGATACTAAGCCAGTAACTGTGCCTTCCCTGAACTTTTCACCTCCAAAAGTTCCACTACCATGTTGCATCAATACATCCTCATGTTGATGCCCGATTGTTGGCAAATGGGAGCAAACATTACGAAAAGCCCAAATGAACATCCAATACGTGCTGAAACTACAGACAAATAGTCTTTAGATTTGTGTGTATGTACATAATTACAAGTCAGACCCCAATGCTTTCCTTTTGCTTGTCACAACATTGTATTTCATTAAAAGTATAAAAGAGGCATTATGTGAGAAGGGAAATAAACAATAAAGAGCACTGAGCCAAAGGAAACTAAATTAAGCTTTGAGAAGCCAAGTAAAAAACATGAACAGTTTCTTAGAGACAGAATAAATTATGAATAACATGGCTGTTTAGAAAGTAGACTTGACACGCCATGTTAAAATTCATAGAGGAGAGAAAATTAATAAATATATACAGCCTTATTAAATTGTGATTCGGCCAATTGAATAGGGCTCTATATAAGCACAGAGCATATTTTTTTACCGAAGTTTTTAGTTAGTTAAGAATTTGCTTTTGGATAGAAGCTCACTAACTAAAAACTTCTGTAAAAAAATATGCTATGTGCTTATATAGAGCGCTATTCAATTGGTCAAATCATAATTTAATAAGACTGATAGTATTTAATTACTCCTTTACACAATTACCTATGAGAAATTACATTGTTTTTTAGAGAAATCAGGAAAGAGAAATCAATTGTTGAGAATCCTTCAGTGCATTAGTTTGTTGGCATGTTAGGTAAAGTAGAAACTTTAACTGTTTTTCAAATAAATTTAGTTGAAAAAAAGGATGTTAAATAGATATGATGCATTAATGCAAATGTGTCCAGGATATATGCACATGCCTCAACAAATTTGATTTCCTGATATATTATCTGAATGGATCATAAGAAAAAGGAATGATGAAAGAGAGTATTAGGAATTTGATAAAATGTATGGTCCTCCCAAATGTGGGGAGTGGTTACCGACAGTGGGTACATACCAATACTTTTTAGTAAGTGACTGCTTATAGGTTCCATATAGGTACATCTAACCAAAAGTGAGTGATTCAAAGCAGGATGTAGGTTTGGGTATAGGATTGCAAACTATAGAGTGGTCTTCAAAAAAACAAAACATTGAATAGCTTTGAATGGAATAAAGCACATTGATGAATGATCATGACTGCTACTTTTACATGATCTTTGGATTTGTATTATAGAATACAAAGGGGGAAGTCTTATGAGTCAGATCACATTAGCATGGGAGTGGGCTTTGATATTTAATTGTTTCTGAGGCAGCTAAAATACTAAATACTATGGGCCTCATTCAAATCTGATTTGGCAATTGAATAGGGCTCTATATAAGCACATAGCATATTTTTTTACAGAAGTTTTTAGTAAGTAAAGACCTTGCTTTTGGATTGAAGTTCACTAACTAAAAATGTCTGTAAAAAAATATGCTATGTGCTTATATATAGCCCTATTCAATTGGCCAAATCGTATTTGAATGAGGCCCTATCTGTAGTAAATGGATAATGAATGAAAAAATATGTATCTTTTTTTATAGGACTACTGTGGTTAAATTTTTTAATTTTACTAAAAATGTCCTAATACACCCTCTAATGCATAATCAATGCAATGATGCTGCAGTGGAATCTACCATTTTGACTTCAGCAGATACACTTCAGCAGGTAGGAGGAGACTTTGAATACACAGGATGTCTCTGTCTGAACAATCTGAACATGGGAGTTACATCTCTCAGTGCTCTCAGAAGGACTACATGCAAGCTCCTGCTTTTACAAGGACACACTCACCTGAGATAGTAACAAGCAGCAGGGGGAAGAAAGCAAAATTGAACTACACAGGTAAAACATAATTACATAAAGTCTTGCTTTTTTTTTTTGCTTTCTGGAAATATTTTGCCTACAACGCACTACAAATATCACCACAAACACGATGAGGCAATGAAACACACGGGACAAAACACTCCCTAAACACGGGATCGCCTTGGCCTGCAAGCGGGTGACAAACGTGGGACTTAGAAAATAAAATACGAGACGCAGGACTTATAAAAAAAAAAGTTACGAGACGCAAAACATTACGAGATTAACAGACGAACTGCGAATACGAAAAAACAATAAAAAAAAAAAACACTAAATACACCAAACAAATGTACAAAGACAGCACGAGGCAACAGCCAGGATGTCTGGGAGTGCGGTGGAATGTGAATTTAACCCAATTTAGACTATTTTCACCACTCGAAAATCACCTAAGCGAGGAAAAAAATGGCAGCCGAAAAAAATAAAAACAAGGCTACACGACCCTGGACCGCACAAAACACTGCCAAACGCATAGCACTTTACACATCTAACTATGAACTACCAAATACACTATTACAAAAGCCAGAAAATGCTCACAAGCTGCGTAACACATTAATAACATTACGAATATACAATACCGCTTTACACAATACACCAACGGCTTTACCTCGCGCACGCAGCCTATTTAGAATGCACACTTTGAACATTCATTACACTTTATAAGCAGGGCACTAACACTCACAATGTATATTCTATGCAGACGCAAAATACAAACAGATTGTTAGCTCTTCAGCCTATTGATGGCTGCATATATTAATTATAAATACTTAAACTATATTAATTTATTAAAAAAATAAATCATTATTACTTAACTATATATACATAAAAATATATATATATCTTTATTATGACTCATGAAGGTGCTCAGGGGACCAAAAGTACAGGACAGGAGAGGCTCGCAATGAGCGCCGAAGCCGCTCAGTGCAAGCTTCGCAATGAGCGCTGAAGGTACTCAGAGTACAAAACGCTTTACATTGTGTGACAAACAGCATTCCCATGGCTTAAAATTTTATTGCCCCGTTATTTTTTGACGGGCAAGTCACTAGTGTAAAATAAAACTGATAACATCTGAAACAAATTCTCTTCTTAATGTGGTAAAACAGTTATCTCAACAAACGAATAACCCCCAGCCTTTGCCCTTAACTAATCCCACATCTACAATGGAATATTTTGGCCCAGTAACTGTTCTTCTATCAGCCTCTTACAACTTCCCCACTTGATTTTATTCCATCTCAGCTAATTCTTCCCTCTATACAACACTTATCCCAACTCTCACACATCCATTCAACCTCTCAATAAAAGTTTCCATTATCTTTAAAATATTCACCAATTACACCCATTCTTAAGAAATCCTTATCTAACACATCTCCTGCATCTATCACCCAATCTCTTTACCCCCTTTGCCTTCAAAACTACTTAAGCAATTCGTCTACAACCATCTACGGAATTCCTTTTCTCCAGCTCTCGTATTGACCTCCTCCAGCCTAACTTCTAGTACCAACACTCCAAAGAGCCAACTCTCAACAAAAAACATTAATGACTTGCTCACAGCCAAGTCAAAGGGTCACTTCTCTATACTAATTCTCCTAGATATCTATGGTGCCTTTAATACAGTTGATTATTCTCTTCTTATCCAAATAATCTACTCCCTTGGCATCCGTTAAACAGCTCTCTCAAGGTTTATATCTCATTTAGAAATGTGAATATTTACAGCTTTTTTTAATTGCGATTCAGCCAATTGAATAGGGCTCTATTTAAGCACATAGCATATGTTTTTTTACCAACGTTTTTAGTTAGTGAAGACCTTGCTTTTGGATAGAAGTTCCCTAACTAAAAACTTATGTAAAAAAAACATGCTATGTGCTTAAATAGAGCCCTATTTAATTCACCAAATTGCAATTTACTAAGGCTGTTAGTGTCTTCTTCTCCATTCCCTCTGACAGTTGCATAGCTCATAGTTCAATTGGCACCCTGATAAAATATTTTGGATTTCAGTATCATCTATATGCAAGATAGCACTCAAATCTATCTCTCATTACTAGATGTATCATCCTCTATTCTAGCACATGTTAGCAACTGCCTTTCAAACTTTCAATCTTCCCATTCTCTACAATAATAAAGAGTAACAATAATAATAATGATAATAATAATAATGCAATTCATAAATATTTATAAAGGCATATATAGTTTTACCAACAACAAAATGATTCATTCAGCCTTTCATCACTTTTTTGTCTCCTTAGTATATAGTTACATTGAATACAATTAAACGTGTCTAACAAATAAAATAAAAAATACTAGGAAAGTAATGTTTTGCAAGGAAATTAAATTACTATATAAATAATACAACTAAATTATACAAAAACTATTTAGAGAATGAACTCTAAACATGAATAAACCTCCCAAACAAAATTTGCCAGACAGAAACAAAGCCTTATATGTCTTAAAGGGACATTGCATTTACTAAACCTTCTATCCATTATCGGAAATAGAAAATTACAAAATAGCATCAAACTTTTTGAATTTTTAAAATGTATGCCATTTTTACAAAATTGTGCTTGTTTTTCTAAAGACAATAGTTGTCTGCTCAATCCATCCTCCACCAGCTTCTGCAAAGTTAATTAACTGGGTGTGGTGTACCTTGCAATTACTTTTCTTGTATGTATTTCCCATTATACTTTTTCAAATCTCATTGTATTAATTATTTTCTATTATTTCAAAAATAGCCCTATGATAATCTGGTGCTCTTATTTAGGGGAATGTAGTAAAAGTCTGTGGTAGCCTTTTTCCCTAAATTACTACATGCCAACACTTGTAAGTCACGCCTGTGTCATTGGGATGTTCATGAATTTTCACAGAACAGTGCTACAGTATGTAATGAAAGGATATATCATCATGTCACACGTCATACATAAATCAGGTGTTGTGTGCACCAATATGGGATATGATGACAAACATGATGATAATAACATCAGTTCTACAATAGAGTGGAGACATGGCCAAAATAACATCAATCCACAATGTACAGACGTTAGTGATAGGAAAATATATGTTGACATTCATAAACTGCATTAATGTATGCCAACACATGATGATGACCATTATACTAGAAATAAAAAAATAAACATCTTCATGTATGTGTATGTCTACAAACTATTAGTTTGAGAAACACACAGAAACATGGATAATGGTATAACAATAACATCCTTTATTGAATACACAGAGCAGAATGGTAAACATTTCAGGGGTGTGGTGTGGGCGGATCCGAGAGAACAAGAGGCTGGAAAAACTGTTGCAGCAAGTGGTCAAGGTAATACTGTATAAGAGGAATGATGCATAGCATCTACTTGGGTCACATGTGGTCATAACCATGGCAATCAGATGATTAAAAAAAACATCATGAAAATCTCCATATAATGGAAATAACTACTGATGTGGATAGCACATACACCATGCTACACAGATGATGGAAATCAAAGATTATGTAATCCAATTCAGAAACACACATACAGATTGTTCCAACCCCCCCCCCCCCCCCAAAAAAAGAGGGTGGTCCTAAGCTTAAAAAGACAGAGGAGGGGGAAAATACTGTAACAATAAAACAGCTTTTCTATACTTCATCCGCAAGCAGTGCAAACTCTCTCACAAGGAATGCTTAGTTGTGACCACAGTCAGTGGGGCCTGACTACTATCACCATATATCTAAAGGGATTTCAGCCACATGGATATCCCATTCATCCTGTATACAGGTGTCAGCAGATTATAGCGGATTGTTAGGATATCATGATGTCTATTCACGTAGCCATTAATACTTGGAGTAGACAAAGGGCAGCAGCCACAATGTCTGTTGCTTACATCAGACTAAAGTTTGTGTTCTCAGATTGATGAGGGGATGGCAAATTTAACTAATGCATGTATTCATGCTGGCTTCAAGATAATGGCCATTTTGGCACT
Organism: Discoglossus pictus; assembly: GCA_027410445.1. Taxonomy (NCBI): domain Eukaryota; kingdom Metazoa; phylum Chordata; class Amphibia; order Anura; family Alytidae; genus Discoglossus; species Discoglossus pictus. The sequence goes on from CM050164.1 coordinate 396,015,913, forward strand.
TTGATAGTCCCATATCTGCAGTGGGATGAGATAAACTGAGCCATAGAAATGTGTTATTGAACGTGCTATGATTAGATAATGGCGCAGTAGATCTATCTGCTGGGGGGATTTAATTAATAACTGCTTTGTATATATGCCACTCACATTATTTGGCAGCACTGCTTGTAGGTGAAGAGGATGCCTTCATGGACCTGAATTGTGCCTAAAGAAATATGAAAAAGAAAACTATCATAATGGGAAAAACAAAAACAGGAACTGCACCATCTCTTCACAACAGCATTTGTCAGTGACCATCAATTGGTTAGATGCTAAACATAACCCTATGTGTCCAAAGAGAAGAGGATCATGTGATGGGCGTATCTATCTTCAAACAAAACATCTCATCACATAGGCCATGATCCAATATTCTGTAGCCAGGCTAGATCATGTTAACACCTGGACCAATAGATTGTCACTGAGGAGAACTGATGAGAAGGTAAAGTACTACGCGTAGCCTCTATCTCATCCTCCACCTTGCCACATTGCCCCCACCCCCCTTGCCACTCTGCTAAGTTCCTGGTTGAGGGGGGATGGAGGTGTAGGCATTTCCCCTGGAGGCAGCTGCATAGGGGTAGAGGCATGAAGGGATGCAAGGATGCAGGCAAGCAGGCGACGCCTCAGGGTTAGAGAAGGCGGTGGAGGATTGACATGAACCCCCACCTCTGAAGTGGACTCATGATACCTGTAATGAGAGAAGAATTGTACATAGTTAACATCAATGTTCATATGATTGGTTTGTGTTCCTATGTATCTGCCATGCGGTTATCCTGAAACTGGATGGGTCAATTGGTAGCTAATATTTGAAGCTATCCTTTGCTTGATTTGTTATCTGAGCTTGTGTGTTATTGACTCATCAGAATATCTTGATTTTTGATGGGGGCCGGCCTTTGCAGCATATTCATGTACATACTCTGCATGAGTTGTCATATTAAACAATCAGTGAGCATCTTTCAGCAATAGTTATTAACATGCTGCTGAGTGGTGTTCCCTGCTGGGCTATTAACCAACATTGCATATCCATCCCTACAGAGTCTGTATCGGCATATGCTGCAGTGGCCATACCCATAACCGTGCTATCAATATGGGTTAACTAACCTTATATATAATCTGCTATATTCCTGATAAATATGATGCTATGCAACACTGAGTGTGATATGTAGGACCTGATTGTATTCAGGGATCTGACATGTCACGTTCATTGTTGTACAGCATTTCCATGACTAGAGCTATCTATGTGTGTGTGGTGTACCTGTGGGTGTAAGTTCTTGTGATATTCACTTGGCAAAGAGGCTGGAACCGGCATCACCACTAGGGCTGGAGCTCCATCTTCAGCTTCCTCTACCACTGCCTGTAGTGGACAGTCACTGTGGGCCATCACTAGTAGATGCTGCTCCTCTGACATCCTTCCCCATCATCCTTCTGATCTCTGCCCGGCTGTCGTCATAACAGATCTCACATCCCTATGGCAATAACCCCCTGGGTCACTACGGCTGCTACCTCCTTCCAGGCCTGGCCCATGGGGCTGCCCTTAACTTCCCTCTCCCCAAAGATAATGTGGGCGCGGGCATATATGTCATAGATGAGTACCACTATCTCTGGCTTGTAGTTGGGGGCCCTGTGTTTGGCTCCAGCCTCTTGTCCTCCCAACTGAGGACTGGGATCCACATCTCCCCTGAGGCCTGTCCATCCCCCACAACCCCTACCCCCGAGATCAGGCCCTCTCCCAGCCCTGAACTATATATGCTTAAATCTAGGGGCTCTTCCCACCCTCCCTCTACCTCACTTCCTGCCCTACCCCGCCCAAGAACTATCACATCTAGCCCTTCCCTTCCAGAACTACCACTCCCTGCCCTCTCCCCCAAAACTACCACTCCTAGTCCTACCTCCTCCACTTCCACCCTCTCTGCCTTCCTCACTCTGGCTACCTCACTCTCTCCCATGTCCTCCCTCTAGTCCCTGGGGCACCTCTCTCTCCTCCTCCCTCCTCTCCCCTCCCTCCTTCACTGGCAAAATTACATATAAGGATAAAGAAAAATAAGTGTATTTGTATATGTTTGTGATGAAAAAAAAACATATGTTCTATGTGTTTCTTTACCTATAGGGTGTAGGGTAGGGGGTGGGTTTGTGTGTGTGCAGTTTGTATCCTATCTATTGGTGTATCCTTGTGTATTATTAACCTATGTGTCTGTATATTATATGATGTGGGTATTTTTGTGTATTGCAATTTAATTGTGTAATAGTCTATCTCTCTATATTAATTTACAGAAGAAGAACCTGCACTCCAAGATAACTCTCTCTCCCTCACTCTCTCTCTCTCTCTCTCTCTCCAGAACCGAACCCTCCAACTCCAGGACCTGCGTGCCAACTCTGCTAAAATCTGCGACACAGTCAATGCTGGGGCGTGATGCTCCCAAATATATACAGTATGGCTGTCAATCATTATTCCGTTATCTGTGTCCCATTAGCTGCTATGGCTGTGGCACAGCAAGAATAGACGGATCAGATAGATGATTGGAGAAGTGTTGCGCCATAATCCAGCCCCTTCAGTGCTACTCCTGAAGCATGGTTTAGGGACGTGACCTGAGTGTTGTTATTCTGGGGCGCTAAAGTTCAGCATACTGTTGTAAATTGGGTCAGAAAATCTCCTGCAGACTTTTTACGACAGTGCCGTAATATAGAGCACCAGATTCACATGTGGCCCATAAATCTTATAATGAGTGGGAAGTACAGGAACAACTGCCCGTAACTTGCTACAGCAAGGGAACAGATATATATATATATATATATATATATATATATATATATATATATATATATATATATATATAAAGTAATTGTTTTTTATTTATTAATATATTTTGTGACAATTGTATTTATAGGTGCAATAAATAAAGATGTGTTTATTTTGTGTTAAAATATGATATATTTATAGACATTAGCGTGTTTGTTCCTAGTCAACGTGATTTTGTGATGTGAATTAACCCCTTGAGTACTGGGTTGTTTGTTACCCTGGATTTTTTATCATAAGACAAGCTTAATACCAACATATATTTTTTAATTACACATATTTTGATATTGGATTGTAAGTGTCAATTACTGTTGAAATATCATTTTGTAGTGGTTTTTTTTTGTGCTGTCACCTTAAATGCTTCTGGGAGCCTCAGCAAATATTTTCAAAGGATTTGCGAGTGGTGTTTGGTACACGTAAATCTTTCTTCAGTTTTTTCAATTTCGACACTGCCCTGATTTTCGAGTGATCCGTAAAATCTTATTAGCATAGGGCTTGGGTGTCAAAGTGTCAGGGAGTAATTTATTGCCAGTGCTGTTTTTTTTCCTCTCTCTGTTTGGCAGAGCTAACTAGGCAGCAGCTATGTATTTACTGCTGGGGTTTTTCTCTCTCTCACTGGGTGATTACCACTTCTGCTGGTAGTCCATTCTGTGTATCTGTTGCTGTTTTTTCTCCCTCTGATTGGCAGAGCTAACTGGGTAGCAGTTGAGCATAATTGGGGGATAACCACTTCTGCTAGTAGTCCTGTCTATCTGCAATAGAGGCAAGTATGTTTTGATGATGTAAGCAGTCTCGGGGTGTGGAAATCAGGACTTCACGTATTTGTATGCTAATCTGTGGCTGTTTGTTAGGAAACATTTAAAACCCAGGAAACTTATATATAAGTTTAATCAGCAACTATTTATTATAATTGTAGCCCTATACAGCGGATTGTAAACTACCTTAATGGACAATTGTATAGATGGAAGCAGTAGAAGAGACTGTGGCGGCTATGTACTAAAGTTGACATGATAATGCTTTCCAATGGGGATCTGATCTTTAACTCATTTTACTTATGCAAATATAGAAATGTGAGACTAATTATTAATTCACGATCACTAGAAAATATGAGACTTGTGAAGGTTAATAAAATAAAGTAAGCAATTATACATTTGTTTCTCTAGGACATTAATGTTGAAAGTGTTGATTGATCAGGGAACAAACGCATTTAATTGAAAAAGTAAACCTATTAAAAATGAACACTGTGTACAAATGGTTTATCGCAAATACAGACAGATACTGAGAAGTACTACAATGGCATTACTTACTCATTTAGTCACTTAATTTTATTAACTGACTGCATTGCTTTTCTTAATTATGTATCTATTTTATACCTTATTATGTTATAATAATTTTTTGTTTTATGTACAGTATATCTACTCTGTTTACCATAAAAAAAGTCAAATAATTTACATAAAAGTCCAATTTCTGTGGCTAATATCCAAAATCAACATTTTCCACCTATGTTTATGTTTTCTGTATAAATGCACATACATTGATCAGTTACTGTGTTTGTTATCTATACTGTTATTAGATTTTTTGAAATATTCAAGGAGTAAAGACTGCAGAAAATATATACTACATGAAAGTAAAATTACACTGGCAGTATTCACAAAAAGAGGATAAACCATTTTACACAATACCACCTTGATAGAAAGTCCTATTAAAGGAGTGATTTCTTTTTCTATATTGTTTTTTCAACAACTTAACATTTTAATGAACAAACTGTTTTGGAAATCCCCCCAAAAATAAGCACAATCATTATATTTTGAAAAGCAATTCAATGTATACGCAATTCTTTACTGTGTGGCTTAACTTTGCTTTTTTCCATGATTGTGTCTGTTACTTTCCACAGTGAATATCTCTTTGTAAACCAATCAACATCCCTTTAGTCCTGCAGAGAGCACTGGCAGATGTTACTTCCACATTCCTACTGTGTACATGGACACTTCATGTGTATTCAAAATATTCTCCCACTTCAGGAAGTTGATCTGTTGAAACCAAAATTGTAGATTCCATAGCAGAATAGTTGTATGTAAAAGATAATAAATTAGAGGCTGTATTTTTTTACACTTAAAAAATATTGCATATATGTATAAGCATAGATTTTCAAAATAGTACATTTTAAAAATATGCACACATTGGTTCTTTAAATACTTCACCCAATGTAAGCAGAATATAAAATTGAATAATCATGAACAAAGCAGAATTATGTTTAAATAAATCTATTTTTTAAATAAAATAAAAAAAGACAACATTTTACATTTTATTGACATCTGTTTTTATTATATATATATTTAACTGATTTAGGTGAAGTATATGTTCTCAATAGCATTATTAATCTAAACAAGGGGTGTTAAGCACCCAGTACACACCAACCCCCTTTTTGTTTTTATTATTTAAACTAAAGGACATATTTCTGATTTTTTTTTAAACAAAATATCTGTCTGTGTGGAGATTTGAACCCAGGACCTCATCACCAAAAACCTCAGCCTTACCTACTGTGCTGTCTGATGCTACATTAGCGGCTAGAATATTATCCAATGCCGGATTCAAATTTTCTACACCTGATTCTAATTAATATTCATTATATACCGCACAGTATAGAACTCATTATTAGAGGAAACACACTTATATAGCCTGACTTCTATTAACCATAACTCCATAAATTCAGCATAAATTTTAAAAATGAAAACACTTTTTCCACATGCTTTTTTTACCCTTTATTGAATGTATGTGAGATTGAATCCCTAATTAAAAAATAATATGTTACTTAATAAGAACAGGTTCGTAGAATGTTAAATTAAATAATACAACCTTTAAACCATTTTTATGTGCAATTATGCTGCTGTGGAATCTAGCATTTTAAATTCCACTGATCAACTTCCTGAGGTGGGGGAGACTTTGCATAAACAGGAAATGTATGTCTGCACGTGGGAAGGTGAAATATAGATCAGCCAGTGCCTTTATTATGTCTAATGAAATACTCATTTATTTACAAGAACAACCCCTGTTGAACAGCAATAAGCAGGCTAAAATTAAAAAAAATTGAAGCTTACTGTAAACAATGATTGCATATAAAAGTAAAAAATATAAAGGCTGTATTTATTTCTTTATTACCTTTAACAACATTTTGCATATTATAATGATTGCATTTGCTCCATTGATGACTAAATCTGCTAGGCTGCATGGCTATAATTGATCAAAAGTCTTGTTTAATCTCTCAGTCGTGTCTGACTCTCCATGACCCTATGGACCACAGCATACCAAGCACATCGGTCAACAACTGCCCCTCTGAGCTCCCTCAAGCTCATGTTCATTGCTTCAATGACCGCATCTATCCATCTCTATCTGACTTTGCCGTTCCTTTCTTCTTGTGCCTTCAATCTTTCTCAACACCAGTCTTGTCTAGAGAATCTTGTCTTGTCATGACATGGCCCAAATATTTGGGCTTTAGTCTCATGATCAAACCTTCCAGTGATTTCCTATAGTACTGTTTGATTGAATCTTACTGCAGTCCAAAGGACACTAAGCAGTGTTTTCCAGCATCACAACTCAAAGGCAACAATTTTACGATGCTCAGCCTCCTTTATGGTCCAGCTGTCACATACTCTGAATACATTCATGGCTGAAGGCACCATCTGCAGAGATCTTGGAGAGAAGGAAAATTAAATCTGTCACTACCTCCACTTCTTCCCCATATATTTTCCAGGAACTGAGATCACTGTTTGTCATGATCTTTGTCTTTTTAACATTGAGCAGCAGACCAGCTTCTGCACTCCCTTCTTTTACCCCCATCAATAGGTCCTTTAGTTCCTCCTCACTTTAAGCCATCAAAGTAGCGTCATCTGCATATTTTAGGTTGCTGATATTTCTTTCATCAATATAGATTCTGGTTTTGGACTTGTCCAGCCTGGCCTTACACATGGTGTATTCAGATTATAAATTGAATAAATAAGGTGACAATATTTAACCTTGTCACACTCATTTCCCTATCTTGAAAAGTTTGTTCCATGTTAGGTTATCATCGTGGCTTCTTAGTCCACATACAGATTCCTCGGAAAGCAGGTGAGATGGTCTGGTACCCCCATCTCTTTAAGAACTTGCATTACCTTGGTTGCATGTGAAACAAGTGCACTTGTTTGATAATTAGACCTATCTTTGGCACTGCCTTTTTTCGGGTTTGGGATGCTTACTGCCCACTGTTGAGTTTTTCAAAACTGTTTGCATAATGCAAGCAACACTTACAGCATCATCAACTGGGATTGCATCAATTCCTACAGCCTTATTATCAGCAAGCTTCATAGGGCCCATCTCACTTCACCCTCCATGATGACTGGCTACAGCTTATTAGATAAGCTATTGAGGTATTCAGTCATTTACTGGGTTGCAACCATGCACACCTTTGAATAAACCTTTGACTGACTATGAGGGATACTTAATTTCTTCTGCAGGTTTCTTGACCACTTTAGAAGGTCCGGTGTTTGTCAGATTAGAAATGCCCCACTCCAGTTGATCTGAATTCACTAATTCCAAGGATCATCAATGTTTAATCTTGTCATCTTATGGTTGACCTTGTCCAGTTTGCCTTGGTTCATAGTTCTGACATTCCAGGTTGCTGAACTGTTCTTTGCAGATCTGAGGAGGGGGCTCATCTTCCGGTGCCATATGGTTATGTCCCTGCCAAGAAAATCTTATGGATAAGCACATCCAAAGTTCCTCCTACAGTGGAAGGCGACTTGTCTGACCTCTCTGCTATGACCTGCCAATTGTGGGTGACTGTACATGTGTACTTCAATTAAGCTGTGAGCTATGCTATGTAGGGTAACCCAAGATGGACAGGTCATAGCAAAGAGTTCAGACAAATTGCAGTCCACTGGAGAAGGAACTGGCAACCCACTTCAGTATCGTTGCCATGAAAACCATATGGGTAAGCACAACCAGAGACCTGACAGATGTGCTTGGCGTGCTGTGTCCATATGGTCACCGTGAGTATGACAACACTATGGTATAGCTGAACAACACTATGGTATAGCTCACAGCTTCATTGAGTTACACAAGCACCATGAAAGTAGTGATTCAGAAGGGAATCATAATTATAAAAAGGTGAAAAACATACTGCTAAATCAGTACAAAAGTAATACGCTCACCTATTTCCATTTGTTACTACTTAAAAACTGACATGATTTAAGGCACATTAAAATTTAAAATTTGTTTTTATGCTTTAAAAAAAAAAGATTTGATTTCAATACTACAACTATTTATTGAATAAAAATGGCAATCATACTTTGTATCCTGCAGTGGGAGGGAATGATATATCCTATTCAGTTTTCAAAGAAAGCTAGTGGATTATTCCAGAGAAAACAGTGTTCAATGGTAGACAGTATGGCTGAATTACAAAAGCTTATACTGCTCGTGGTTAAACAAAAAAGATTATTCAAAAAGATGCAGAGACTGCTTGTATGAACAAAATCAAACACCTATTTCAGATTGTAACTTTACACTGAGTTGTAAACCTTATCATCACTATAAAATGACTTAAAATCTAGCAACCAGGTAGTCCTGCAGGCCTCGTGGTTACTGGCCACAACGTCTCGCCTCGCTTTGCGAGGCTAGCAGTTGCAGGCCTATGGGCCTCAAACAGCTCACCTCACAGTTGCGGCCCATACTGCCTGTCCCACGGGATGTGGGGATGAGCGCCTTTGGCGCTCATCTCCACCAGCGCAATGAGTGCCTTTGGCGCTCATTGCCTGGCCACAACCGCAGCCCTTGCTTTGCGTTAATAGTTTGCGTTAACAGTTTTAACATTGCGTTACCAATGACTTTTGGTAAACCCGCAATGCTGACAACTACACATGTGATGGTACACTATCAGCAGTGCTGTAACATTGATGGCCCACCAGGCTCCTCACAAAGCTGATATTTTTAAAATAAAATACTTTGATCAGTTTAAACACTTGGGATGTTATACACATATTTCCACAAGTTTAGTTATTTCATAAAAATATATAAATATATAAATTTATATATTTAGATATGCATTTTTGTAATTATAATTTTAAATCCGGCCCACCAGCTCTCCAACCAATATAAATCCAGTGTAATGGCTAGTAAAAATCTGGCCCACCACACTAAAGAAGTTGGACAACATCGCCTTACTGTATACTTGGATGACGGTGGAATCATGATTTTATGTGACCTGACTACACTGTCTTCCTGTCACAGCAACTGGCTAATGAAAAATTAGTGATAACAACCTACAGTAAATTGGTACAGCAATGCTGTAAGTACACTATATGTGGGAAACATATCATGGGCTAAGGTGAAAATGCAGGTTAAGCAAGATTAAATAAAACAAACTATTAATTTTATTCATAGTAAAAGTTCAGTAACAAATTAAACTCCCTTCTATATTTAAGCTGCATTCCTTGATATTTAGTGGATGAATTTCTTTTAGTTTGTTTGCACATAGGATGTACCCCATGCTAATGTCAGCATTGTCATGTTCAACAAATTTGCCAGAGGGGAATTCCTCATTGGCTGCTCTCTATACAATTTTACAAGGCCTGTTTAGGAAGTTTATGCTTACATCAATGAATAAAAGAGCAGGTGGAACTCAGGATAAATAAAACCCCCCATCACTAGCAAACACGACAGGTGCTAATCCCCATCTCCCCTCACACAACGCCTTCCATTCATTAGCGAATCCCCCACGCGACTGTACTAAGCCCTCTTTCTCTCCCTGGAAAGAAATGCTTTGTCAGCTTGTATGTGTGTGTGTCTGAAGAATATGAGGAGTGGACCAACTTTTCGCCTTTAGCTTTTCCCTGAGTGCTATGACTACAGCACTATACAGTAATTATGCTGACCGCAAACTCTAGGTGCTGTTTTGTTGTTGTTAATTTGCTATTGTTGTCAACTTTATCTGTCAAAATCTAGCAGAACCTCACCTTGTCTGTGTTTCCTCTTTGAATTTCACTCTTCCCCAGACTAGTTATGATTTGTCAAAAGATTTATGTTTTGTCTGTGTTTGTGTTGATTGTCTAGGCTCATGGTTGCCACTCAAGAGTTGAAAATAAAGTAAATTAACAGTCTATGATTCACTAATTAGACATATTTTGTCTTTACAGAGATATAGTTTTCAGAACTGAAAACAAATTGCTTTGTTCATCTCCCCCCTTTCCCTACCATGCTGCTGAGCCAACCCTTTACCCATCAGAGACCTTGCACTCTGAAGCGGATAGAAATAAAATACATTCTTCTGATTTGAACTGAAACAAATATTTCAATGTTGTGTTTAGGTATTTCAAAATGGACCAATGCAGTTTGGAAAAAATGTCACATTTGTTATATAACAAATTAACAACATTAACAGCTACGTAAGCCATAAGTGTAAAATCATTTTAGGGTACATATTAAATTTAACACACTCTCCTTTTCCCATAGGCACTTCCATCCTGAACTTCTAGTCTGTCAGAACTATTGTAATCATACATTATTTGATATATTTATTTTAATATAATCATTTTTATATAACATGATTTACACACACATACACAAATATATATATATATATATATATATATATATATATATATATACACACACATTCTTATAATTAGAGCATTGATTCTAATATCTCATGAGTTTCATTTAGTCATGGTGAAACTGTTCTGTATACCCAGGTGGGCTTAGATCAGAATGAACAATGGTTGGTAAACATAAATGTTTGAGGGCAATGACGAGACAAGTATTTTATTTCCTTGTCCCCAAATATCAGATATGTACCGTATTTATCGGCGTATAACACGCACAGGCGTATAACACGCACCTCATTTTAAGAAGGAAATTTCAGGGGGAAAAAATAAATTTCAAATAAAGAACTTTGAAGTAAAATCCTCAACCTCAACCTCCCTCCTCATCCTCAACCCCCCATCCTCAACCCCCCATACTCAACCCCCTACTCCACCCCCCATCCTCATCCTCCTTCCTCAACCCCCCTATCCTCAACCCCCTCCTCAACCCCCCTCCTCAACCTCACCCCCCCTCCTCAACCTCCCTCCTCATCCTCAACCCCCCTCCTCATCCTCAACCCCCTCCTCAACCTCCCTCCTCATCCTCCCTCCTCAACCCCCTCATCCTCAACCCCCTCCTAAACTTCCCTCCTCAACCCCCTCCTCAAACCCCTCCTCCACCCCCTCCTCCACCCCCCATCCTCATCCTCCTTCCTCAACCCCCCTCCTCAACCTCAACCCCCCTCCTCAACCCCCCTCCTCATCCTCAACCCCCCTCCTCACCCTCATCTTCCCTCCTCAACCTCCCTCCTCAACCTCCCTCCTCATCCTCCTTCCTCAACCCCCATCCTCAACCCCTCATCCTCAACCCACGCCTCAACCTCCCTCCTCAAACCCCCTCCTCAACCCCCCATCCTCAAACCCCCTTAACCCCCCTCTCCTCATCCTCCTTCCTCAACCCCCCTATCCTCAACCCCCTCCTCAACCCCCTCCTCAACCTCAAACCCCCTATACTCAACCCACATCCTCAACCTCCCTCCTCATTCTAAACCCCCCTCTGCATTCTAACACCCCTCCTCATTCTAAACCCCCTCCTCAACCTAAACCCCCCTAAATACCTCCCCCTCACTTACCTGCTTCTGCTCCTTGACCCGGCGCGCATGTGACGTCATTAGCATATACCGGGTGCCGGCAAATATATAAAACTAACAACTTGCCCATCAAAAAATGATGACAAAAAAATTTGAACCCATGGTAATGCTGTTTGCCACACAATGCGAGGCTATGGCCCCTCTGAGCATCTTCGGCGCTCATTGCGAGCTGCACGTTTCCTGCTTTGCAATAATCAGCTTCGGTGCTAATCGACAGCCCAACGATGAGCGCCTTTGCGCTCATCGCAAGGCTCGTAATGAGCGCCTTTTGCACTCATTGCAAGCCTCTCCCCCTGTGTACTTTTCAGCGGTCATTGTGAGCCGCAACTTTCCTGCTTTGCAATTATCACCTACGGTGCTCATCGCGGGCCCCGCAATAAGAGCCTCCACGCTCTTTGCGAAGCAATAAGAGCCTCCACGCTCATCGTGTGTCTCGCAATGAGCACCAAAGGCCTCTCCCCCTGTGTTCTTTATAGGCCTCGCGATTGCGAGCTCTGCGATGAGCACCAAAGGTGCTCATCGAGTGGGCCACAATGAGCGCCTTTGTCCACCTGTGTAGTTTAGGGGCCTCGCAATGTTACTGGCTTGTGTTAAGTGTTCCTGCCTTTGGTTAAATGTTACTGGCTTGTATTAAGTGTTACTGGCTTGTGTTAAGCCTTACTGCTTAGGGCTCGTTTTTATGTCCTTTAGCCTCGTTTTACGTCCTTTAGCCTTGTTTTACGTCCTTCGGCCTCGTTTTCATTGTGATTAGTTTTTTCGGCGGCCATTTTATGCACGCCAAAATGCCAAATATACCTCAAATTCACTTTCAGCCTCACTCACAGGCTCCCTGTTTTTCGATTACCGTGATTCAGCCGTTAAATTTTTTTTTCAAGGTCCCGCAATTTTTCAGAGGTCTCTTCCCTCTCTCTCCATCCCATGTGCCTCTCCCGCCTCCCTCCCCTGTGTCTCTTTCCCCACTCTGCCTCCCCTGTATCTCTTTGCCCCCTCTCCTGTGTCTCTTCTCCCCCTCTCCCTCCCCTGTGTCACTTTCCCCCTCTCCCTCCCCTGTGTCTCTTCCCTCTCTCTCCCTCCCCTGTGTCTCCCCCAGTGTCTTTTTTCCCGCTCTCCCTTCCCTGTGTTTCTTTGCCCCCCTCCCATGTGTCTCTTTGCCCCGCTCCTTCCTCTCTGAGCTTCTCAGCCCTACACTCATTATGGGCCTCCCCCCCCTACCTTGTGGAACAAATACGCGCCTCTCAATGAGCGCCTTTGGTCCATGCATGTAAATAAATACATACATTACTTAAACAAAAAAGTGGAATGCGTAGTATTTGAACTAATGACTTACCAATGAAAAGACACAACATATTCCACTACACCAACATGCTATGTCTTAGAAAATAGCATACCAGTTAATATATCTACAATAGAATGTGTCGCAGCTACAGTCACACCTATGTTATCTATGCATTTTATTGTTGGAGGGCTATATACATAACAACCAAAAATTACAATATCTAACTTAATTCTCCATCAATTTTAAAATGTAAACAACTTTTTCAGAGAAAATATGGTGACTTCAGTGGCCAGATATAAAAGTAAGGATAACTTAAGGAGTACAGTGGATCATGGAATGCTGTGTGTTTAGGCCAGGTTTAGAATTAGAGTTTGAATGATATAAGGAGTTGAGAGACTGACAGTAGTGGAGCAAATGATTAGTGGTAAGTAAGGTACATAGGCATGGGCATTCACAAAGTGTTGGATTGGGAATGTTTTGTTTTTTGGGGTTTCTTAAGATTCTTTCACTTGTTCACCAAGATAACACCTAAAACATCTAAATATAATTTAGCTAGCTACTTGCCCGTCAAAAATGACAGGAATAAAATTTAAAGCCTGGCAATGCTGTTTGCCACCCAATGTGAGAAACTTCAGCGCTCATAGTGAGTCTCTCCTCCTGTGTACTTCCTCCCTTGTGTCTCATTTCCCTTCTCTCTCCCTTTTGTCTCCTTTGCCCCCTGTGTTTTTACCTCCTCTCTCTCCCCTGTGTCTCTTCCCCCCTCCCCCTCTCCTCCACCCCCTGTGTCTGTCCCCCCCCTCCCCTGTGTCTCTTCCCCTCCCCCTCCCCTCCACCCCCTGTGTTTTTCCCCCCCTCCCCTGTGTCTCTTCCCCCTCCCCTGTGTACAACATTCTCAAGCCCGTAAATCGGCTCAGAAAAATACTTAATTTCATGTATATTTTTTGTGTTCCATTGATCCCGGCAATCAATGTGTGAATACATATGCAGTAACTCGCATATGATAGAATTTCATATTTGTGGTTTTATTAATATTGCATTTTGACTGGAATGTGGGTTCACTCGTAGTTCGTAATTGAACCCGTAAAACTTTGAAATCCATCCTCCATGTTCTTGTGACGCAATGCTGACGATCTCTGTTTCCATTGCCTCCATCTAAACCCCTAACTACGGGCTTGCTTAATTGATTATGTTCTAGCCCGCAAATCCGACGGTGACAACTGGTTTATGGTTTTGCATCTCCATCTCCTAGCTTGCAGCCTTTCTAATTTAATAGCACTGTAACATGGCCAAATTTCAAGCACACAGCCGTTATGAGCTTCACGTTGGAGTTACTGGCTTGGAATTTAATGCGGCTCTTATTTAGTTGTAAGTACTTTGTTTCATGAAGAAGCAATTAAAATGTCTGTTTTTACAATCCATCAAATAGTCCCTGCATTGGTCTGCCCATTGCAGCGTATGCAGACACAGACTTTTTAAGGCTTAATGTTCAATGTAGTGTCGTAGCGTATCAGAGATCATCAGCCCCATTACATTTGAAGCACGTAGCAGCATCGGCACACATGCAAAGCCTGCGGGCTTGAAATTCGGCTGTGTTACATAGCTACTAAATTGAACCATGCCGCGAGTTATGGGCCAGAGACGCAAACCCGTAAACCATTCTTGCACACGTTGGATGTGCGGCCGTGAACATGATCAATTAGTCAAACCTGTAGTTACGGGTTTAGACAGAGCCAATGGCAAATGAGATCGTCGTCATTACGTCACTGAAAAATGGAGGTTAGATTTCAAAGCCTTACGGGTTTCAATTTCAAGTTACGATCGGACCCACATTTAAAAAATAATGCAATATTAATAAATCAGTAAATATTATATTCTAGTCCATGTGAGTTCCATTATATGTATTAACACGTTGATTGCCGGGATCGATATAACACGGAAATTAAACAGAAAAAAATGTATTTTATATTGCAGATTTGCGAGCTTGAGAATGTTGTGCTATTCATTTTAATACCTTACATCACTTTCCCCTTAATTTAAATTATAGTACTGTGTGTATATTTGCATTTACAGTGCTAAGGATAGGACTTTAACCCCCTTGCGGGTTCTCTCTAGTGCCCTTTGGCTTTTTGGCTCCATTTGCGGGTTACGGGTTTGAACGCCAGTGGGTTCATAGTAATTCAATAGCTATTTTCGAACATAACAGTTACGGGCTTGACAGATCAAAAGACTTGCGGCTGCGGAGTTTAAATTTCAACGTCTCATAGTGTTTTTCCATCTGCAACCCGCAGAACGCTAGTTGGTTGCTTTAAGGGGCCAATTTAATAGGCGCAAGTATTATGGGCTACGGTTTTACATGTTGAGGAGATTTAATAGGGCTGCATGTCTCAGTAAAAAAAATATTTACACGGAACTGCAATAAATTTGGTATTTAGAATGGATATTATAGTGTATACTCTATTGTTACCAATGGCAGAGCACAGAGTTTTACTATACTGATTAGATTTAGCCCTCAATACAATGCATCATTACTGAAAATGAATCAGGGAAAAGAGTGTATATATATATATATATATATATATATATATATATATATATATATATATATATATATATATTCCTCATGGACATCAGCACCAAGCTAGGGTTTTACATAACTATTCACATTGAAATATAAATATGATTTTAGGTTTTATCTTCCTCCCATTTAACTAATGTTAAAATTTGGTTTGAAGGCCTTGGAACTGAATTTTGAACATCAAAAAAACTATTAGTCCTATTCAATTTGAGACAAGGACCTGACCATATTCTGCCTAGGCCCATGAGGTCTAGTCATAGATGCAGCACAGTTCCAGGGGGCAGCAAGCTGCCTGAATTTGCTGATGTAGTGCTATGGGGTAGTGTGTGCATATGTGTAGATATATCTGTGCAGTGTGATTTTTGTCTTAATTATACCTGACATATTGTATATATGCATAGAACACATATACACACATTTTACAAATAGGTGTGTGGAAATTCCATAATTTAAGTATATCAGTAGGAAAGGATGAGTAAAAATGGGGGGGGGGGGGGGGGGGAGACAAGAAGAGCACAATCTGTATGGCCTAAGGCAGCACAAAACCTAAATATACCTATTGACCTGGAATAAGCGATCTCGCAAGGTAAGAGGATCTTGAAAAGTAATTTTTGCTTCAAACAGAAAGCTAGATTGTTTAATAACAATCAGTTGCAAAGTGTTGTTCACTATATGTTAAATATTTTTTTTTTACAGGACTAGAATGTAAGTTAAAAACTGGTATCTCTAACCTACTCTTTTAAGCGAGATTGAACTCGCTTATATCACACCTGAATGTTTATGTATATGGATAATAATTGTTACTTTATGGTTGTTACATTTAATTATATGCAAAAAGTATTGTTTGTCAACATTCATGTGTGTGAAATAATAAAAATTATTGAAGAAAAACAAAATGTATTATTTTGATTACATTTTATGTATTTAAGAGTCTTCAACTAGATAAATATTGGGAACTTTATTTACAAAATCCAAAAACAATAATAGTAGCTTCTGTGCGATGCCATAAAACTCTCCCCTATTTGAATCAGATATGTAAGGGGAAGTATTGGACTCATACAGTCCTTAGATGATCCAAATCACACCAGCTAAACCTGATTATAAGGGTTATTTTCAGGGCTGTATCTACCTTTTTGGAGCCCCTATTCAGTGAAGTGGAGGACCCCCTGCGAGTGAGTACGCAAGGTATGCCAGGACCAATTTTTGCCTTTTCTGTACGTGTAAGTTCCCTTTTCTGTTGTAACTGTCTTGTTCTAGGTGGCTACCTTTTTGTAGCCAGTCTATGAATTGCAACATTTCATTTTTTTTAAAGCCAGGAACCATCAGCCTTATTAAATTGCAATTCGGTAAATTCTAAAGGGCTCTATATAAGCACATAGCATACTTTTTTACAGAAGTTTTTATTCAGTGAACTTCTATCCAAAAGCAAGGTCTTCACGAACTAAAAACTTCTGTAAAAAAAATATGCTCTGTGCTTATATAGAGCCCTTTAGAATTTACCTAATTCCAATTTAATAAGGCTGCATGTTTTTAAGAAGTGGAGCCTCTCATAGGGAAGCACCACTGGGTGGCTGCCTAGTTGGCCTAATGGGTAATCCAGCCATGGTTAAGTTATAATACAATGTGGATATCTATTCAACTTCTTGCAATGATCTGCCCAATTTTCTCAGTGTTTTGTTAAACAAAACTTTCTCACTATAGAGCCAAGGTGTATTTAGGAGTCTTCCCATGTAAACTATTAAAACTATATATTCTTTAAAAACAAATATATAGTACAGCTGACCTGTGAAATAATGGAAATATAACTGATTAAGTACTGCTGATTTTGAATAATTTGAAGAAATTATATTTATATATTTATATATTGCTCATGCTAACTTATGTAAGCCTGGATTTTGCCAAAACATCAACACCAAGGCTTGGAAAAAGTATGAGGCTATACCAATTATTTTCTTTCATCATAAAGACAAATAGATTCCATATACATCTCTCATTGCAATGCTGTTATAGATCAGCCCTTTTCATGGCACCACTAACATAAGTTATATTAATGATTTATAACTCCAGGATTAACTGGTTGTGCTGGAGCTAAACACATCAAAAATGAATTCTATATGTAGAATTTATGTTTGTCAGATTGCAAATTTAAAGATTAACAAAATATGTAGAAAATCTGAATATTACATAGTTACTTAGTAATTGAGGTTGAAAAAAAGATTTTAGTCGATCAAGTTCAACCTTTTAAGCTCTCCTCTGATCTGCAGTATTCGGTTTGTTCAATTAATTATTAATCATTAATTAATCCAGAGGAAGGCAAACAGTAAAAATAAACCCAAGTGAAACTTTGCCAATTGTCTCAAAAGGAAAAAAAAATTCCTTCCTGACCCGATCGGATTCCTCCCTGGATCAGTACTCTCTTATTAACCAGGATAACTCTGAATGCCCTTTTTATTTAGAAAAATATCCAATCCTTTTTAAAGATATCTATCGAATCCGCTGTCATCCCCTCCTTTGGTAGAGAATCCACAGTTTACCACCCTTACTGTGAAGAACCCTTTTCTTTCTTTAAGGTGAAATCTTTTTATTTCTAACCTCAAAGAATGTCCTCTTGTCAGTTGAAAACCTCTTGGCACAAAAAGTTCACTTGACAAACCAATATATTGACCCTGGATATATTTAAATAAGGTAATCCTATCCCCTCTTAGATGCCCTTTTTTCTAGAAAAAATAAGTTTAATTTGGTTAGTCTTTCTTCATAACGTAGGCCTCCCATTCCCTTATAAGTTTTGTTGCCCTTATCTATATTTTTTTCAGCTCTAAAATTTATTTTTTATGAAGTGGTGCCCAAAATTGTTCTTCATATTCCAAATGAGTGCTTACTGGGGATTTATATAGTGGCAGAAGTATATCTGCTTTCCTTGCTTCTATACCATTCTTAATACATGCTAATATTTTATCTGCCTTTGCAGATGCTGCTTGGCATTGAGCACTGTTACCTAGGTGATTGTTCACTAGCACTCCCAAATCCCTTTCAATATCCGACACCCCAAGATTTACTCCATTAAGATTATAAATTACATGGCTATTTTTCCTTCCTAAAGGATGTTATATTTATTCGAATTAAATCACATCTGCCATTAGTTGCCCATTTCTCTAATTTATGCAAATGTCTTCGGACGGTATGTACATCATTATCTGATTTAATTACCTTGCACAACTTAGTGTCATCAGCAAAAATGGAAATACTACTTTCTAGTCCTACTTCTAAGTTATTAATAAATATGTGAAAAAGGAGAGGATCTAATACTGAACACTGAGGAACCCCACTTACCACATTTTTTAATCTGAGTATATTCCATTTACAACAACGCTTTGCTTCCTGTCTTTTAGCCAGCTCTCCATCCATTAAAAGATATGTACTGCAATTCCTATATCCCTTAGTTTGCACAATAGTCTTCCATGTGGCACTACTACACTACAGCTTCCTTACTGGCCTTCTTCCCATTAATATACTTAAAAAATACTTTAGGGTTAGTCTTACTCTCCTTTGCAACTAACTTTTGTTTTTCTATGTTAGCCAGTTTAATAGCCTTTTTGAAAGCCTTTTTTATTTCCTTTTATTCACGTAAAGCAGTCTCTGTTACCTCTTGTTTGTAAAATCTGTTTTTTACTTTGTATATCGATCTTTAACTAATTTTAAAGTCACATGGGATGTGATTTACTCCTTCCACTTTTTGTTCCACGTAGTATATGGTGATAAGTATGTATTTTAGTAAGGATTTAACGTTGTCCATTTATGTTTAGTATTTTTACCCATCAGTTCTTTGTCCCAGTCTATACTTTGTAATGCTGCCCATAGATGGTTAAAATCTGCCCCTTTTAAAATTAAGAGTTTTGTTGGTCCCTTACAGTTTTGTTTTTTAATTCAATCTCAAATGAGACTGTGTTGTGATCAATGTTTCCCAAAAGGTTGCCCTATTTCAACAATTGATACCATATCAATATTATTTGTGATAACTAAATCCAAGATAGCCACATTTTATTAGGTTCTTGCATACCCTGGGCCATATAATGATGTCTGAGAAGAACCTGTTCCCATTAGCTGAACTGCTGGTCTCATTCATCCAGTTTATTTCATGGTAGTTAAAATCCCTGATTAATAAAACTTGCCCATGCTTAGCTGCATTTCCAATCTATAACAATAATTGCATTTCCTCACTTTCAATTATATTTCGGGTTTATAGCATACCCCTACCAATATTCTTTTGGAATTTGCTGCTCCGCTGTTTAACTCTACTCACAAACATTCAACATTATCTCTAGTTCCACCATAAATATCTGTCCAGTCATGAGATTCATCCCACCACATTTCAGTAATGCCTATTAAATCCCATTTCTCATTAACTGCTAATAATTCTGTCACAGACCCCTTTTCTCTGCCTGGGTGTTGGGCCATTGAGTACAGACTGCTTGGCTCCAGCAATGGATTATATGCATAAACACCCACATTAAATATTAGTGTATTCTGTATTATGTTTAAACTGTGATTAAGTGATCATGATGATATTAAAACAGGGTGTGCTGAGTCTGCAGTGATCAGATACCTCTATTGTACTGTTATCTGTTCGGGTCCATTTTTAACAACTAAAGATAATCCTATCGCATATGTGCTAGAGACGGCAGGATGTGTATTGGAGATTAAGCCTATTAATCTCAGGAATCTACGGTTAGACCTCATGTGCAGTTTATCTCTTGTGTTTGTCTGCCACACCTTCTCATTGTTGTGCTGTGTACACAATCTCTGTATCTATCCCCTATAAATACTACTGAGATTTCAAAAATAAATCAGTTCACTCAGAGACATATAGAAATCGTATGTTATCTTTATTTTGTTCCTGATGGCTGCATTACTGAACCTATCTCCACCCTCTAAGTAACCTGTCCTGATCACTACCACAGGAAGGTTACTGGGACTCCTGGAAGCGCTAATTACTGATGGAGAGACTCCGACTGATACAGAAGCCAGATATCAGGGTGCTGGTGTACTTGGTAACCTGTAGCCTATAGCAGGTGGCACTGGCTCGTCTAGGATCATCACATTAACTCTCCCATATTTCCTGGTAAGCTTCAGCCATTAGTAAGCATACACCTAATGCTGGTATTACTTTGTAGTTTTGAAGCGCCTGCCACTATACTTGAGTTACTTGGCAATATCTCTTTATTGACTATACTAACCCGCCCCTCTTCTCCACCCCATGACTAGTTAATGTATTCCTTACCCTCTCTACTCTTCCCTATTACTTCTATCTAGTCCCCCCACCTACAAGTTTAAAAACTCCTCCAGCCTTTCTACCATCCTTTCCCCTAGCACACAAACTCCCTTATCACTAAGGTGCAATCAATCCCTGCTATAGAGATTGTACCCAAGTGAGAAGTCAGCCCAGTGCTCTAAAAACCCAACCTAGTCCTTAATGCACCACTTTTTTAGCCAAGCATTAACCTCCCTAAGCTCCTTCTGTCTCCCTGGGTTAGCTTGTGGCACTGGTAGTCAGAAAATACTACCTTGGACGTCCTTGCCTTAAGCTCATTCCACAGTTCTCTAAAGTCATCCTTTAGGACACTCAATCTTCCACTACATGTGTCATTGGTACCAATATGTACCAAGACCGCTGGCTCATTTCCAGCCCCTCTCAATATCTACCCGATCCACCACATGCCGAACCCGAGCTCCCGGGAGACAGCAAACTGTTTGCTTGCTGGGATCTGGGTGACAAATCACCCTGTCTATCTTCCTAATATAGTCCCCCACCACCAAACCTGTCTGTTGCTCTGCCTATTCTGTCCTCTCTCTCCTCCCGTAGAACCATTCTCCTGGCTGTTAGAGGAAACAGCTCTATCGGGCATTGCCATTCCTGAATGGACACCCCCAACAGTTTCACTCAATATGGCAAATCTGTTGATGTTTGCCAACTCAAAACTGGCCTGCCTCCTCCTGTTCCCCCTACTCCCTCTTGTAACTGTAACCCAGCTACCTCCCTGGACAACCTCACTAGCCTCTTCTCCAACCTCCATGCTAAGCCGAACTAAACTGTGCTCCCTTTTCAGTGGAGCAATATCACTCAGTGCTGCAATTCTCCTCTCCAGTTCTCCAATTTGAGCCTCAAACATGCTCACACCTCTCACAGAGGTATGGACTCTGGATGATCTGTTCCAGCAGTTCATACATGTGATAGGATGTACACTGAGGTTGTCACTGGACTGACTCATAATTACAAAATAAAATTTTATAAATCTTTTTTTCTTTCCTCCTTTCCTTCCTCTTGCACTATAAGTCTGACCCCCCCCCCCCCACACACACTTTGCTTTGAACTCCCTCCTTTTATGTAAACTCCTACACTTATACTAGAACTGAACAGGACACTTGAACTGTTCGCAAGCTCACAAGTTCGCTACTCACCTGGACAGAATCAGTGCACATAGCAAATAAACACGCTTTACTTGCTAAAAGTAAATCACAGATGCAAACAGCCCAGACAAGTTACAAACTTATATGCAAGTTTAACACAGGTAAATCACTCCCCCCCCCCCCTCCCCTCACCTGGACAGAATCAGTGTACACAGCAAATAAACACACTTTACTTGCTAGAAGTAAATCACAGTTGCAAAATATTTGAAGTGCTTCTCACACTAATAAGCAGGATCCCATTCAAATATACATTAGACCAGTGATTATCAAAATGTATTGATCCAGGGACCATTGCAACTTCTTCGGACAGCCTTTAAGATCAACACCATTAACAAGTCAGTTCTTCAATAATCTATTACTACAACATAAGTGATGTGTTTAAGGGTTCAATCTCTCCCCATTATTATTATTACCGAGTATTTATAAGTGGCCAAAATTTTACCAAGTTGAAGGCAGTTACAGTATCAGTAAGAAATTAGCCAACCAACTTGGAAGGCTTCAAACAAAATTATTTCTGATACAAACTATAGAAAGACAGATACACCAAATATATTTCAGTCAATCTTTTTTTAAAGTTCTTCAGATATGGAAAGATAGAAGACTGAAGAATGGATTAAGGGAACAAAATTATTCCTCTCAAATAAACTGCATTCCTCTTGTATATGTTGATTATTAGCAATATTTCACACTCCATCCCTGCCTCATTCTCAAATTACCCCTTATTTCCCTTTCTTTCTTAAGACTGGCACATAAGGGCTCAAGGACCAAACACTAATAAGCATTATTAAAGGATACCAACATTCATAGAGCCATAGATTACTGAATACCTGACTTAAGATATTTGGTTTAGTTTCATCCAAGACACATATCCACTTCAAGGAGACTTTATGAGAGATGGTTGGTGCATATTCTCGGCAGATAAAAAAACTCCATGCTCAATGAAGGATTTTACTGATTGGAGATGATAGCATATTGTAAAGCCCAGCAGTGTGTTTAGGAAGCTAAATCTGAATGGGCCATGGGCAGCATAAAACCTAAGCACTCTTATGGTGAAGCCATTACTTTACAATGGAAAATCATTAGTGAAATTGCATATTAACTTCAGAAATAAAAATCAGAATTGTAATTTCCATCAAGGTACAATGGAATGTGTATATAATGCTGACAATGCACTGACAAGAGGTTCAAGTCTC
The DNA here is from genome assembly GCA_027410445.1 of Discoglossus pictus. Classification (NCBI taxonomy): domain Eukaryota; kingdom Metazoa; phylum Chordata; class Amphibia; order Anura; family Alytidae; genus Discoglossus; species Discoglossus pictus. The sequence continues at coordinate 396,038,953 of CM050164.1, forward strand.
TTGTGCATTATTATTAAAATTAGTTAGTCTTAGCGAATTTGTTAACATTTTCTGATATACTGTATTTACATGTATACATCTTTGTGTGGTAATGGATGAGCAAATAGCAAAGGGAATTAGGCATAGTACCTGTGGAGTTGGAACACAGATATCTAAACGGGTCTAGTTGGAGCACATATATCTCATCCTAAATATGCTGCTATATATACACATTTATTTAATGTTTCCAATAAACTCTATTCCTAAACTTGCTTTAAATTGCAAATTCAGCATGACACTGAACCCTGAGAATCTACCGTGGCCTGGAGGAAGTGGCTCTCTATAACTTGACAGGTTTCTGAGACTACAAATGGCAATTGATCAACCAGTGAGACATGGCACTAATGAAACCTCACTTCACTTACACCCAAAGGAATGCTGCAGGATGTGATTTTTCATGAGGTGTTCAGTCTTTAGAAATGTGCCTGTCACACTGGCATTTTGTTTTAAATATCTTTGGGGATAATAACACAAATAAGACATACCTTCACCTATGAAAGCAGATTAAATGTGAAGATGGTACATTGTTTTAAAGAAAAATGATCTGGAAAACAATAACAGTCAAAATATGGACAAAATGTGTCAAGTAACATTTGCACTTAAGCACAACTTGATATTAAAACAAAAGAAATACAGAATGTAAAATATGATTTGAAATGTCATGTATATTGATGTATTGTAGTTGAGAATGTAGATCAGGATCAAGCAAATATGTATGCACTGAGATATTTATATCTTGATTTGTATAATGCAATCTACTGCAATCGTGCAATAGGTTTCACAATGGGATTTACATTAGACATAAAACCAAACCAAACAACATGATGGCAACTTCATAGGCAAACCTGTTTCTATCCTCTGGCCACCAAAACTGTTGCCATATGTGTTCAGCGCCATCAGTTAGAGGGTGAAAAATCATGTGGAAAAGCTGCTTACATTTTTAAAATGTTTATAGATACTTATATATATACTAGCGAATTGTCCGTCAAAAAATGACGGCAATGAAATTGTAAGTGAGCTAATGGTGTTTGGTGTATATAATGTGGCTGATGTAGCGTCGTTCGTTTTCTATGTCGTGCAAGTTTTTCGTAATATTAGTTTTCTATGTCGTGCAAGTTTTTCGGAATATCCGTAGCTGTTTTGCATGTTTATGGTAGTGTTTTGTGTGTTTAGGGACTTTTAGCCTCGTTTTTGTTTTGTTCGGCGGCCATTTTTTCTCTCGCTTAGAGAATTTCTTAGTGTCTAAACTGCTTTAATTTCATGTAAATTGAGGTGTAACTTTAGTTTTCGAGGTCCTGGATGCTCCCTCTTGCTGTAGGTATGCTTTTTATGTATTTGTTGTGTGTATTTGTTGGATTTTTGATGTTTTCATGTGCGCGAGTTGCGGCCGTTTTTTGCGAGGTCGTAATGTGTCGTAAAGTGTCTCGTATTTTGTTTGCGTTACGACATAAAGTTTGCGAAGGTCGCAGTTGCTGGCAAGGAGCCATGTGTATTTTTGTAAAATGTTCTCTTGGTGAACAATAACTCTTAAAGCATTTTGTATTAAAATTATTAACATTTGAATGTAAGAACAGTTGAACTTTAAATTAATCAGTATTGTAAAGTTGAGGTAATGTTTTTTTAACATGCAATTTGTATCTGAACAATTGTTAACTTCAATATACATTGAATCCAGAGGAAAGCAAAGAGTAAAAACACTTGTTCAAACGTAAACAATTTTAACCTGAATTTTGAAATATATGTAAGTAAGAAACTTGAAAGTATATTTTTTTAAACTTGAACTTTATTATCTGTGTAACTTCGGAACTTGACAAAACATTTTTAGAACTTGGAACATTATAAACAGTTTACATAATTTTGAATTAAAAGTATTAACAGTTGAATGTAAAAACAGTTGAACTTTAAACTAATCAGTATTGTAAACTTGAGGTAATGGTTTTTAACATGCAATTTCTATCTGAAGAATTGTTAACTTCAATATACATTTAATCCAGAGTAAGACAAACTTTAAAAACCCTCCTTTAAACGTACCCAATTTTAACATGAACTTTGTAATATGTTTAAGTCAGAAACTTGACATAATATTTTTTTAAACTTGAAGTTTCTTATCTGTGTAACTAAGAAACTTGAAAAAACATTTTTACAACTTGGAACATTATAAACAGTAACATAGTGAATTAATATTTAAACATAATTTTGTGTTAAAAGTATTAACAGTTGAATGTAAAAACAGTTGAACTTTAAACTAATCAGTATTAACATGCAATTTCTATCAGAATAATTGTTAACTTCAATATACATTGAATGCAGAGGAAGGCAAACAGTAAAAACTCTCTTGTCATGAATCAGCCAGTGGCCATACTGGGTTTGGACAAAGTGCATGGCTCCTGCTGTGGAAGAAAAGATTTGGGGCCCACTTGTTATGGATATATTGTTATGTTGTGGTCTAGGGGATAAAGTATTATAAGTTTATCCCTTAGCATATTCCCATCCCTTCCATGTTTAGGCTCATTGTAATGGGTGTCATGTGAAGGAGCTGGTGGGATGTGTTGGTTGTATGTGTGTGAAACATTGTGTGTTGTATTTGTAAATATGAATGTATGTTATTATATTAGTATGTTATTATATTGTAGAGGGGAAGCCCATTGAATACAGCCAAAACCTCCTTTGTTCCCAAAGGCCTGTTAATCCCATTAGCTAAGTGTCCAGCAGAGAACTAACAATGGGAAGCTCACAGCTGGAGAGCAGACAGGCAGGCACCCAGAAACAATGGGATGGCCTGAAGGCTTCTCAGCCTTCATAGCATGGGCACAGGAGGACCAAGGTGCTTTCCCCTGGAGATTCAGAACCCAAATGAATTAGTTGGCCCCGCCTAGTGGGTGGACCTGGGGAGGAGTCTCATGGTTCCCACGTAGGGACCCTGCCTGATTGGCCAGAGGCAGTTAGGGGCTGACTAAAGGTAGCCCCTTCCTGGTAATTATGTATGCCTGTTTAAAAGATGTTGTTTTCCAAATAAAGTGGTTCATAATTTTCATCAAGACTTTGCGTGCAGGTGTATTATTTACCCAGGAACATATGCTGGTTGAGGAGATCGTTCTGACTTCCTTCCAGGGTTCCCAGCGCACACTACCTTAGGCTGGGACATATGCTCTTGCATCCGCAAAGAAGGTCCATTGGTCTGAGTCACCCAAATCTTAGGTCTAAAACCTACAGGAGATAAGAGGACTAGGATCCTCTATACTCCATCATCATTGTAGGTTGTGACACTCTCCTTAAAACGTACCCAATTAAATGAATTCCTTACTGACCCCATGAACTGGCGATAAACATTAATCCAGGGAGTAATCTTAACATAACAGACAATATTTACATTGTGACTTAAAACGTGGTTGAGCTCTTAACATGAACTTTGTAATATGTTGAAGTAAAGAACTTGAAAATATTGTTTTCAAACTTGTAACATTAGAAACAGTAACATAGTTAATTAACATTTTAACATAATTAAATTAAAAAAAATGCAAGGCAAGTATTTTGTTAGGCGACTCATCCATAAACAGTACTTCCATTAATTATGACTGAATTGTTTATTGTTTTGTATGGGTTTTATTTCTTTACTGAAAAGTTATAGTACTTCAGAGTAGACAATGTTTTTAGTAAAAATACGTCCATCTTCTAATAAATCACCTTGACTTTCATTCTTTTCAATGTAAACTTTAATAGCCTGTGGATTTTTGCACCGTGACAACGCAACGTACAATTGACTATGTGCAAATACTGGTTCTTCCAAGAAAATACCCACAGATTTGAACGTTTGACCTTGTGATTTATTAATGGTCATGGTAAATGCCATAATAATGGGAAATTGTCTTCTTTGAAGTATAAAAGGGAGACTACTTTCACTTGGTGCTAAATCTATTCTTGGTATGAAAACTCTCTCTCCTTTATGGGTACCAGTTAAAATTTCAGCATCTATAAAATGGTCCTTTAATTGTTGAACAATTAATCTTGTCCCATTGCATAGGCCTTTTTTGGGGTTCATATTTTGCAGTAACATGACAATTGCACCTTTCTTTAGCTGCAAAATATGTGGTAGCATTCCAGAAGGAGTTAGTGAGTTTATGAATTCAGTAGAAAAGTTAGCCTGACTTTCATTGTCATCAGCAAGTACAGAATCAGCACTGTGATAATTTCTTTGTGGTGCATTCATTTTTTTAAAGATTTCATTATTGATTATTAATGCATCCTTATTTTTACACGTTAGTATGAATATTCCTGGTTATTTATGCTCCCTTCAAATACAGATGATATAATATCTTGGTGACAAATCATATGAGGTGGGATCTCTACAGTGTCGTCCGGTAAATATGATATTTTTTCTGTTAAGCCTTCTCCAATTTTAATAAGCCAATCATTGAAATAACTTTGGCCTTCTGATCTCATATTTTGTTGCAGTTGAAGATGGGTAAAATATTTCCACAGTGTGCTTGACTTTATACAGGTTTCAATAATGTCAGTTTGATTTCCATGTACAACGACAGGTAATGTTTGTCTAAAATCGCCAGCTAACAACATTACCTTTCCAACAAATGGAAAAGTATTATCCATGACTTCACGAAGCAAACGGTCAATACATTGGAGGGCATAGCATGACATCATTGTGGCCTCTTCTATTATAATTAATTTACATTTGTTAAATTTCTTTGCTTGTAATGATGCGAATATCTGACACAGAAGTTTCTAAAATAGGCACTGGCAGTTTAAATCCACTATGTACAGTTCTTCCACCTTCTAACAAAAGTGCAGCAATTCCAGTAGTGGCAAACGCCATTGCTATTTGACCTTGTGCTCGTACCGAACTCATTAATAAATTATATAGATAGGTTTTACCTGATCCTCTATGTCCATCAAGATAGAAATAACGCTCTGTCGCTCTGTAAAAATACATCTTGGATTTCCATTAACGCTTTTAAGTGTGCAATGGGTTCATTGTATCGTCGCATAAAGTCTTCAGCCATATTACTTTTAAAAGTCTCCCACAAAGCTAATGCATTTGGAGCAAACAATTTTCTGGAAGTTTAAACTTGCCTTTTTGACAGCAACTAATACATTGGCCATCTCTGGGTCTCTCCTGTTTAAAATAATAAGCCTCACAAAACTGACATTGAGTAGTCATGTCCCCACAACTATGAACCTCGACTGCTAAAGACTTGAGTAAAGGACAATTAGCAAAGAATATAGGAGTTTGACTTTCATATTCATCAGGTGAAATGTCATATAATGTTTCAACAACAGGTTCTAAATGCTTTGTTTTTTTCGTGGCTTTTCTTGGTATATGTTGTATTGGTTTAGGTAAAATGTCATGTAATGTTTCAGGAACAGGTTGTAAATGCTTTGTTTTTTTCGTGGCTTTTTTGGCATGTCTTTTATTTTTTCATGTAAAATGTCATCTGATGTTTGAGGAACAGGTTGTAAATGCTTTATTTGCTTGGTAGCTTTTTTTTGGCACATCTTTAATTTGTGCAGGTGATAGTCTTTTGCTTGCAAGTCTTTTGCGTTCTTTTTCTTGTTGAATTTCCTTCTGCTCTGGTGTCTGCTGGTGTCTGCTCTCTGTCGTCGTTCTCTAGCTTGGCGTCTTTTCTTTTCTTGTTTACTCTCATTATCAACCATGTTAATCTGTAAAAAAAAATAATGTATCATTAGTTTATTTTGAGATGTTAAGTTTATTTTCACAATAAATTCTTATCAACAGTGTGGTTACGTTTTATACTTAATATTGTACATTAGGTTTGTCATTCAATTGCAATTTGGCCAATTGAATAGGGATCTAAATAAGGCCATAACATATTTTTTTAAATAAGTTTTTAGTTAGTAAACATCTATCCAAAAGCAAGGTTTTCACTAACTAAAAACTTATTTTAAAAAAATATGTTATGTGCTTATTTAGAGCACTATTCAATTGGGCAAATCACAATTCAATGAGGGTCTAGGAGTGGAAATTTAGAATGACAAATTTTATTGAGTCTCTGTTTTGAGCCTTTTTTGGACTATGCAATTTTTTTTTTGTTCTGGCCACATTGAAGTTTGGATTTACTGTTAAACATTATTGGCCATAAAAGACAAATAAGAGATAGATGAGAAATGTCTTAGTTTTATATTGTTAAACGTTATAGTTAGTGGTGGTGTTTTTTTTTGTTTTAATTTTCTGTTGACATCGATGCAGAGCAAACATGTTTATTTAGTTTTCTCTTTTTTTACTTGTCATACTGTACCTTGGTTGAAGTGTGATTTCAAGCAGAATCTTTGTTGGTCCTGTGTTCAAAGTCTTCATCCGATGGTCTGGTCCTCTGTTGAAAGTCCTCGTCCGATGGTGTGGTCCTCTGTTGAAAGTCCTCGTCCGATGGTCTGGTCCTCTGTTGAAAGTCCTCGTCCAATGGTCTGGTCCTCTGTTGAAAGTCCTTGTCCGATGGTGTAGTCCTCTGTTGAAAGTCCTCTTCCGATGGTCTGGTCCTCTGTTGAAAGTCCTCGTCCGATGGTCTTCACGCAGTATCTGTTGTAAAAGAAAAATGAAAATGTTATTTGATTTGAATGTATTTGTAATAAAGAAAAAATTACATTATTTTTGTGTCTTGTATGTGTTATGGTGAATTTTTCTGCTATGCTTTTTTTTGTGCAACCTTTTCAAAATAATTTAAATGTATTTGTATATTCCAGTGATTCTTTTTTTATACTGTAATTATCATTGTTTTTATTATTTTGGATCTGATTGCAATGTTTTTAGAATTATCCTATTTTGTGTCCACCACTTTTGGTATAGAAATTTAGAGTTCTTTGTAAGGCTTATCGGTTGGTAAACAGTAAAAGGGAATATTATTTTACTTTGCTATTTGTTAGTTTGATTTTTCATACAATCCTATTTGTGTCCACCACTTTTGTTATGCCTATTTAGGCTTCTGTGTAAGGCTTATAGGTTCTTAAACATTAAAGAAGAATATTAATTTACTTTCCTATGTGTTTGTGTGATTTTTGGTACAATCCTATTTTGTGTCTACCACTTTTGTTATGCTTATTTAGGCTTCTTTGTAAGGCTTATAGGTTCTTAAAGATTAAAAAAGAATATTAATTTAGTTTGCTATGTGTTTGTGTGAGTTTTGGTAGAATCCTGTTTTGTGTCTACCACTTTTGGTATGCTTATTTAGGCTTCTTTGTAAGGCTTATAGGTTCTTAAACATTAAAGAAGAATATTAATTTAGTTTGCTATGTGTTTATGTGAGTTTTGGTACAATCCTATTTGTGTCTACCACTTTTGTTATGCTTATTTAGGCTTCTTTGTAAGGCTTATAGGTTGTTAAAGATTAAAAAAGAATATTAATTTACAGCCTTATTAAATTGCAATTCCGCAAATTTAAAAGGTCTCTATTTAAGCACATAGCATGATTTTTTGACAGAAGTTTTTAGTTAGTGAAGATCTTGCTTTTGGATAGAAGTTCACTAACTAAAAACTTCTGTAAAAAAATATGCTGTGTGCTTAAATATAGCCCTTTTAAATCTGCTGAATCACAATTTAATAAGGCTGTTAGTTTGCTATGTGTTTGTGTGAGTTTTGGTACAATCCTGTTTTGTGTCTACCACTTTTGGTATGCTTATTTAGGCTTCTGTGTAAGGCTTATAGGTTCTTAAACATTAAAGAAGAATATTAATTTAGTTTGCTATGTGTTTGTGTGAGTTTTGGTACAATCCTTTTTTGTGTCTACCACTTTTGGTATGCTTATTTAGGCTTCTTTGTAAGGCTTATAGGTTGTTAAAGATTAAAAAAGAAGAATAATTTAGTTTGCTATGTGTTTGTGTGAGTTTTGGTACAATCCTGTTTTGTGTCTACCACTTTTGGTATGCTTATTTAGGCTTCTTTGTAAGGCTTATAGGTTGTTAAAGATTAAAGAAGAATATTAATTTAGTTTGCTATGTGTTTGTGTGAGTTTTGGTACAATCCTTTTTTGTGTCTACCACTTTTGGTATGCTTACTTAGGCTTCTTTGTAAGGCTTATAGGTTCTTAAACATTAAAGAAGAATATTAATTTATATTGGCAGCCATTAAACATATATAGTTAATTTCTTTTTTGTACTTGGTATATTTTACCTTGATTGAAGTGTCGAATGACAGAGGGTCCCCTCCTGCCAATCTTAATCCGCTGGTCTTCTTGTAGTGTCTGTCTGAAAAAAAACATGAAATGGTTAATTGTATATTTCTTCTTTTTGATTTAGCAAAGCATGGTATTTTTCAGCATGTAATGTATTTTTCTATCTTACCTCTTGTTCTTTCTTGGAGTTGTTTAAAAGGGATTGTGGTTCACAATGCACGGTGCAAATTCTTGAGTGACGCTGTTGATGCAGAGTCTGTTTGAATAGTAAAAAAAAGGAGAAAGATTGATCTTTAGGTTATATTGAATTACAATAAATTAATGTCATTTAAATATACTTCTGTAATTACTTTCAATTAACATTACTTAGTTTTTGGGCCTACACACATAAATGTGTGTGTGACATGTGACTATACATGATACACATATTTGTGCGTGTCACATATGACTATACATGAATCATATTTTAATAGTAAAATTTTTTTTTTTTGTAATGTCATTTAAATATAGTTGTTTAATTAGTTTGGGTTAAGATCAGTTTGTTGCACGGGCTATACACATAAATGTGCGTGCCACATGTCACTATACATAAATCACATTTTCATACTTCCATTTCTTATTTTTTTTGTCCTGTCTTGATAATAAAATGTAATATATTATAGCAGTTAACTATCAAGTCACTACGTTCATCACCTGAGTCGAAATGTAGAAATTTCTGGAAAGTAGGCAGTATTTATAAACTTACAAGTGCCTCAGACCGTTACAACTGTAGAAATTTCTGGAAAGTAGGCAGTATTTATAAACTTTCAAGTGCTTCAGACCGTTAGAACGCAATACCCATGCGCTATTTGCGTTCCAGTTTACAATTTGCGTTCCATCCGCCATTTTGTGCGTAGTAGTTTTCAAAATGGTGGTTAATATGAGTGTGGTACGTTCCGCATAGTATGTATTTCATTATTGCGAGTCACTGTAGTATAGTTACGTCTGAATCCTCGTTTTCGTTTTGTTCAGCAGCCATTTTTTCTCTCGCTTCGGCAGTTTAAACTCGTTTTTTTGTACTTAAATGGACGTGTAAATTAACTTTTCGAGGTGCCGGATTTATGTGTTCGTTGTGTTTATTTCTTGTGTTTCTGATGTTTTTATGCGCACCATTTTCGGCCAGTTTTGCGTGTTGGGAATGGGTCGTTTCGCGAGGATCCGCATTTGCGGGGGCGTTGGGATGCTCCACCATCGCAAATGCGGCCCCTCGCTTCGCGAGGACCCGCATTTGCGGGGGAACTGCGTCCCTCGCAAGCGTGAGCAACGGCTCGTTTGCTCACAACTATATATGTGACTAGCGACTTGCCCGTCAAAAAATGACGGCAATGAGATGTGTATGTTTGGAAAGTTGTTTAGTTATTAATATACATATGGAATTGTAAGGTAGCTAATGTTGTTTTGTGTGTACTACTGAAATATATAATAAAAATTAAGAAATGAATATACTTTACCTATTTTGAAGCATTGTGTTGAAGAGCTGTGAACCTTGTTTGATGTTGCTGCAGCATTAGTGGTGTGGAGCTGCTGTGTAAGCGTGATGAACGTGTGCAGTGTAATAGTGTGCGTGCGCGAGCCGAAACGGTTAGCGTAGTTGGGTACTTCCGCATTAGCGTAAAAATGGCGGGTAATGTGTGGTATGCATCTTAGCGGATTATCCGTAGTTTGCTTGTGGTGTTTTGCGAGTTTCTTGTGGTGTTTTCCGTGGTTAGAGTGCTGTAGCCTCGTTTTGTTCGGCCGCCATTTTTTCTCTTGCTTAGAGAATTTTTTAGTGTCTAAACTGTTTTATTTTTAGTTTGGCGCTCCATGCCAGCAACTATGGCTCTCGCCCGCAGCCCTGCTATGCAAGGGGCGCGGCTCGCGCTCCATGCCAGCAACCGAGGCCCTCGCTTCGCAAGGGCCTCGTCGCTCCATCCCAGCAACTGAGGCCCTTGCCCGCAGCTACGCGAGCCCGCTAGCGTTAGCAACAACTTGTACGCTCACAACTATATATGTGATATATGTTATATATATATATATATATATACATACATACAAACACACACACATGTATATATGCAGTGGACCCTTGGTACTCAACTATTTTGGTATTCAATGCGTCTGATGAGCAAAAAATCTTGCAACAAAGCTTTCTTAGTACTCATTGGGCTTGCTAAAACCAATTTACATTACACTTTATGGAAGTTTGGTGCTCATTGTTATTGCCACTCAGCGCCTCCTGGAGCACCAGGGGGGGCGGGGGTTGGGTGTGTATATATATATGCACACACATATAGAGTATTGCAGTATATAGTGATACCCTTTTTTTGGATGAATAGGTTCATAATAATAGCGATGAGCTTTCGAGAGATGTCTCTCTCATGTCTCACTTAATAAGGAGAGGTTAATCTCTCCAAAGCCTGTCACTATTATTATTAATATAGTCGTCCAATAAAAATAAAAATGGTATCACTATACTGCAATACTCTGATTACATTTTATATATATATATATATATATATATATATATAATCAATGAATGAATGAACATTCTCTCAGTGAGCTATCTGAAAATTCCCAATACCTATCACACTCACATATGCCCTGTCACACTCACATATGCCCTGTCACACTCACATATGCCCTGTCACACTCACATATGCCCTGTCACACTCACATATGCCCTGTCATACTCACATATGCCCTCTCACACCCATATATACCCTATCACACTCATATATGATGTCTGTCAGTGTCCCAGTCACTCAGTGCTGTACATATACATCATACACCTATACATCGTACACTCTGACAGAGGTCACATTGACTCTCCTTGATATCTGTCTCCCACTTTCAGTATCACCCCATGCCCTTGTGTCACATATCTCACCCTCCCCTAGAAGGAGGATCCTCACGCCCCGCTTCATGGCTCCGGTGCGGTCACGCGAACCGCCAGTGACAGAACTCTCTCCGCTTCCGGTTTCCCTTGGCCCGGGTGGGCGTCACTTCCGCTACCTGGTGTCAATCAGGAACTACTGCACGCTTTGGGGTTGCTATGGTAATGTGAAAGGGCGCATCTTATGCCACACATGGTGACTGTAGTGGTACGTCCTCGTTTGTCACACACACCCACGTGTTGCACGTACCTGGCTAGGCCCTCGGCCGCGGCCCTCGCTACGCGTACGGGCCGTTGCTCACAACTATATATGTGATACAGGATGTCTTTATCACAAAACTACTTTTACAGGAAGACATAGACTAAATAATTTCTCTGTTATGGAGCAAAGGAATTCTCTATCATTAGCAATTCCCAAGGTAGTACACAATGAGTTATCCAGAAGAGATCGGTGCCGTCTTAAGAGCCTGGTGTTCAAGCCCGTAACCCGCAAATGGACCCAAAAGGACAATGCGTACCAGAGAGGACCCGCTAGGGTGTTAAAGTCATATCCGTAGCACTGTAAATGCAAATATACACACACTACTGTACCCATAAGTAAAGGGAAAGTGATGTTCGGTATTAAAATTAATAGCACAACATTCTCAAGCTCGCAAATCTGCAATATAAAATACTTTATTTTCAGTTTAATTTTCATGTTATATCAAACCCGGCAATCAGTGTGTTAATACATATAATGGAACTCGCATGGACTAGAATATAATATTGACGGCTTTATCAATCTTGCATCATTTCTGGAATTCGCGTCCGATCGTAACTAGTAATTGAAACCCTAAGGCTTTGAAATCTAACCTCCATTTTTCAGTGACGTAATGATGACAAACTCTGCCATTGGCTCCATCTAAATCCGTAACTACAGGTTTGAATAATTGATCATGTTCACGGCCACACATCCAACATGCAGAAAATGGTTTACGGGTTTGCAATTATACTAGCTCAATACGAAGTTCTAGTTCAAAACATGGAAACATCACAGGTGTTTCAAAGCATACTAATGCACATACACATAGGCATAAGACAATATGATGTAGATCTCAGAGAGACATATAATTCACAAAGTTAGCTGATGTACATCTCAACATAGGGTTATATTGAAACTGTTTAATTTATTTATTTAATTATTGTCTGCATGGGAAAACTGTATTCCAAATGAAACAGGTGACTAAAGTAACTGAAAGATGGTAGTCACAGACAAATTATCTCATGCACTAAATGTAAAAGTTATAGATTGGTTACAATTTAGCTTGGAAATTAATTGCTTTAGATTTATAACTATATAACTTTATATAGTTATTGTTAGAAGATATATAATCATAGTAAGAAGACATATCAATTTTAAGGTCTAACACTTTAAAGGTAAATTAATTTTAATCAAAACATTGTTGAAAATGAAAGTCAAGAATAAGAAAAAGGTAATCTGATATTTGCTCAGTAAAGCATAGTTCATAATGCCGTCAATGAGTATTCTGTACAGAATATAAAGTGTATGCTTATCAGAAACAAATAATGCAATTATTGTTGCAATGTATTCTTGCAAGAAACTCACTTAGATACCGTATTGGTCCGAATATAAGACGTAACTTTTTTAAATTTTTGAGTTTGCGAGTTACGGGTGCGGCTTATATTCGCGTCCGTAAAAAAAATCACTGCCGATTTGCGAGTTTTCAAGTTACGTGTGCGGCTTCTATTCGCGAACGTAAAATGACTGCCAATTTGAGCAATTGCAAGTTAAGGGTGCCGATTTCCCTGCTTGAATAGCGATTTACGTTTTTAGTGATTCTAACATCCTGTAAGGCCTGTAACCTGCAAACAAAGTTACAGTACTAATTAGAAAGCCTGTTTTTTGCAATGGCTGATAGCTTGAAAGGAGTCTTTTTCTCTCCAATTATAAGGGTGCTGCTTATATTTGAGTACTATCTTTTTTCTATTTTTCCCCCTTGAATTTTACAGGTGCGACTTATATGCGGGTGCGGCTTATATTCGGACCAATACGGTAATAATAATTGAAGTATCTGCAGCAGTTGATCATTCCCAGCAAATTACTGTGCCTCATATAGTGTAACATTTATAGAAATGCAAATTAGGGAGGTATATTATTCTAGTCGGTTGGTTTGCAGGAGAGATGGCCAAATGCCAAGTATACTGAAGTATATTAAAGAAAAGACATTACTTCTGGGAGGCAAATTCTGTTTTTTATTTGTTTAGAACACAATTGTTTCCGAAAATAGAAGAAGGGTTTTAACAAGTTTGGTGAGACAGTGTGTTATTCATGATACCCTTTAATAGATGTATTTAGGGATAAAAATAAAAAATAAAAAAATACATTGCAAATACTTATCACAGGTGCATGTTTCTAGTATTTGAATTGATTTATTCTTCATGAAACCCTAGGCTTTACAGGAGCAAATGTATACATAATAAATGTACCCTATATACTCGAGTATAAGACGAGTTTTTCAGCCCTTTTTTTAAGGCTGAAAAGGGCCCCCTCGGCTTATACTCGAGTCACTCTTACCCCCCGTGTCTCTCTTTCCCCCGTGTCTCTCTAACCCCCCGGTGTCTCTCTTTCCCCCCCGTGGCTCTTTCCCTCCCCCTCCCTTATCATCATCAAGCCCCCCATCCTCATCCTCAACCCCCCTCCTCATCTTCAACCACCGCTCCTTATCCTTTTTAGGATGAGGAGGGGGGTTTAGGATGAGGAGGGGGGTTGAGGTTGAGAAGGGATGTTGAGGTTGAGGAGGGTGGTTAAGGAGGGAGGTTGAGAAGGGGGGTTTAGGATGAGGAGGGGGGTTGAGGAAGGGGGGTTGAGGATGAGGATGGAGGGGTTTAGGTTGAGGAGGGGGGTTGAGGAGGGGGTTGAGGAGGGGAGTTGAGAAGGGGGGTTGAGGATGGGGGTTGAGGATGAGGATGGGGGGTTGAGGTTAAGGAGGGGGTTTAGGTTGAGGAGGGGGTTGAGGTTGAGGAGGGGGGTTGAGGAGTGAGGTTGAGGAGCGGGGTTTAGGATGAGGAGGGAGGTTGAGGAAGGGGGTTGAGGAGGGGGGTTGAGGATGAGGATGGGGTTTGAGGTTGAGGAGGGAGGTTGAGATGGGGGGTTTAGGATGAGGAGGGGGGTTGAGGAGGGGGGTTGAGGAAGGTGATAAGGGAGGGGGAGGGAAAGAGACACTGGGAAAGGAGACGGGGGAAGAAACACAGGGACGGGAGATGGGGAAGAGACACAGGGAAGGGAGAGGGGGAAGAGACACAGGGGAGAGAGAGGAAGAGAAGAGACACAGGGGAGGGAGAGGGGAGAAGAGACACAGGGGAGAGAGAGGGGGACACAAGAAAGGGGCACAGATGGCACACAAGAGGGGGACACAGAGGTCACAAGAGGGACACAGGGGAAAGCACATTTCCCTCGGCTTGTACTCGAGTCACTAAGTTTTCCCAGTATTTTGTGGTAAAATAGGTGCCTTGGCTTATACTCAGGTCGGCTTATACTCGAGTATATATAGTATGTATAATAAAGCCACTTCTTGGTCTGATCATGTAGTAGTATTAATATTAAACAGCCTATGTCTTTGGAGAACATTATCATTATGGCACCTAAATGAAACAATCTGATGGCATGACAAGAATTTTCAAGCAAATTACTATCAGGGAAATTAGGGACATTGCCCTACTTTGGTGCGCATGTAAACTAGTAGTCAGAGATTATTATTATTATTATTATTATCCAACATATTCCGTAATGCTGAATAGGTTAAGTACAAATCAAAGCATTTTTAACACATTGCAAAATAATGAAATGCCGTTATTGAGCTTAAAAGCAAAAATACATAGTGCTTTCCCTAAAGCACCAAAAAGATTGAAAACTTGCAAACTTACAGTCTAAAGGGTATGGGTGTTGATAGACGTGTTGTGTTATTAAGTCTGGAGGTAATAAGCTTATTTTGAGACAGGAGAATAGTCTAGTGAGGCGAGGCAAGGAGTTCCAAAGAATAGAGTCCTGGAAGAATGAGTGAAAGGAGGTGATAAGAGAGGATAATAGAAGATGGTCATTAGCAGAGAGAAGAGGGCAGTTGGGAGAGTATTTTGGGATGAGATCAGAGATGTAAGACAGTGCATTGTTGTTGAGGGCTTTATACATTAGGGTCATGATTTGAAATGTTATTCTGGAGGTAATGGGAAGCCAGTGGAGTGACTGAGAGAGAGGTGCTGAAGAAACTGAGTATTGAGTGGGGAAGAAAAGTAGTTAGTGAAAGCATTCAATATGGATTGGAGTGGGGATAGACGGTAATGTGAAGGACAGCAAAGAGAGAGTTGAAGTAGTTGAGGTGAGATAGGATGAGAGAGAGAATTAGAATTTTAACTGTGTCTTTTGTCAGATAAAGACAGATTTTGGCGATGTGAAAGTGAAAGGGATAAGATTTTGTGATTGATTGTATATGAGGAAGGAAAGAGAGTGCAGGGTCCAGTAGAACCCTAAGACAATGGGCCTGGGAGGTTGGAGTGATGATGGCATTATCAACAGTAAGTGAAATGTGAGGAGTGGAAGCTGTGGTAAAGGGTGGGATGATTAGGAGCTCAGTCTTTGACATGTTGAGTTTGAGGCAGACATCCAGGAGGATATGCTAGAGAGGCAGTTGGCAACTTGAGCTAGAAGAGAAGGGGATAGTTCTGGTGCTGAGAGTTAGATTTTAGTGTCATTGGCATAGGGGTGATATTGAAATCCAAAAGATTTTATTAGGGTATACATCGCGAAAAGGAGAGGGCCTAGGACTGAACCTTGTGGTACACCAATGGTCAAAGAGAGAAGCAAAGAAGAGGTGCCAAAGAAAGAGACACTAAATGTTTGATTTTCTAGATAAGAGAGCAGTGTCATAGATGCCAAGAGAGCATAGAATTTGGATGAGAAGAGGGTGGCCAACTGTGTCAAAGGCAGCAGAGAGATCCAGTAGAATTAGAATGCAGAAATTACCTTGATTTAGTTCTCTTTTTATTATCAACTAAATGACTGAACTAAACAGATAGATAAGTATGATAAAACCTATGAATGTAGAAAAAACATGAGTTGGACTTTTTTACTATGAAAGGGGAGATTAGCTAATAAGTTAAATGGCTTTCATATAGATGTAGATTTAATGTCTACATCTTGAAACCAATGATTTGGAAACCAATAGTTTAAAAGGAGTTTAATTATTACTACAATACACCATATATGTCCACAAACCTTACAGATACTACATGGATGACCTGTTCATCATATGGACAAAAGGAGAAAAAAAACGCAGACATTTTCACAATTCTTTCAATTTCTTCTATTAAACTTAAAATGGATAACTCTAGTGAACTTACTGGACACTACCATATTGATCACAAATGGCACACTACACTCATCTGTATATAGGAAACCCACAGACAGATGCGGTTACCTCCACAAATCTTGTTTCTATCCCACATACTAAGCAAGCAGTAATTCATATTCAAGCCATCAGATATCACTGCATATGTTCAAAAACTGGGAACCGTGATAAACACCTAAAAACACTGTCTGAATCTTTCAGGCAGAAGAGTTACAAACCCCATGCCATTACACATTAAAACAGATCCTCAGAGAGTTCTTTGCCATGAGGTGCCATGTTGAACTTCCAGTGACCAGTATGAGAGAGTGTGAGCGTGATAACACAAAATTTAACACACCTGCTCCCCATTCACACCTGAGACCTTGTAACACTAACGAGTCACATGACTCTGGGGAGGGAAAATGTCTAATTGGGCTTAGTTTGGAGGGTGTGCTCACTTTTGTTTGCTGTGGATTGGACATTGATGGCTTTGTAGTGAGTTATTTTGCGGGGACAGTAAATTTACACTGTTACACATGAAAAGATATAATAAAATATTTACAATGTGAGGGGTGTACTCACTTTTGTGAGATACTGTATATATAATGTCAAAGCTTTCATGGGAAAGACATGGGTTAGACCCTTTAGTGACCAAATCTAGTAATGAATGATTATGTTTAATTTAGTTATTTTTTTGTGTCCCCTATTCATGTAATCTGGGGAGGGGGGGGTGGTTTGCCCCCCCCCCCCCCCTCCATTCCCGCAGTTCCTACGCCTCTGGTCACCTGATCCAGTATCAATCTGATGATCAGACATAGATCACATATACAGTTCATTTTATAAATACTGCTATCTAAAAAAAGTGGAAGACCAGAATATATATTTAGTTGTCAACGTTAACAGTGGAAATATACTTAAATCCCCTGTAATGCTCGAACAATAAGAGCTAGATTTTTTAATTAGCCATTGACTAGAACAATTTTTCTATTCAATTATTTAAAAAGCAATACATAATATTTAGCTTAAATGCAAATCTTAGCTTCTCAGCTTCTAGCAATACTGTTTGTCTCCACAACTATCAGGTTATAAAGGGCTCTGAGAACAGTCAGTACAGATAGTGTCAGCTTGTTCTTAGACCTATATTTCCATGGCTGCTCCCAGTTAGAGCTTATAACTGGGAGCAAGCCTCCAGCCAGTGAAGCACATTGTTTATTAGACACAAGCCAATGTCTATCTATCTATCTATCTATCTACCTATCTATACCAAATGTTTGGTGTCTAATACTGAGATTCATTGCTCATAGTGGCTGCTGGGGTGGGAGCCCCATTAATAAACTCACTGAAGGGTTGAGAGGGGAGTCTGCAATCTGCGGGGCTTTTCATACAGTGACAGATCAAAGCAAAGAGAATGATGAGAGATCATTACCAAGTTCCTGCTGTTATGGCATTATAATGACACATTAATCCTCGACCAGCATATACTTTAGACGCTACTTTATATAGATCTCAGTTTTACTTAATTTAACAAAAAAGTCCCATTTAATGAAATGAAAAGCACACATAAAATAAACATAATTGCATTTGATTGTAATTAAAAATGCTTTACAATTAATGAAGGTTAGAGGAATGTTGTGTATAAGTTAACTGAAATATTCTCTCAGGGAATGTAATTATCAACAGCAATTAATTAAGTTTATACAAATTAAAATGTTTTTTTATGTTATTTTTCATTGATTTGCTTAATGTTTGCATTAATATGGTTGGATAGTTTTTAGGTACTCCTGATTCACAGGAAACACCTGTTTCAATACAAAACAAAAGAAATGGAGGCCCGTAGTGCACAGAGCTCCCGTAGCATGTAGGGTCTCGTGACCCGGCGGAGTGGTTGGCGGGCTGGCTGGCCGCGGAGGAAAGGCAGACGGGGATGTTGAGCGCCATTTTGGCTCACTCTGCGGCCGGCCAGCGATCGGATCACATCCCCTTGTGCTGAGCTGCGGTGCTGGCAAATCTTTTGCAAAGTATCATATTTGTCCTGCGTTGTGTGTGTGGGTGGCTGTGTGTGTGTGTGTATGCAGCTTTGGCATTTATGTTTAAGCTAGCCAGACAGAGGGACCTGTCTAACGTCTTTATCGTCAAGCGGGTCGTGTGTGTCATATTCAAAGGCAGGCAGACCCAGGATAGGAGGCGACCTTTAACGTTCTCGCTACTGCTGTGCAGATCGGAGGTGCTGACGGAGGTGTGTTGCTCCCCTTACGAGACTTCGCTTTTCCGTACAGCCTTTGCCCTGGCCTTTTTCTGAGCATTTAGAGTTGGGGAGCTGGTTTCGGCTAGCAGACGAGGTCTCGGGGGCCTACAACGTGTAGACGTTAGGTTACAGGAGGGCAATGTGACAATGTGGCTGAGGAGGACCAAAACTGACCAGGCGGGAAAAGGGAGGGAGATTGTGTTGGGTAGGACAGGGACTGATTGTTGTCCTGTGGGGTGTATGACTAGTTTTCTGCATGTAAGACCGGATTATCTGGGGCCACACTTAATACATCAGAATGGATTAGCCCTTTCTTGCTTCCAATTCTCCAAGGTGCTTGAAATTTGCTTGCACCACCGGCAGATTTTGGTACCCAATCCTTCCGGATTGGGGCAGCCACAGTGGCGGCTAGTGTTGGGCTGCCGGAGGAGGTGATCAGGAGAATTGGAAGGTGGTAATTTAGGCGTCGGCAGAGTTATGTAAGACCTTCAGCTGCTATCAGCTAACTGTGTCATATCTGTTACAGGAGCTGGAAGGCAACTCTGGATACTGTGCTTGGGGGTTTTGGGGGGAGCGCAGTTCAGTAAGGGTTGGTTTCCTGCACTGCTTAGTGGCAGGATGGGGAGTTACCTGGGCCAGGGGTATAATTAAAAAGGGGCTTGCCCCTACCTCTTGAGCGGGTGCAGCGCAAAAGTAAGTGAACCCATGGGCACTCGCCCAGGGTCAAGAGGTTGCAGCCCCTCGTAAGGCTCCTCCCATTTGTTATACCATGTTGGTAAATATATATGTTGGTTTTAATAAATATGCTGTGGCCCGTTGGTTTACCCATACTGGTTTCTCAGTGTCAGTTATTGTACGAATGCACAGAATGGATCCTGCTGGGGTCATGACTTTACATACACCTCTGGTGACTACATACCCTTTGGCTCTAGAAGAAATATGCTACATATTTAAGGATTTACAGCCACTACTAACAGAAGACTCGGAAATAAAACATATATTTCCCAAACCTCCAATTCTTGCATTTAGACAGCCACCAAACCTGAGACAAATATTGGTCAGTATAACAGAGAAAATGAACAGCATAACAAAGAAAATGTTACCAAACCTTGCAAAAAAAATTGCTGCAAACTATGTCAACACAACTGTAGAGAGTACACAGCCACACATAACAACAAGAGCTATAATATGAGAGGGTCGCATTCATGCACATCCTCCAACGTGGTTTACATAATACAATGTACTGTATGTGAAAGCGGCTGTTACAATGGGGAAACCAGCTAAATATTGCATCTAAAGATGGATCTGCACAGACTTTCCACCAAAAAACACAATGAAAACAGTAATTGTACCCCAGTGAGGATCATTTTAACTAAAATAATCATTCCATCCAAAAACTGAAAATCAAAATACTCAGTGGAAATTTCAAAACCAAGAAAGAAAGACATTTGTAATGAAAATGGTAACACTCTTCAATACTAAAAGGGATTTCTATCATACTACCAACATTTCTTGAGACCCTTCACCATTCCTTCTCATGTTTTTTTTCCTTTTTATCTGTCTTTTTTATTGGTGTTTTTCTACTCCTTAATATGTGAGATTATTTGCATCTCTATTAGTTACTATGGTTTTCACTTATCTAAAACCTTATGCAGACATACACGCTTGACTGAACAGAACATTATTCTTGATGTTTGTCACTCTGAATTTCTTTCTCTCACTGCTAACCTAAAATCAGTTTGCTTCTGACTTGAAAAAGAAAGGTTTTGCTCTTGAAAGCTTATTATGAATATGTTTGTCCAATGAAAAGGTATCACTGTATACTGCAATACTCAGATTATTCATCTAGATTCTAGATTACTGGACACTCACGGGTACCTCACTTTACATTACTATATATTCTTGCAGACTCAGAAAATCAGATACCATCATAGATAAATATTTTAAAACGTTGCAATTTAAAGATTCTAACAGTTTAGAGGGGAGAAAGCTAGATGTAGAGATTTTGCAAAAAGTTCAACCTGTTTTTGAGGAACTACAAACAGCACCAGGTCCAGATGGACCCTCTTTGGTATATTATAAAAAGTTTGCAAGTTTGTTGCGGTTTAGTCATTCAGTTGAGGCCAACTCTCTGTGACCTTATAGACCACAGCACTCCAGACACATCTGCTTCAATAACCGCATCTATACATCTCCGCCTCTGCCACCCACTTTTTTGTGTGCATTACATTTTTACCAGCATCAGCATTTTATCTAGGTAATTCTGTCTTCTCATGATATGGCCAAAATATTTGAGCTTTAACCTCATGATTAAACCTTCCAGTGAACAGTTTGGCTTGATTTCACATAGTGTCGATTTATTGGATTCTTGATTCTTACAATATAAGGAACTTTAAGCAGTTTTCTCCAACATCATAATTCAAAGGCATCAATTCTAAGATGATCCGCATTGTTTATGGACCAGCTCCATATGTTACTACTGGGAATACAACAGTTTTAGCTATGCAGATCGTTTTTGATAATACAATATCTTTACTTTTTAATAGCTTACCCAGACTTTCCATAGCTTTCCGCCAAGGAAGCAAATGTGTTTTAATTTGATGGCTACAGTGTCGATCTGAAGAGGTCTTTGAGCCCCAATAAAATCTGTCACTGCCTCCAGTTTTTGCCAGGAGATTTGTTGTTTGCCACAATATTTGTCTTTTTAATGTTGAGCAGTAGGCCAGCTTTTAAACTCTTCTTTCACCCTCATCAATAGGCACTTTAGTTCCTCCTAGTTTTAAGTCATCAGAGCATTATCAACTGCGTATCTGAGGTTGTTGATATTTCCCCCAGCAGTATTAATTCTGACTTGATTATTCCAGTCCAGCCTTACACATGATGTAGTTTGCATATACGTTGAATAAATAAGCAGACAATATGCAACCTGCACCACTCTTTTCTTGATCATGAACCATTTTGTTGTTCCATATTCAGTTTTGACTATGGCCTCTCGGTCCCTTTACAGATTCCTAAGTAAACTGAGATGGTTTTTGTCACAGACCCCTTTCTAGGGCCTGGGTCTTAGCCCATTAACCGCCCTGGTGGTCTTGCTTTGTCAGTGCCCTGAGTGTTAAAGCTGTACATTCGGGGGTGCTGATGAGGCCAGACCGCCTTGTTCTGCCCATACCACAACCCCCCTCCATCCCGCGTTGCCTATGCACGCAGGGAAAGGAACCCGGAAGATTAATGCGTGTGATCCCTAGTGTTGCCACTTTAGGTACTGACGAATAGATTATGTACATAAACACCTCCATTGTATTTGTAATCTGTTTTGTCCCATTGTTTGCCAGATAAAGTTAATCACATCTGATATGTGTTAAAGACGTCAGGATGTGTATTGAAGGTTAAGCCTACTGCGCTCAGGAAGCTACTGCTAGACCCCATGTGGGGACATTTCTTGTAATTGTCTGCCACATCCTCTCATTGTTACATTGTGTACACTCCCTCTGTATCTGCTATAAATATTGCTGAGATTTCTTAAATAAATCAGTTCAATTTTGAGGCATATAGTATGTATGTCTCTTATTTTGCTCCTGTTCTCCTGGATGGCTGCAGGGAGGTACTGAGAGACTCTGTAGGATCCTACTAGGGTAGGTTTAACTGTAACACATCTTATCAAGCCCCCTAAAAAGAAGCAGATCTGGAGTCTCTTGGTAGCCTGGAAGTGTTGATTTCTGATGCAAGGACCCAGACCGAGACAGAAGCCAGATATCAGGGTGCTGGTGCTGAGATTTCCAAGAACCCCATGGTCCTTGTGGGTGGCTAATCTGTAGTTTATAGCAGGTGGCCCTAGGCTTGTATAGCCTCTACCCTCGGATCGTCACACCTGGTCGGCAGCGCTGGGATCTCGGTGCAATAACCGGCAGCAAGGATGGGATATGGTGATCTTAGCAGGTTTGAAGCCAAGTACTTTCAGCAGCTTGGCAGGGAAGCAGAAACCATTCAGCGATTTTGCCTAACCTTCAAATCCAGGTCCAAGTCCAAGGAAGGCCAGCAATGGCTGGATGGGATCAGGGACCATATGGAGGCCTGCAGAGTAGAGGTGATGAGGGAGAAAAAGGAGTCTGGAGCAACGAAGACAACGGATTGCCGCAGACAAGGATAGGTGGACAGCTATTCTAAATCAGCTGATGGCTTCCCATGGGCTCCAGCTGGGTGAGAAGCTAGCATAACGTCTTTAGGACCTGGTGTGGTTGGAGCTCGACTTGGAACATGAGTATGTGGACCTAATGCTTTGAACTCATGCATCACAAGGGTCCTCCTTCTACAGGCTTGGACTGGTGGAAGGGCTGCTGGGAGATCCAAAGTGTGGCCTTGGAACTACAGAGCTGGTATATCCTGTTAGCACAACACCAAAAGGACGTGGAAATAGACCCAGGGACAGAAGAAGAAAAGTTGCTCAAACTTTTGATCCATAAAGAAATGGAGTTGGAAAAACAGTATGAGGAACTGCTTGAGGTGGTGGGCCCAGGTGGGACCTGGCTCATGTACTTGGAGTTTATAGAGCAAAATATCAAAATTTGAGCTCCAAGAGCAATGGCTGAAGGACAGTGATTTATAGTGACATAAACATTTTAGGATGAAGTCACAAATATACATATGAACTGAAAGGAGACCAACATATCTACTGTGGCAGATAAATATTATGATGTGTTTTATATATATATTGTACATTTGTGTTAACATTTGGACATCTAAAAATTAGTAAAAAAAATAAAACTTTTTATCTGCTCAGAATTCTGAGAATACAGCTACAGCACTGAACTCTGCGAAACTGGACAGGGACATGCAAATTAGTGCACAATGGCTTTTCACTCTTTAGTCAAATACCTCCTTTTAGCATAGGTCTACCATATAACACAGCTCTCATAGGATGAGATTTTATATATATCTTATATACAGTAGTGATGTTAAAACTGTCCTGTAATAGGATTGTGATGTTTTAAAATATTATATACTGTAGTTACAGTTTTATTACATTACCCTGTACATTATGAGGATATCAATAATAATGTACTATATATAAATATATATGAATGGTGTGATATTGTAGGAGACAAACAGGATAATGTTATCAACAAACAATATTAATAAGATATAGTGAAATAGATTTTTTTACCGACCTTTTTTTTTTTTTTAAATCTATTTTGTGATGCCCCTTCTGGATCACTTCTGTGTTGTGGTGAAGAGGCTTGTGTACCTCAATGAAGCTGTGAACTTTACCATGCAGGGCCACCCAAGATGGGCAGGTCATAGCAGAGAGGTCAAACTGGAGAAGAAACTGGTAACCCACTCCAGACCCTTTGTAATGAAAACCTTATAGATTAGCACAACCAGTCACAAGCCTGGCGTGCTGCATTCCATAGGGTCACAGAGAGTCGGACGCAACTAAATGACTAAACAACACATTTTATAATTATGACATTTTGGAAAATATTTTCCATTTGTGTGTGCAGCGCAAAAGCGCATATATGTTGTACACCAGCTTTGTTACCTTGCAAACCCTGTGCCTGTTTCCAAGAGTTGGTTTTGTTCTCATTTGCTTACTTAAAAAATCTTCATGGAATTGCTAGTGAAAGCAATAGCTACGCTAAATGCATTAATCTGTTACACTAGTGCCCCCTACCTCAGCATTATATTATTGCACTGGGAATTACTGTTTCTGTGGACTGTTTGCTTCCACTGATTTCCTGTCAGACGGTGATTTGTAGCTAGTTTCCATGTTTGGAGTCGTCTCAGTGTTTTTTTTTAGCATCAGCAGTCATAGGCTTACTGATAAAGGCAGCAGTTTCCATTAACATGCCCTTTTTCCGAGAAACCTCACATTACATTGATTTTAGTTCTTTAGAGGCTGATATATCTCTCACTCTAGTGCAGCCATATGATTCTTACTGCTCTGGGAGAGCGTCCACTGCCCTGATTGGGTACAACTTTATTAATAGATTAACCAATATACTACTAATACACTTCTTGATATGTCATCACGATATTGCCATGGTAGTCGTATGTGTTCTTATAACATACTGCACTTGAAAAAGTAAACAAATAACTATAATCTGTAATTTGTTAACTATTATATTAAATTATTATTTATGATGTTTACGCTACTTGTTAGATCTTTCATAACAGGTAGGGGCTTTGAAAATGAATGGGATTTCAATTAGTTCTGTTGAAAGCACTGGCACTAAAGGGGCACGGAAAATACCGTAATTGCTTTTTTTTCATGCATTTACGGTAAATATGTTTAAATAACATGTTTTAATCATTACAAAAGTTGTTTTTTTGCATGAACAAAAAATTTAAAGGAAAGCCTGTTTATAATTCATGAGTCTAATATGAAATGCAGAGAGTATACTTTAGTCTTTAGATCTCATTGGATGACAAAGGCCAAACCCCATGAGCAGTTACAAGTATAAGTATGTTTTTGTGCTCTGAGATCTTTCTGATAAAAGAAAACACACTGTGGCACATGATTAAATACACTTTTTCTAATGCAACAAATAAACAAATAATTGTATGTCCCTTTAATCATTACCATATTGCAGTTTAGCAGCATTCAAGGTTTCTCCCCATTTTATATGATATTTTGATTTTAAAGACCACTTTTACCTCTAAAACATTTGCTCATATTTAAGTCTATTTCATCAAAAGTGAACATTGTAACTCGAGGCATTTAAACTGATCTGATTCACTATATTCACTATATTATTATATCCAGTCATAGAATTCCATACCTCACAACCAACTGTCCCTCTTTTGGAGTGGAGGTCGCTATTTTCAGGAGAAATGCCTCTGCCACTCTTAAGGGAAAAACATGTTTTTCACTTCTGACCATGTTCTTCCTTTTCTGATTGCCTTTATTTTCTCTTAAAATCTATCTAAATGGCAGAAACCTAGAGCTGAGTTATACAGTATATATATCTGTATAGAGCATTGTGCACATATTAAGTGTGTGTCTCTAAAACATTGTTGTTAAGTAAGTCAGTTGTGTCCAACTCTCTGTGACCCCCCAGCACAATCATTATGTCTCTGGTTGTGCCAATCAATAAGGTTTTTTGGCAAAGATACTGGATTGGGTTGCCAGTTCCTTCTCCAGTGGACCATATTTTGTCTTACCTCTCTGCAATGACCTGGCCATTTTGGGTGACCCTACATGGTATATCTCACAGTTTAATTGAAGTACACAAGCCCCTTCACCATGACAAGTTAGCGACCCAGAGGGTGCTCTAAAACTTTGCTTACACACTTTACAGAATACTGGTAAGGCAACCTAATACTGCATATTTTCCATTGTGTGTCCATTTTTAAATATATGAAATGTTGGATATTGAAATATATGGGCTTATTCAGTCAGTAGTCATGTTGGATATTTTAATAGAAGATTGGGTCCTTTCCCTCTTCACCATCGCAAAATCTGACAGTTGCAGGTCCGCCTCCGGCCGACAGATGCCACTGCCGATTTTAGCATATAAGGCGCGCCTACAGAAGAGGCCTTGAGCTATGAGAGGCGTGCCCGAGGCCTTAGGGGGGCGAGTGCTTGCGACGAACATAGAGATGGCCTCGCTGTCGATTCAGCGGCGTCGAGTTGAACCACCTCAGAGGGGAAAATAGTTCTTTGCCTTACAACAAAGATGATGGTGCCCGAAAATTGACTGCGCCCTCTGCCGGATGGCTCATGTAACTGCAGCTGTCAGTGCTGCCGAAGAAAATGCGAAGGTGAAGAGGGATAGATCCGAAGAGTGTATGAAACACTCAGATAATAAATATATAACAAATATTTGGTGCTTATTTTAGTCAGTTAAAAACTTTGTTGAATTCTAACACTTTTAAATGTCCAGGTTACACATAACATTACTATTCTCGTATGGGAGGCTTTTAAAATGACCAATGCATTTACAAATACAAAACTGAAGGGTCATTATTGTGTAAATATTCAATTATTTGCCGTGAAAGCCCTAATTAAGCTCTGTTTCAACCAACTGACTTCAAAAACATTCACCCCCTGGACTGTTGCAATCTGGAATTAAAATTGATGTAATTTGGATTTTATGTCACTTGTCTACACAAAATAATCTGTATATTTCTCTAAATTAATTACAATACATAACTGAAAAGTCATTATTTTGTAGGTATTTAACCCTTTCCTGCAAAATCCCTAATTAAGCTCTGTTCAACCAACTGTCTTCAGAAGTCACACAATTCATTAAACAGAGTCCACTTGTGTGCAATTAAAGTGACACAAAAATAAACACACCTGCTTCAGGAGGCCCCCAGAATTTGTTGAGAACGTAGCATAGAGTAAGGCATTAATGCTACTCTTCTAATAGAAGATGCAACCAAAAAACCTGTGCTCACTTTTGTTGTCAAACACTAAATGATCTTGAGAGATCGGCAGCTGAGATGGAAGACACCATTATTATTATCTTTATTTGTAACGAGCCAATATATAACTCAGCAGCATAAGGGGTGGTGGACAGTTTAAAAATGCCGATTGATAAATCAACAGTGATATTTGTGAACACATTTGCGCTATTTCTTTTCTTAAGCTGCTGTAATTAAATAGAGCAATACATATAGATTAGAAATAATGGGAAAAATAACGGATATATCCCTCTTTGTTCGGCCCCCCAGGGCCTCGGGCGCGCCTCTCATAGCTCAAGGCCTCTTCTGACGGCGCGCCTTATATGCTAAAATGGACAGCGCCATCTGTCGGCCGGCGGCGGAACTGCAGCTGTCAGATTTTGAAGAGGAAAGGGCCAAAATAACTAATAAAATGTAAACATTTTTTTTAAAATAGAATGATAACAACAATAATAATAATAGTAATAATAATCACATTAAAATGTAACAATAGAAATATAGCAGTAATAGTAATAAAACATAAATAATACTAAACATTAATGTTCATAATAATTTGGTAATATAACAATATTTAAGAATATAATAATAATATAACAATATATTAATAAAACTATATTACAATACAAGTTGGTCACCGATTATCCGGCATCCACTGTTTCAGATTAACTGATTTTGCTAGACCAGTGGTGGTCCTGCAAATTGGGTTAATCAGGCAAAGCTACCATATCCCTTCACAGCCCACGGTTACCCTGTGATCTTTTGCAGCCACCTGATGGCATGATTTGAGACGGGAGGCTGTGCGGGGCTGTGTGCGGGGGATTGACTGACATAGGAAGCAGTGATCCGCTGTCAGAGATAAGGTTGCTGCAGCAGGGAGGATACTACCAGATTAAAGGAGGTGCTGGATTATCCAATAATGCATAATAAATATATACTAGCAAATTGCTCGTCAAAAAATGACGGCAAGAAAATACCCCAAAATAAACTACAGGAACTTCAGGAAAAAATGCACGTATTCCAAAAATTCAAAAATTTGATGTACTGTTTCAGCTCTACCACAACCCTTTTTGTTCATATAAAATAAAGTAATTTTAGTTTAGTTTGTGATATCAAGCAAATATGCTGAATAAGAAAATGTTATATTTAAAATATTTGTTCTATGTTACCTATATATACCGATGACAAAGCATGTAGACACATAGCCCAGTAGTTAATAGATGTGCGACTATGGAGGAAATCTCGCTCCTCATCAGACTTCCTTCATTACAAGTTTATCCTACGCTCCTATCACTATGCCCTCAATCTTGCCTAACAGAGCTACTCATCATTAATATCAAATTTGGCCTCCAACCCCAAACATTTGTTCTCCACTCTTAACACTCTCCTCTGCCCTCCCCCACCTCCCGCCCCTTCCTCTCTTACAGCTGAAGATTTTGCTAGATACTTCAATAGTAAAATTGAAAATATTCATAATGAACTCTCCTCTCAATGTGCCCATATCACACCTTCTCCTCAAAAAACAAACAGCAGTCTGTCTTCACCCTTTCCCAAACCTATAGCCACTATAAACTCCTTTAACCCTGTAACTGAGGATGAAGTTGCTAACCTTCTATCAACCTCTCGTCTCACAACTTGTCCACATGATCCTATTCCATCACAGCTGATCCCCCCCCCTCTCTACCACACTTATCCCAGCTCTCACACATCTATTCAACCTTTCCTTAGACACTGGCAAGTTTCCATCACCTTTGAAACAAGCCACAATTACACCCATTCTTAAGAAACCCTCATCTGATCCAGCTTCTCCATCTAATTACCGCCCTATCTCTCTACTTCCCTTGGCTTCTAAACTACTTGAGCGTGTCGTCTACACTCGCCTTACACAATTCATTTCCTCCAACTCCCTCCTTGATCCCTTCCAGTCTGGCTTCCGGCCCCAACACTCTACAGAGACAGCTCTCACAAAAGTTACTAATGACCTGCTCAACGCCAAATCAAAGGGTAATTTCTCTATCCTAATTCTCCTGGATCTCTCTGCTGCCTTTGACACAGTTGATCATCCTCTTCTTATCCAAATTCTCCACTCTCTTGGCATCCGTGACACTGCTCTCTCTTGGTTCACATCTTATCTAGAAAATCGAACATTTAGTGTCTCCTTCTCTGGCACCTCTTCATCTCCTCGCCCTCTAACTGTCGGTGTACCCCAAGGCTCAGTCCTAGGCCCCCTCCTTTTCTCTATCTATACATCCTCCCTTGGTGCCCTTATACAATATTTTGGATTTCAGTATCATCTATATGCTGATGACACCCAAATCTACATCTCTGCACCTGAACTATCCCCCTCTCTGCTAGCTCATGTTGCCAATTGCCTCTCGAGCATATCCTCCTGGATGTCTGCCCGTCAACTCAAACTCAACATGTCTAAGACAGAGCTCCTTATCTTTCCATCCTCTACTACAGCTTTCACTCCGCAAATATCTCTCACTGTTGACAATGCCATCATCACTCCCACCTCTCAGGCCCGCTGTCTTGGGGTCCTACTGGAACCTTCCCTCTCTTTCATTCCCCACATCCAATCACTCACAAAATCTTGTCACTTTCACCTAAAAAACATATCCAAAATACGCCACTACCTCACACAAGACACAACTAAAATTCGTATTCACGCTCTCATCATATCTCGCCTCGATTACTGCAACACTCTTCTTGCTGGCCTTCCTATCACCCGTCTGTCTCCACTCCAATCCATTTTGAATGCATCCGCTAGACTCATCTACCATACTAAACGATCAGTGTCTGCAGCACCTCTCTGTCAGGCACTCCACTGGCTTCCCATAGCGTCTAGAATACAATTCAAAATCATGACCCTAACATTTAAAGCCTTCCACAATAGTGCACACTCCTACATCTCTGCTCTCATCCCAAAATACACTCCCACCCGCCCTCTTCGCTCTGCTAATGACCTTCTTCTCTTCTCCTCTCTCATCACCTCCTCTCATTCCCGGCTTCAAGACTTTTCACATGCTGCCCCTATTCTTTGGAACTCTTTACCTCGCACCACCAGACTATCTTCCTGCCTCAGGTCCTTCAAAATCTCTTTAAAAACACATCTATTCAAAAAAGCCTATCATCTTTAGCCTCTTCATTCACTATGCATCTCTCACTCTCCTGTACCTTACCCATACCCTTTAGAATGTAAGTTTGCGAGTTTCAATCTTGTGAGGTGCTTTAGGGAAAGCACAGTGTATATTAGATTGAAAGCTCAATAACAGGGTCTTCCATTATTTTCATTGTGGGGTATTGTTTATACTTGTACCTAACCCCTGTATTGCGCTGCGGAATATGTTGTCGCGTTATAAATAAAGGATAATAATAAAATAATAATGTGTGTTTGACGGAATCACATCCATCTTTTTACATAGGAAATGAAGGGACTAAATTTATAACGTACAGTTCTAAAAGAGATGCCATTACTCAGTCCACCATTATGATAAGTAACGACTATATAAACCAATAAAAGCTAAAATCTGAGTTTGAAACTATATACAATAAATGGGTACTACTGCAGAATTTGCTATTTTATATAAATAAATGTCAGCGGTATTTAGAAATTAATGATAGCAATAAGGCAAATAAAACATGGACAGTGTAAATGACTGCCTAGGATATTGCATTTCAGATATGTAACTTGTGTTTGGATTTTAAAATAGTTAATGTCTTCTCATGTTATTCTTAGTTAATCTTCACTAGAAATATGCAAGCTGTTAAACTGTCAAAGCAAAAACTATTTTGTCATCAAATAAAATATCATAAAACATGGTATTCCAATAAAGTATAACTGTATACAGTTTAACACAACTAGTTTAATTACTTTACTGTTAACATATAATAGTAAAATATAAAAAACTAAACTTGTCTATGTGTGTTGTGGGTTTATGTGAATAGAGTTTTTTGAATAGTGATTTATTGTAGGTTTTAAGAATATGTGTTGACAATGATTCTGTTTCTGTCACAATATATACAAAGAAACAGAGAAATTGTAATACTTCTTGATGCATGGAGTCTTTGATGCTAAAATCATATTTAACTTAACTGTATAGATATCTAGATAGCCATATATGTTGCCATGTTTCACATTTTGCTCTACTAAATTTAAAAAAAATATTTTATGTAGTATAAAAGAATTGAAAAAAATATGAGATATGAGATATATCACATATAATAGTTGTCAAACTACGAATCGTCATCACGCTTTCCAAGCATTTGCGGAAGGTGGAGGATCCAACGTCGGCTGCAATGAGCCGAAGGCTCATTGCAGGCTGCAAATGCGGCCCCTCGCGAAGCGGAGGTGGAGGCTCTACGGCGCCTACACGTGGTTACAAACACACACAAAAATCCCCGAAGCGAGAGAAAAAATGGCCTCTAAAAAAAACGAAAACGAGGCTACAGGACCCTAAAGACACAAAACACCACCAAGCACATACGGCTTTTCCAAAAAGCCGTAGGAGGTACAAGATACACTTTTAGCAAGGACGCTAAATCATCCACATACACATTCGCCGCCATTTTACAACACTAACTTACACAATGCGGAAGTACACAGCTACCCTAACGGCTTCCCCTCGCACACGCAGCTTATTTATACTAAACACTGCACACATTGCTGACACTTACACCTTAGCTCCACAACAGTGCAAACCTACATTGTATGCTACAGGAATGGCCCATACTACTTGAGACTTAGCGATGGCCGAGAAATTACAGCCCGCAAAAATACGCATTTAGCGGTCGAAACGCCAAACTGCAAAAACACACAAATATGCCTCAAATTTACTTACACACTCACACACAGCTCAGGGGGAGTGCCAGGGAGCCTGTGAGTGAGGTTGCAAGTTAATTTGAGGCATAATTTGGCTTTATTTCAATTGAAAATCGTAGAAGCGAGAAAAAAAATGGCCGGAGAAAAATATTAAACAAACCGAAAATGAGGCCGAAGGACAGAAAAGGCGGATGCCTTGTTTTAGACATTCAAATGTGAACACAAATGTACTATTCATATACTGACTACTGTATGGTGGAGGGCTTCTATCGCTCTTTTGCCCACCTTAAATTAAATGATTGTTGTGGTAAACTACCTCCCCACAAAATCTACTACACAAGCTAGGAACTGGCACCACACTGATGAGAGGCAGTAACCTCGAAACAGCTGTCTTTGGGTATGTTTCCTGGATTGTGCATAATTAATTCTGGGCTTTGCTTAAAGCTGTATAATACAGAAGACATATGCTTAAATGTAGCCATGTTTAAAAAAGGTATTAGATTACAAGAGCAAAGCCTTTATGGGCACATTTGCATGTCCCTGTCCAGATTCCCAGAATGTAGTGCAATAACTGTATTTCTCAGAATTCTGAGCAGGAAATAAGCATTTTTTAACTTGTTTTGGATTCAAATGTGAACAGAAATGGACTATTTATTCACTACTAGCGACTTGCCCATCAAAAATGACGGGGCAATAAAATTTGAAGCCATGGCAATGCTGTTTGCCACACAATGTAAAGCATTTTCTACTGTGAGGACCTTCGGCGCTCATTGCGAGCCTCTCCTCTCGTGTACTTTTGCTCCTCTGAGCACCTTCTATGCTCATCAGATATATATATATATATATATATAGTAAATAAAAAGTACATCTGTGTTCACATTTGAATGTCTAAAGCAAGTTAAAAAACCTGCTTCCAGCTCAGAGTTCCAAGAAAAACAGTTATTACACTGCATTCTGGGAAGTTGAGCTGGGACACACAAATATGGCCAAAAATGTATATATATTTTGTTAACTAATAATTAATTATTTTGTTAGTTAATACATTTATATACTTTACCTATTTCTAATTAATATATCCAGCAATTAATAGCCTGAAGAGCTAACAATCTGTTTTTATTTTCCTCCAGCATACAATGTACAGTTGGACTGTTGTTGCCCTGAGGAGAAAGTGTCAGCAATGTGCCAATTGTGCATTAGAAATAGGCTGCGTGCGCTAGGGCAAAGCGTTGGTTTAGTTGTGTAAAGCTCCATTTTAGATTCGTAATGTTATTAGTTGCAAGTTAGTGTTGTAAACTTACGCAGTTTGTCTATGTGCTACGCGGTTCTCAAGCATTTTGCGTCATTTGTAATAGTGTATTTTGTACCTTGTACGTTCCTGTGTGAAAGTGCTACCCGGTTGTCGGTGTTTTGAGCGGTCCGGGGTCATATAGCCTCGTTCTCTTTTTTTTTATGGGCTTTTTTTTCCTCACTTAGGCGATTTTCGAGTGTCGAAACTCGGCCAAATTGACTTAAATTCCCGTTCCACCTCACTCCCAGACGGCCTGGCTGTTCCCCCATGCTGTGTGTGATGTTTTTGTTGTATTATTTTTAATTTTTTTGTATTTTGTGTGTTTTTTATGTTTTTTGCTTTCCACGGTTCGGGCATTAACGTCGTATTTTTCCTAAGTCCCGCGTCTCGTAATTTTTTTTGGTTCTAAGTCCCGCGTTGGTCAACTGCTTGCAGCCTAAGGCGATACCGTGACAACGTTTCATAGTTTGAAAACTTTTTTTTACAAAACCCCCTTGGGGGGGGACAAAATAATATTCTGCACCAGGGCCCTCTATTCTCTAACTCTGACACTGTGTGGCTTAGCTATGGGGTAAAGCATAGTGGAGCAGAGATAGAATAGTCATGGTGGGGTAGTTGTTTAGATTGGTTTTCAGTGTATGTAGAATACACACTTCAGAGAAGATGGTCAGGAAGGGAGTTTGCTGATGGTGACTTATGAAGATGTGTGTCTCTAAAGTCCCATGTGGTTAAAGTTACTCACCATAATAAGCTGGCAAGGTGGTTTAACAATGTTCACTAAAACATGTCTACAAACTGTCCAACATATAGTAAGAACATTAGAAAAATATATAGCAAGTAAAAGTAGTACAGAAGTACTTAA
Organism: Discoglossus pictus; assembly: GCA_027410445.1. Lineage (NCBI taxonomy): Eukaryota > Metazoa > Chordata > Amphibia > Anura > Alytidae > Discoglossus > Discoglossus pictus. The sequence continues at coordinate 396,073,036 of CM050164.1, forward strand.
TACTAGGTTTAATTCTCCATTGTAGAGTAGTCCATTAAACATCAGGTAGAACATCCATTAAATGGTCCTCCAAAACCCTCTGAAATATTCAACTAATACACCAAGACATTCAGCAATTTTCAAGTACTCTAATTAAAATGTCTTGGTCTCTCCATAAGCTTGTCATTAAAAGCCAAGTCTCACTTCTGTCCACTAATTTAGTATTTAGTTAATTTAGGCTAGTATGCTCATTTTAGCACAGCTACACTTTTTACCTGCTTATGGTAAACTCTGCATAGAAACCACAACCCGAAACTGCTTAGATATACCTCTAAGTCAATTTTAGTTTTTTCTCCATAGTGGCTTTTATGCTTTTTATGCTTTTCCTTCACAATTTATTGTTCAACACTGGGCATTGATACAATTGAATTTCGTTTGGCAGATATGAAACCTTGGGGAAGTCCCTTGTTTGAGTAACAACTCACAGGGATCTGTTCCTCCAGAAAAGAAATTACCAATATATTTATCAGGCCCAAGGCAAGGACAGTTCACCTATAAAGCAGCTCATACACAGCCCCAGTCTGTTAACCTTTTCAATGCTGTATTATTACTGAAATCTTTGGTTAGATATTATTCCAAAACTAGAAAATTATGTGTGTTATGCAGTTAGATTCTCTTTAGCAAATTGAAGGACTATTGCTGCAAATCTATTGGAGAATTAGCTTTCATGAAGGGGTTAAGATAACCTTGAAAGCTTTCAATCAGATCCTGCTTAGTTAGCCATTAAAAGGTATTATCTCCTTAAAAATGTTTTCTGCAAATCTGCTGCAACACTTTTCTCAAAGTTAAAATGTTTATTGTGTTCAACTGGGAAAAAACAATGTTTATACAATACTTGATGGTAAAATATTTCCGGTACAAAATAATTAAATTAAGGTTGAAGTGTTGAAAAAATTCTGAAAAGAAAATACTATGGGATGCCAACAATCATCTTCCCACTTCTAGTGCTAAAAAATATTTGGTACCAGTTCATCTTCATGGTTCTTTATATAGAGGCTAGTTAGCACTACTATGACTTTTGTCTGTCTTAAAAAGAGGGAATGACAGAGTTTCAGATCTCAAGCCAAGTCAGTTTGAAAATAAAGATAAGCAGTTGGTGTCAGTCTCGCTTTAATATGTTACTGCCAGGACCCCAGATGGGGGGTACTCTTGTTTTGTGATGCTGCAGCGGGCACATATCAAATACATATGATAATAAATAACTATTATAGGTTCCAATAAGAAGCATATATTACACTGTATGATATGTATCACGTACCAATATACTACAGTGTCAGTGACTAAAAAAGAAGAAAAGCCACAGAGAAAAGCAAAGAGGAAGTAGAAAGAAAGCTACATCTTCCTTTGTCACTTTTCTTCCTTATACTTTAGCAATTGTATTGTTTGTGGAAAAACAAAACTAATCAGCATAGCATATAGGAAAACTACAATATGTAGTTAGATTAAATTAGGTAGCAAGGCAACTACTAAAATGAATGAGAAAATAATAAAAAAAACTTGGTTTAATGAAAATGTGTAATATAAAACATTACAACTGCACATCTACTGAGAACATTTACATTAAATAGACAGGGGTCAACATATTATGGAAGTAACAAATATGCCATATTAGCACAATGTTTTTTTGTATTTGAGTCAGGTTTTCTTCATGCCAATGAATTATAGGCCAAGCACAAAAGTTACTAAAACAGCTCACTCTGTTAGTTTGATGAAGTATTTCCTGAGTGTTATGATATTCTCAAGTCCTATACCCTATTTATCACTCCACACTTGTCCCTTTTCCAGTTGATGTTTAGTCATTCAGTCATGTCCGTCTCTATGTGTTCGTATGGACTGCAGCACACCAGGCACATCTGTCAGCCACTGCCCCTCTGAATCATCAAGCTCATGTCCATTGTTTAATTCGTCTCATCGTTACATCTCCACCTCTGTCATCCCCTTCTTTGAGTACCTTTAATCATTCCCTGCATCAGAGTCTTGTCTAGGGAATCATACCTTCTCATTATGTGCTTCAGCCTCATGATCATACCTTCTAGTGAATAGTTTGTCTTGATTTCCTGAAGTACTGATTTATTGAATATTCTTGCTGTATGAGAGACTCTGAACAGTTTTCACCAACACCAGAATTCAAGGGAGTCAATTCTACAGCACACAGATTTCTTTATGGTCTAGCTCTCACAAACGTATGTTACTATGTGGATCTTTGTTGATAGTTTAATATCATTACTTTTTAATAGCTTGCCATAGCCTTTTTCCCCAGAAGCAAACATCTTTCAATTTGATGGCTACAGTCACCATCTGAAGAGATCTTGGATCCCAGTAAAATAAAATCTGGCACTGCCTCATTTTTCTACACCTTATCAACATCCTTAGGAATCTTTCTACAGAGCTCATTTGAAAAAGTTTTCCTTGCACCAGTTGTTATACATGGTACATTGGGCTGACTAATAATTAAGCATGATGCTGTGCATTCTGATCTATTAATATTCTAGTAAAGCCATATGGCTTTATTAAATGCTACACAGACAGTAACATGCTAGTTCTATTCCAAATTATGCTGAACACCAAATGGGATTAGACAGACATGTTTTTCCTAGGGCCACCGGTTTCCAAACCCGATTTAGATTATTTAGAAGTGTAAATATAAACTTTCTTAATTATCCTTATTTTTCGATTTGTTGGCAATATTATGAAAACATCAGCACCGCAATTTGTGCAGGGTTTAAAAGATGCAGTCAGTCTGTGTATTATTGAGTTGCACAGTGACAAAGTTAGTGGAAGATTCAGTGTCCTAAATAATAATTTTAGAGAACTAGGGAAAATGCTTAAGGCAAGGACCTCCAAGGTAGTATTTTCTGAGATACTACCAGTGCCACGTGCTAGCCCACGGAGACAGATGGAGCTTAGGGAGGATAATGCATGGCTAAACAAGTGGTACACTAAGGTGGGGTTTGGGATTTTAGACTTCTCACTTGGGTAAAATCTCTATAGCATGGATGGATTTCACCTTAATGAAGAGGGAGCCGCTGTGCTAGGGGAAAGGATGGTAGAATGGCTGGGGGAGTTTTTAAACTAATAGGTGGGGGGAAGGACTAGATAGAAGTAACGGGGTAGTAAGTGTAGAGAGGATAAGGAATTAATTAATTAGTCATGTGGGAGGAGATGGGGGAGGGTGAGTACAGTCAATAGGGAGATACTGCTATGTAACGCAAGGCACTACAGACTCATAACATAAGGTGTATTCTTGCTAATGCCAGAAGCTTGCCAGGAAAAATGGGAGATTTAGGATGTTCTTAGCAGTTAATGAGAAATGTGATTTAATAGGCATTACTGAAACATGGTGGGATGACTCTCTTGACTGGACTGTTAATCTGGATGGTTATAACCTATTTAGGAAAGATAATGGCAATGGTAAAAGGGGAGGAGGGATTTTTCTGTATGTTAAGCCTGAATTTAAGCCTATAATCAGAGAAGATGTTTTTGCTGGATTTAGTGAGAATATTGGGTAGAGTTAAATAGCGGAGCAGCAAATTCCAAAAGAATATTAGTAGGAGTATGCTATAAATCCCCAAATATAATTGAAAGTGAGGAAATGCAATTATTATTACAGATTGGAAATGCAGCTAAGCACGGGCAAGTTCTAATAATAGGAGATTGTAACTAACCTGAAATAAACTGGATGAGTGAAACCAGCAGTACGGGTAAAGGGAGAAGGTTCTTGAGTACACTCAGGCATCATTATATGGCCCAGGTTATACAAGAGCCTACTAGAAATGGATTTAGTCATCACAAATAATATTGATATGGTATCAAATGTAAGGGGCCAACAAAAACTCTTATTTTTAAAATGGCAGATTTTTTTTTTTTTTTTTAAATAGTCTTTTATTAGAAGGCAAATGCACAATAAAACATTTAACACAACTGTAATTAGTCAGTTAAGATATACTAACATGTACAATACAATAGTTTCCCATCATAGACTGACTAGGCCTTCCATTTTTCCTTTTTTAGTTATTAAGATAACATGAGTCACAGTTGACATTTCAATGGAAATAACATAACAGAACGAAAAGAGAGACAAAAATAAAATAAAAATAAAAATAAATAATAAAAATAAAAAATCAGAAAAGAAAAAGAGAACAACAACACAAGATAAAACGTCCAATGAGCACAAATAAAAAAGAGAATGCTATAATTATCAGAATAATTAGCTAGACCATTACACTGCTATCTTCACATAAAGTATAGAGCTTAATCTAGTATATCCACCCCTAAGAGCACACAACACATACCTCGTTAAAGACATCCCAGTACAGCCGACACCCACCTCCACCGCTCCGTCAGTAGATTTCCGGACCCCCCCCTCGCCTCCAGCTCCTCCACCAGGTCTCCTTTGCCAAAGTGTAGAGATTGTATGATATGATATGTTGTCATACTAAGGGAATACTGAATGAAGAAGCCAACCAGGGATCCCAAATTGCTTGGAATTGGGTAATGTCGTCTAGTATGACATAAGTTAACCGCTCATTTATAAGTAAATGATTGATCTTACCAATCACCTCCGTAAAGTTAAGAGTCTCTTTCTTCCAACTCCTGGCTATGTGTGTCTTAGTAGCTAACGCCATTAATTGGTATAGTTTATTCTGCGTTTTAGATAAATCCGTAACACGAATCCCTAGCAAACAAGACTCCATTGAGGGCGTAACTGCCTTGTGGAAAAGTGCGGAGGCTAATTGGGCTAATTGCCCCCAAATTTTCTGAACGGATGGACATGACCACCATGTGTGTATATGATCCCCTATACTTTGGCACCCCCTAAAGCATTTATTGCTTTCTGACGGTTTGAATTTCTGTAATTTGTCAGGTGTACAGTAGACTCTATGCAAAACTTTGATGGACGTCTCCAGTAAGGCCGAATTAAGAGAACCTCTAGAGAGATTGGAGCAGGATTCTGACCATTTACCCCAGTCCCACTCCACCCCAAGATCCCTCTCCCATTGTATAAAATACCTGGGTTTTTGGTCGCTTGTGGAGTTAAGAAAGGTGTCGTAAAGTGAACCCAGAATACCCTTGGTAAGGGGTAGACTTTTACATATAACGGACATCCAGGAGGCCCTAGGATGTCCAAGTTCTCTTGAGCTCTTACTGACCCAGCTCCTAATTTTCAAATAATTATAGAATTCTGTGACAGGTAGGTCGTGGGTTGTACAGAATTGGTCGTATGTCAGCAAGCTATCGCTCAGAAACCAACTCCCTACGCGGTCCAAGTTTCTAGAAGTCCACCAGAATCTAGAGATGTCATTCGAGTCTGCCAGGATTTGTGGAAAAGACATGACTGACATCATTGGGGATAGTCCTATAGGGAGTAACCGCCTGGATTTAGAGTTGGCCCACCCCCATGCACGAAGGGTTTGTGAAATCATGGGATTTTGATGGGTTGTGAATGGGGCTAGTTCTTTTGGGATCCATATCAGCTTATCCCAACTGTGGGGGAACATTTGCTGGTTTTCCATAAAAACCCAGGCTGGCTGATGTGTTTTAGAGTGTGCCCTGGGAAGGTGGGCCAATTGAGCGGCTTTAAGATATAGCTTTAAATTCGGGCAAGCAAGTCCTCCTCTATTTTTTTGCCTATACATCACCTGTCTAGAGATACGAGGGCGTTTATTTCCCCATATAAACCTAAACATGTTATTCTGGAACCTGTCAAGGTCTTTAGGTGAGATTGAGATGGGAATGGTTCGAAAGAGATACAGAACTTTGGGTAGAATGCTCATTTTAGCCGCCGCTATGCGACCCGTCCAAGAAATGTTGTAGTTCGTCCATCTCTGCATGTCATCAGTCAAAATGGCAGATTTTAAAGGTCTAAGGGCAGCAATACAAAGTATAGACTGGGACAGAGAACTGATAGGTAAAAACACTGAACATAAATGGACAACATTTAAATCCTTACTAAATATACATACACATCGGCATATACCATGTGGGAATAAAAGTAAAAGGATTAAATTACATCCAACATGGTTTGACAGTGATTTAAGGATCAAGATACAGTAAAACCCCCGTTATCCAGCAGCCACAGGGACTCCCTATTGCCGGATAACTGTAGTTGCCGGTTAATAGGGAGTCTCTGAATTTAAGAGTCTAAATGACCCTTTAACCCCCTAAAATCCCTTCAAAATACCTTTAAAAGGGCATCAGAACATAAGTTGGGCCATTTAGGGCCCAATAAAAACAATTAGAAAAAAAGTTAGCATTTTTTTTTGCCGGAACTGCCAGATAGTGTCGGATGGTGCTGGCTATGCCGGTTTAGCAGGAGTTTTTTGAAAATGGGGTATTGATGCCGGTGCCAGTTCCTTGAGAGTCCCAGTTAGTTGGGTGCCGGATAACCAGGATTCTACTGTACATAGTAAAAAACAGGCATTTAAATTATAGAAAAAAGGGGGGACAGAGACTGCTTTACGTGAGTACAATGAAGCTAACAAAGCTTGCAAAAGGGCTAGTAGACTTGCTAAAATAGAAAATGAAAAATTAGTTGGAGAGTAAGTCTAACCCTAAAATATTTTTAAGTATTTTAATGGGAAAAGGGCCAGGAAGGAAGCTATAGGAACATTACAATGTGACACAGGCCGTCTGATAAATAGTGACCAGGAAAAGGCAGATGAGCTAAATAGGTTATTTTCTTCCATATACACAAGAGAGGTACCAGTGGTTGGGACATTGCAACATAATGGAGCTACACTACCTTCACTAAATAATTGGTTAACGCAAGAAATCGCAAAAAGGTTGGAAAAAAATAATGTTCATAAAGGCCTAGATCCTGATGGAATACATCCAAGGGTATGAGAGAACTTGGTTCTATAATAGCCAAACCATTATATATAATTTTTCAAGATTCACTCTAAACTTGGTCGCTACCAGATGACTGGAGAAAAGCAAATCTGTAGAGATATAGATCTGTAAGCCTCTTGTCCGTAGTGGGAAAGCTTTTAGAAGGGTTAATAAGGGAAAATATACAAGCGTATATGTCTATTCGAACAGGATTATAAATAGGAGTCAACATGGATTTATGAGCGATAGGTCATGTCAAACAAATCTGATTACTTTCTAAGAGGAAGTTAGTAGGAACTTGGATCAAGGCATCTCAGTAGATGTAGTCTTTTTAGATTATTGTGCAAACTAAGGGATACAGAAATTGCAGTAAATATCTGCTCATGGATTGAGCGCTGGCTAAAAGACAGGAAGCAAAGGGTTGTGGTAAATGGAAAATACTCAGATTGGACTAATGTGGTAAGTGGGGTTCCTCAGGGTTCAGTAATAGGGTCCTCTCCTTTTTAACATATTTATTAACGACTTAGAAGTAGGACTGCAAAGTATTGTCTCCATGTTCGCTGATGAAACTAAGTTGTGCAAGGTAATTAAATCAAATAATGATGTACTTTCCCTCCAAAGGGATTTGCATAAATTAGAGAAATGGGCAATTAAATGGCAGATGAGATATATTAGGAAGGAAAAATAGCCATGCAATTTATAAACTTAATGAAGCAAATCTAGGGTATCAGATATTGAAAGCGATTTGGGAGTGCTTGTGGACAACCACCTACGTAACAGTTCTCAATGCCAAGCAGCATCTGCAAAGGCAGATAAAATATTAGCATGTATTAAGAAGGGTATAGAAGCCACGGAAGCAAATATAATTCTGCCACTATACAAAACCCTAGTACGCCCTCATTTGGATTATGGAGTACAGTTTTGGGCAATGCTACATAAAAAGAACATTTTAGAACTGGAAAAAGTACAGAGAAGGACAAAGAAACTAATAAGGGGAATGAAGGGGCTAAGTTATGAAGAAAAACTAACAGAATTAAACGTATTTTCTCTAGAAGAAAGGCGTCTAACAGGGGATATGATTACCCTATATAAATACATCCAGAGTCAGTATAAAGATTTGTCAAGGGAGCTTTTTTGTGGAATTCTCTACCAAGGGAGGTGGTGAAGCGGATTCAATAGATAACTTTAAAAAGGGATTGGATATATTTTTCAGGATTATCCCGGTTAATTAGAGAGGGAGTATTGATCCAGGGAGGAATCCAATCGCCAGTATCTGAGGTCAGGAAGGATTTTTTTTTTCCTTTTGAGACAATTGACAAAGTTTCACTTGGGTTTTGCCTTCCTCTGGATCAATTAATAATTAATCTGCATATTGCAGATCAGAGGAGATCTTAAAAGGTTGGACTTTATAGGCTAAAATATTTTTTTCAACCTCAATTACTATGTAACTATGTAACTTCCCAATATCCTTTTCCAGATATCCTCCTATTTGGAGGGCAGACAAGCAAAGTCAATTGTCTGTGACATAAAAGTGAAAATAGCAATTCACTGTATGGTAAAGAGCTAATCTTGTCTTACAAAGATCTCAACTACTTGAAAACCTATACTACAAGACCACAATGCATACACTCGCATAAGAAGGTAATACATTTAAAGCTTATTTTGTTTTTACCTTACTAAACAGTTTTTTTACATTATCAATACTAGCCCTTTAAAATGGCATAGTAAACAACAGTGTCCCTTTAACTAGATTGTATCTGGATGGGAAGCATGTACTCTTTGCACATGGGAAGGGCTTTCCCCGGCCTCCTGGTTTCACCTGAACAGCAAAGAGCCTGCCAGAAGTTTGATGGGTGGAGGGGAGAGGTGTAATAACATCCAAAGAAGATTTACTACCTAGTATAATTTATGATTCAGTCCTAGCAAGGTGCCAATTACAAAGCAACAGTCAATTCAGTCCTACACCGCCCACATTCAATCTCCCTACTCAACTTGGCTCAAAGATTCTTAGTTGCACTGCTCACGAATTACAAGTAATCCCTTGCCCCACTATTTCCATGCACCTCTGTGCCACTTCAGCTTTGTCCCGGAGAACCCCAATATTGACAGACGGTGAAATCACTCAACCAGAGACTTTTACTCAACATGCTTGAAAGGAACAAAATTATGACTGTTGCTGTGGATTTCTTGGCACAGTTTAAGTTGTGTTGTAAATCATCAAACTGTACAGATTTGACATCTGGATGAGCTCCAAAAACATAACTGTTAAAAGCCAAAGAAAAGACAGACGCGAAAAACAGAGAAATATCTTAGGTTGAGGGAGACAGAGAGGGAATGAGAGAGAGGAAAGGAGAGAAGAGAGTGGGAGGGTGAGAGAATGAGGAGTAAGAGAAAGAAAGAGATGCAAAAAAGGGAGAGAGAATGGGAGAGAGAGGATCTGAGAAAGAGACATTAGGGTAAGAAAATTGTGAGTGATAGAAAGAAAGAGGTAGAGGTAGAGGAAAGGAAAGCAATAGAGAGAAAGGAAAATAAGTAGAGGAAGGGGTAATAAAAGACTAGGAAAATGAGAGGATGAAAGAATGTAAAATATGTGGGATGGAAGAGGGAATGTCACAGAGAATGGAAGAGAAAAAGAGTGTGATGGTTGAGGTACACAGATATGAAAATAGAAAAAAGAGGAGGGAGAAAGGGAGAGGTAAGAGAATGAAGGAAAATGAGTGGCAAAATATCAATCATGACAGCCATTCAGAAAATAAGAAAGCCAAGTAAAAACATTCACCTGTATACACACACACATGCACTTCTGCAAAATACATCCCCTTTTCCCTGCACATGCTCATAAGCCAGCGGTTGCAACGTCAACTGCCCTGCTCCTGCAGGAATATAAAATCCCTCTCATAAATACAACCTTCAATGTATCACAGGTACCTGGGACCAGCAGTGGCTATTTAAAAAACTACTTGCTTTATGACATCTTGCCTTTTTGCTTTTGTAAGATCCACAATCTCTGCAATATTTTATGTTCTAATAGCCTCCTAATCTTCCTGAATCAGACAATTACTTAAAATGGACCATCAACATAATGGGAAAGGCTGCTAGAAACATACAATATAATTTTAACAGTCAACTGTTATAATTATTTATGTATCAATGAAACAATGGTAAAAGCTGCATATGCAAAGGTAAACATCCTGACACACCATCTAAACTAATCTCAATATGTGGCACTTTTGTTAAACCCCAATTTGTCAGCATGGATTCATCATTATTTGTGAATTCAATTGCATATGTTTTGCATCGTTGACTAATAAAAGACAAAGGGCCTTATTCACTTGTGATTTGGCCAATTGAATAGGGCTCTATATAAGCACATAGCATATTAATTTACAGATGTTTTTAGTTAGTGAAGACCTTGCTTTTGGATTGTAGTTCACTAACTAAAAACTTCTGTAAAAAAAATATGCTATGTGCTTATATAGAGCCCTATTCAATTGGTCAAATTGCATTTGAATGAGGCCCAAAGTATTCTAGAACCATAACAGTCTGGATATGTGTCAGTGTGCTATTTCATATTATAGTATCTAAATTGTATAGATGGTATTATCAGCTTTTTTGGTCCAGTGATCTGACATACAATGGCTCTTTAGTTATAGCATTGTTTACAAATGCCTGATCTATATTTTTGATTAATGTAGCAATAACACACAAGTAAAATGGGTTTAAATTTCCCTGCTTACCATGGTGCCCCATTCAACTGCGATTTGGCCAATTGAATAGGGCTCTATATAAGCACAGAGCATATTTTTTTACAGAAGTATTTAGTTAGTGAAGACCTTGCTTTTGGATAGAAGTTCACTAACTAAAAACTTCTGTAAATAAATATGCTATGTGCTTATATAGAGCCCTATTCAATTGGCCAAATCGCAATTGAATGAGGCCCCATGTTTTCTATGAAGCCTAATGATTTCTATAAAAAAAAATAGAAAATAGGCATGTTTTTCTTTTTTACTCTGCTTAACCTCACCTTAACTTGTTTAAACCTGATTTTTGCCCTATTTTAAAAATATGTCCTATTCTATGTTAATCAGCAGATTAGAAACTGAATTTGCACTTAAATTAATTTTCTTCTCACAGATTAATATACCTGGCTCTTGCATGTTCTTACAGTTAAAACATATTGTATTTCTAGTAATCAACTGCCTTGAGGATCCCAAGCAGAATTTTTCTGACATGTTTGTTCAAAAGCTCACTTACACCCTTAAAACACTTTAATTAATTTAATAAGAATGAATTGCAATTAAACAATTGAAAGTACAACAATAATGTAATCAATCACATTTTCAAATGTATACATAATTATTAAACAGTTAAAAGGATGTTTGTGTATATTGAGCAGATCTGAGTAGTGATGTCGCGTACATCAAATTTTCGGTTGGCGAACAGCGGACGCGAACTTCCAGCAAATATTCGCGAACGGGTGAACCGCCATAGACTTTAATGGGCAGGTGAATTTTAAAACCCACAGGGACTCTTTCTGGCCACAATAGTGATGGGAAAGTTGTTTCAAGGGGACTAACACCTGGACTGTGGCATGCCGGAGGGGGATCCATGGCAAAACTCCCACCGAAAATTACATAGTTAATGCAGAGTCTGGTTTTAAGCTATAAAGGGCATAAATCACCTAACATTCCTAAATTGTTTGGAATAACATGCTTTAAAACATCAGGTATGATGTTCTATCGATCAGGTAGTGTAAGGGTTACACCCGCTTCACAGTAACAGACCAATCTCCCCGTTTAATGCACCGCAAACAACCGCAAACAGTCCCTTTGCACAACCGCAAACTCCCCATTTGCACAAGGTTGGATACCAAGCTAGCCATGTCCTGTTCCTTGTCCTCACTGATGTCATTGAAGGTCTCTTCCTCCACCCAGCCACCAAGGGTCCCCGAAAGGTGACAACAAGCCCCTTGGGACGCCTGCTGTGTTTGGTCTTCCACCTCCTCAAAGCCACCTTCCTCCTCTGACTCCTTTTCTTCAGACTCCTCTCTCTGCGTTGCCTCTGTCTGCGTTATTATAAGGTGTGTACTGTTAAGTAATACTATTCCTATCGGTTTAATCCCTGTTACGTCCACTATTAGGGGAAGTGTATATGGCATTGATTTTTGGAACAGGGAGATGGAAAAAGATGCTTGGTCGGACCTCCTACTTCAAATTTGGGGCACTGCGCGTGCAATCTAAGGTGCCACCAGATATGAGTGTCACTGTGCACTGGCAAAAGTTGGCAGAGTAGGTGCTGTAGGCCTCACACACACGCCTGTAGGCAGGCAATTGCTATTCAATCTATTACAGTCAAAAAAGTGTTGTTTTATGTCACTGTACACAACGGTTACACCAGATATGACCTATCACTGTGCACTGGCAAAAGTTGGAGGTCCCCCTTAAGGCCGGTCGCAAACTATGCAATCGGCCGCAAGCATTTCCTGCGCGCCTGTAAATCTTGTTTTCCGTCCGCAAAGTCGGAAAACTGTAAATGCAAATATAAATTCAAGACAGCACTGTAAATGATAGGCAACATAATGGGGGACATGAGGATTAATAGCAACACCCTCTCAAGCTTGCACATCACCCAAATACAATATTTCATTTCAGGTTTATTTTCCTTCCCAAGTCCTGCGGGCTTGAATGACCTCGGAGACAGTAAATCGTTGTTAAAACCCGTACAGGTTCGGAGGTTGAAGGTCGCAAACTCAAAGCATTGTAGAAGCAAATATATATTCAATCCAGCACTGTAAAGCACTGTAAATGATGGGGAACACAATGGGGGACATGAGGATTAATAGCAAAACATTCTCAAGCTTGCACATTGCCAAATTATAATCTTTTATTTTAGGTTTAATTTCCGTCCAAAGTCCCATGGGCTTCAGTGACCTCCAAGCCTGTAGCTTGTTACTCAAGCCTGTACGGGCTTAGAGGGTGATTGACCTCCAAGCCCGTGGGACTTGCATGATAGATAGAACACGAAGATTGAACATGAAATTACATTTCTTTATTTGCAGATTTGGGGGTAGGGGAATGTTGAGTTATTCATTCTAAGATCAAACATCACTTTCACTTTTAATAAAAGTACAGGATGGCTTTTCTATTTGCTAAATTAGTGCTACGATTTGCAAGTAAGCCCTTTGTGACACCTCCGTGGCCCAAGTAACCTGTGGGTCTATTTTCCCCATTTACAGACTTGACGGAGGCTAATCCTGCAGCCGTTGCGGGTCTGATGTGCTCCAAGCCCGTGGGACTTTCACGTCTCATCAAAGTACAGGATGGCTTTTTTATGTGCTTAATTGGTGCTACAATTTGTAAGTAAGAGCCTTGCGGGACCTTTTTGGTGTAAGTAAGCTGAGGCTCGGTTTTACGAATCACGGCCTTGATGGAAGGGTTCGCGTAGCATTTGAATAGCGACCTGGGATTTCTTGCGGCCGCAACTCTTGCGGCTGCGTAAGATCAAAGGCGTTGACGGAAGTAAGCTCATTGCAAGCGGCCGCAGCTCAATGGCCGTAAATTGTCCGGAGGCCGCGAATTGAATAGCGACGTAGCCTGCTGCCTACCCTTGCAGCCTCGCAGCTCTTACGGCCCTTAATAGAATGAGGCCCTGTATGAATTTCAGGTAAATTTGCAGTAAGTGTTGATATAGTCATCAGAGGCAAACGTTTAGATTAATCTATGCAATTCATTTTTATCCGAGATGACAAATTTAATTTATGTACATAAACTGATTACATGTGATATTAATGGACCACTGTACTACCCTAACAAGACAAGCTAGTTGTTTTAATTATGCAAAATAATACTTGATTTATAAAAGAAATATTCAATAATTAATTCATTTTCAAAGATTATTATTAGTATTGTTCTTTGTAACGTGCCAACATATTCTGTAGAGCTATACATAAGTTAAGTTACAGGCGAAGACAAGTTCAGGATTAACATATTGCGAAGAATGGAGGGCCCTGTCTTTGAGCTTGGAATCCGGTGTCCATAGTGTTTTCACTAAAGCACCTTGCAGGATTGAAACTCGCAGATTTACAATCTAAAGGAAGATTATAACATAAACTTGCAATTGACCTGACTGTCTCCACCATGATAGAGTCATCAAAGGGAGAAGGGGGTTGGCTGATAGATTTAAAGGCCTTTTAGAATGATCTATTTTGATAAGTATAACAACAAATTATAGGCAACCAGTTTCCAGCTAATGGGGAAAATTGTGTTGGTACACTCTGTGGCTGAAAAAACTGCAGAACGGGACAATTTATAAAAGAAGACATTTGTACCTCCCTATTAAAACTGTTTATTGATGTCTATTGTTTATTCCAATGGGATTTCATGTTCAATTCATTATGATATATTGGGTAAAGTATGGTCATAATGTGTAATTTATAATGTTATAATACTTTATGTCTTCAATAAAAAGATTAAAACAAAAAATTGGTGGAGACCAACAGCAGCAAAGTTTTATCTTTGACAGTAAGTTTAATACTGAGTTCTGATTGTTTAAATAATTTTACTAATTATTATTATTGTTATTATATCAGAAATTTCTAGGTGCCTCATTTTATTAATGGCCATAAAATGGCCACAAAGCTGAGATTCCTTGTGAGGGTGCACACCCCTTCCTATGGCCGATTGCAAGCAATGCAATTGGCTGTTAGCTTTGGCGGGCTTGACCCGCGGATCATAGTGCAAGCCCGCCAAACTAAAAACTAAAATATAAATTAACCCCTTAACCCTAACAATACCCATTAACCCATACTAAACCCTATTTAACCCTAACTGTACCTATTTAAACCTTACTGGGCCTATCTAACCCTAACTGGGCATATCTAAACCTAACTGGGCCTATCTAACCCTAACTGGGCCTATTTAACCCTAACAGGGTCTATTTAACCCTAACTGTACCTAATAACCCTAACTGGGCCTATCTAACCTTAATTGAGTCTATTTAACCCTAACTGGACCTAATAATCTTAACTGGGCATATTTAACCCCATCACTTATGGAGGTCTATACAGACCCCCATAAGCCTCCATCTAACCCCATCACTTATAGGGGTCATACAGACTCCCATAAGCCTCCATCTAACCCCTTCACCTATGTGGTTCCATATAGACCCCCATACGCCTCCCTCTAACCCCATCCCTTATGGGGGTCATACAGACCCCCATAAGCCTCCATCTAATCCCCATAAGCCTCCATCTAACCCCATCACTTTTGGGGGTCATGCAGCCGGGGCAGAAGAGGAGTAGGACGAGGACATCACGGACAGGTAAGTTTTAAATTTAGAATGTTTATTGTTTATTTATGTTGTGTTTATTTGTGTATGTGTGACTAATGTGATGCTTCTTTTTTCCAGGGGCCGAGCCGGAGAAGACAAGAAGTTGGATGGGGACATGCTGGAAAGGTAAGTTTAACACTGTATTTAGAATGTGTATTTATTCTATATAGTACTAATTCTGTACTAATTTGATGTTTCTTATTTTCCTAGGGGTGCGATCTAAAGGGACATCTGCAAAGGAAAGTGGTCTTATTTATTCTATTTTAGGTTAGATTTAGGGTTTAATGTAATATAGATAGGGGGAAATGTTTAATAGATAGGGGTAATGTTTTATAGATAGGGGGTTATGTGTTATAGATAGGGGTAATGTTAAGTAGATAGAGTTAATGTTTTATAGATGAGGTAATGTTATGTAGATAGGGTTAATGTTTAATAAATGGGGTAATGTATTATAGATAGTGGGTAATATTTTGTAGTTAGGGGATATGTAATGTAGATAGGCGGAAATGTATTGTAGTTAGGGGGTTAATCACATATATAGTTCACAGCAGCGCGGGCTTGCCAAAAAACTTTGGTAATGCAATGTTAAAACTGCCGGCTCGCACAGCGAGCCCACTGCAACATGCGGCACTTGCAAAGCGTGGGCCACGGTTGCGGCCAGGCAAGGAGCGCCAAAGGCGCTCATTGCGCTGGTGGAGATGAGCGCCTCAGGTGCTCAACCCTACGACCCCATACAATTCTGGCAGGGAGCACCGAAGGCGTTCAATGCGCAGTGGGAGATGAGCGCCGTAGGCGCTCATCCCTACGACCCCATACGACTTAGGCAGGGAGTGCCAAAGGCGCTCACTGCTCTGGTGAAGATGAGCACCGTAGGCGCTCATCCCTACGACCACGCACGATTTAAGCATCATACCTACGACCCGCAAGACTACAGATCAACAGAAAGTTAAATTCTACAATTCACAGTGCGAGACCCGTAGCACTTTGAAAAAAAAATCGCCTGCAAAAATTACACTTTGGAAAGGAAAACAAGACTTAATAAAAAAAAAAAGACCCGCGGGACATTGAAAAAAAAAATATGAGGTCCAAAAAATACAAAGTTAACGGCCGAACCGCGCACATCGAAAAACACAAAAAAAAAACATACAAAAAACATCACACACAGCACGGGGGGACAGCCAGAACGTCTGCAAGTGAGGTTGCACGCACATTTCCGTCAAAATTGCAGATTTTCGCTACTCGAAAATCGCCTAAGCGACAAAAGAAATGCCTGACGAAAAAAAAACTAAAATGAGGCTACGCGACCCATAAACACTCAAAGCACCTCCAGGCACATAAGAATTTTACACAGGAACATACAAGGTACAAAATACACTTTTACAAAGTACGCTAACACATACACAATTGCCGCCATTTTACAACACTAACTTGAAACTAATAACATTACCATTCTAAACTGCCGATTTACACAACTAAACAAACGGTTTGCCATGGCGCACACAGCCTTTTTACACTGCACACTTGCCACATTGCTGACACTTTCTCCTCAGGTGAGCAACAGTCCAAATGTACATTGTATGCTGCAGGAAAAACAAAAGCGATTGTTAGCTCTTCAGGATATTGATTGCTAGATATATTAATTACAAATAGGTAAAGTATATTAATTTATTATTTCATTAATTAATTAATTATTATAAAAAAAAATTATATATATATATATATATATATAATAAATATAACAGAGGAGAGGCTCGCAATGAGCGCCAAAGGCGCTCAGCGAGGGGCACACAATGAACGCACAGGGTGCTCACAGAACCAAAAGTACACCAGGGGAGAGCCTGGCAATGAGCACCAAAGGTGCTCAGCGTGGGGCTTGCAATGAGCACAGAAGGAGCTCACAAGACCAAAACTACACCAGGGGAGAGGCTCGCAATGAGCGCTGAAGGTATTCAGAGGACCAAAAGCCTTACATTGTGTGGCAAACCGCATTGCCGGGCTTACAATTTTATTGCCGTCATTACAGTTAGGGTTAGATAGGCCCAGTTAGGGTTAGATAGGCCCAGTTTGGGTTAGATAGGCCCAATTTGGGTTAGATAGACCCAGTTTGGGTAAGATAGGGTTTAGTATGGGTTAAGGGGTTAATGGGGTATAGTTATAGTAATGGGGTTAAAAGTGTAGTGTAGTGCTTAGACTTTGTCATGAAGGTCCTGGAGGACCATCATGGCACTTGTAGGGTTAACCTAGGGGTTAATAGTGTACTATAGGGTCTATATAGACCCCTATTGGACTAAGCAAGTTCATTTTAGTCTCATGGTCTATATTGACTTGGGATCAGCCTCAAAGAATATGCTTAGAAAAGGAAGGGTGGTTGCAAAAATGTGTGTAATAATTTTTTTACAGACTAGATGGTCCCTGATATCCCTATAGAGTTTTCCAGAGTAAATCAGCCATTACATAGATTTTTTTTTAATTAAACAGAAACAAGCAGATCAAATTGTAATTGCTGGCCATATGTCCCTGCACGATGTTGAGCTGTCTCAGATTGTAGCTACTGTTTTGATGCAAAATTCAACACATTCTGGTTGTTTCTTGCAGATTTGGGGATAGAATGTGGCAGATTGCTTGGATACTTAGGGCCTCATTCTATTAAGGGCCGTAAAATGGCTGCAAAACTGCAATTCCTTGCGGCCAGCTTACGGCCCTGCGTAGCGCTACGTCTACGCTGCTATTCAAATGTACGGTGCCACAAGGAGGTCCCCCTTACGGCCAATCTCAAACTATGCAATCGGCCGCAATCATTTCCTGCGCGCCCGTAAATCGTGTTTTAAGGCTGCAAAGTCGGAAAACGTTAAATACAAATATAAATTCAAGACAGCACTGTAAAGCACTGTAAATGATAGGCAACATAATGGGGGACATGAGGATTAATAGCAACACCCTCTCAAGCTTGCACATCGCCCAAATCCAATATTTTATTTCAGGTTTATTTTCCGTCCCAAGTCTCCCGTGCTCCAATGACCTTGAAGCCAGTAAATCGTTGTTAAAACCCGTACGGGTTTGGAGCTTGAAGGCCACAAACTCAAAGCATTGTAAAAGCAAATATATATTCAATCCAGCACTGTAAATGATGGGGAACATAATGGGGGGGCATGAGGATTAATAGCAAAACATTCTCAAACTTGCACATCACCAAATTATAATCCACGGGCTTCAGTGACCTCCAAGCCTGTAGCTCGTTACTCAAGCCTGTACGGGCTTGGCCCGTGGGACTTGCATGATAGATAGAACACGAACACTAAACATGAAATGACATTCCTTTATTTGCAGATTTGAGAGTAGGGGAATGTTGAGCTATTAATTCTAAGACCAAACATCACTTTCACCTTTAATAAAAGTACAGGATGGCTTTTCTATTTGCTTCATTAGTGCTACGATTTGTAAGTAAGCCCTTTGCGACCCCTCCGTGGCCCAAGCAACCTGTGGGTCTATTTTACCCATTTACGGACTTGGCGGAGGCTAATCCCGTTGCGGGTCTGATATGCTCCAAGCCCGTGGGACTCGGAAATTGAACATGAAATACAAAAAATGTAGGGGAATGTTGTGCTATGAATTCTAACACCTACGATCACTTTCACGTCTCTTCAAAGTACAGTATGGCTTTTTATGTGTTTAATTGGTGCTACAATTTGTAAGTAAGAGTCTTGCGGGACCTTTTTGGTGTAAGTAAGCTGAGGCTCGGTTTTAGCGAATCACGGCCTAGACGGAAGGGTTTGCGTAGCATTTGAATAGCGACCTGGGCTTTCTTGCGGCCGCAACTCTTGTGGCTGCGTAAGATCAAAGGCTTTGACGGAAGTAAGCTCATTGCAAGCAGCCGCAGCTCGATGGCCGTAAATTGTCCGAAGGCCGCGAATTGAATAGCGACGTAGCCTACGGCCTACCCTTGCAGCCTCGCAGCTCTTACGGCCCTTAATAGAATGAGGCCCTGTATGAATTTCAGGTAAATTTGCAGTAAGTGTTGATATAGTCATCAGAGGCAAACGTTTAGATTAATCTATGCAATTCATTTTTATCCGAGATGACAAATTTAATTTATGTACATAAACTGATTACATGTGATATTAATGGACCACTGTACTACCCTAACAAGACAAGCTAGTTGTTTTAATTATGCAAAATAATACTTAATGATTTAAAATAGAAATATTCAATAAGTAAGCTGTGGCTCGGATTTAGCGAATTATGGCCTTGACGGAAGGGTTTGCGTAGCATTTGAATAGCGACCTGGGATTTCTTGTGGCCGCAGCTCAATGGCCTGTAAGCTGGCCGGAGGCCGCGAGTTGAATAGCGACGTAGCCTGCGGCCTCCCCTTGCAGCCTTGCAGCTCTTACGGGCCTTAATAGAATGAGGCCATAAGACACTTATATAGAAGGTTTAAAAGTGGAGTGGCAAAAATGGCAAAAATAAAAACAAACGTGGCATAAACATCTACATCTTCCCTCTCGTCATAGTTATAGTAGAGAAAAAAATCACAAAATTGGTGCTTATCTCTCTCTATTTCTTGTCTGTACTGATTTTTAGATTTATAATTATTGATACACAGTACTTCAAATTGCACACTGGTTAAATGTTTCAGGAAAGGCAGATAACACAATTTGGCACCACGTTTTGACAACTGCTGTATTTCTCCTGAATTTGATACTTAAGAAAACATGTTGTCAAAATATATTATATGCTTTTCCTGAAACATTGAACCCATGAGCTGGATTATTTATAAATTAAAAGAAACACTGTGGTTTACATGTAACATAGTAACACAATAAATGGGGTCCATCAAGTTCAACCTTTTTATATCTTCTCTGATCCTTGTTATAAGTGAATTGTTTATCGATCAAGCCAAATAAAAATAAACCCATTAAAAAACTGCCAATTGTCTAATAAGGGAAAAAATCCTTCCTGACCCCAAAATTCTAGCAGTTGGGTTATTCCCTGGATCAGTACGCCTCCTCTAGTTATCCAACATAACCCTTCATGACCAGTTAATTCAAACATATACCCAATGCATTTTAAAGTTATATTTTGAATCTGTTGTCACAATGACCTTTGGTAGAGAGTTACAGAGTCTGACTGCTCTTACAGTGAAGAATCTTTTTCTTTCTTCAAGGTAGAAACATTTTCTCTTCTAACCTCAAGAAATTACCTTTTGTTTCGTTTTAAATTTAATTTGTTTAGACTTTCTTCATAGCTTAGTGGTTCCATTCCCCTTATTAATTTTGTTGCCCGTCTCTAGCCTTTTTCCAACTCTACAATGTTCTTTTTTTAAAGTAGTGTCTAAAAGAGTACTCTATATTCCAAATTTTTTTTTTTTTACAATAATGAGGATCACATTAAATCAATAAACCTAGTTAAATCATCACTCATATAGTTTATCTTGTGTGTAACACTGGCCAGCGCAGTACACAACAGAAACTATATCATTGATAGACTGCTGGAGGGGGGGGGGGGGGAGACACATGGGTGGGAGAGACACGGGGTGGGCATAGGGAAGGGAGAGAGACACAGGGGGAGAGAGACATGGGGGAGTGACACACAGGGGAGGGAGACAAAGGGTGAGACACAGGGGAGGGGATATGAGAGAAACATGGGGGAGAGATATAGGGGAGAGACATTGGGGGAGAGAGACATAGGGAGGGGAGGGGGTAGAGAGAGAAGGAGGGAGGGAGAGACAGAAGGAGGGAGAGAGAGAAGGAGAGCGGGAGAGAGAGAGAGATATGTCAGAGAGAGGGCATAAAGACAGAGAGATGGTGCACAGGTAGCGGGAGAGAGCCCCTAGAGAGGAAGAAGGTGAACAGGGAGAGATAGAGAGGGAGCACAAAGAGAGAGGGAGACAGAGCAGATCATATATTATACCGTCATTTTTGATGGGCAATTGACTATAGTTTTATATGAAACAAGTCAAGCCACTGTCTTACTATTTAACAGAGATCAGACCTTCGGTCATGACTGTATTCCTAAATCTTACACATGATTCAAACAAGGTGCAATGCCACAGTCATACAGATCAACACACATGGATTATGACCAAAAAACATTTCATTTAGGCATGTTGGTGGCTCGCTTGCTGCTTCTTGTCTGTGTGCAGAAAAACTGCCAAAAAAACATATTGAAGCGTTTCCATATTCACAAATGTTTCTGATATATATTATAAGGAAATACTTTACCATAACTGTATATCCAGTTCTTTAAAAACTGACTGTCTGTCAGCAGCTTCTCTATATTGCCATTACAGTTTAACGGTTGTCCGATGTATAAGCTTAATTATATAGCTCTCGCAAGAAATCTAACTAGTAAAAATCCAACGTGGGCTATTACATTCCTTACTAGTATTACATGCCTTACTAGTAAAGCCTTACAAGTGATCGCAACGCGTGATATATTCCCTGCTCTTTGAGATTTACATGGTTATCGTAAGACTTCTATCCTACTTCTGTGTGTTCCTCAGTGAGCCTAAACCAACCTCCCACAGCATAAGTAACTGCCCTTCCTACGTTTAAAGCTAAATTATTTCTTGCCACAATCACTATACACTTAAGCTTTGTGATAGGGGCCCATTCAACCACCTAACCCCCAAGTCTCTTTATAATATACCCCTAAGGACTAATAAACATTGCACCTCTAAGATAAAAAGATGAAGTGTCTCCAACCTGACTTCACCCAAAATGGATAAAGAACAATAGAACATTGTCTTTAGTCTGTCCTCAATCCAGATTGCACATTTGTGTTTGTAGGCTGAAACGACTTTAAATGAACATAGAATAGATTTTTTTATCATGTATTTAAAAGAAAATGCTTAAAATATTATAAAAGTCTATTTTTTCATGAACAAAAATATTTAGTAAAACATGTTTAATTGTATTGAAACTAACAGGGAATGCCATAGGAAATACCACTTTGCAAACAGAGTATTCACAACACCTGATCTCATTGGCAAACACTTATGACTCATAATATTGCTGTAACATTGACTGGAAGGGACGACCACCAAACAGTTATATATTCATCACATACTGTATACATTTGTGGATCTGCGAATGTTGGGAACGTTTGCAATGTTGGTCACGCAAAGCGAGGTGAGCAGTCGAGGCGCACAGAACTGCGAGGCCCATGGGACTTAGGCTGCAATGAGCGCCAAAGGCGCTCATTGCAGGGCTTGCAATGAGTGCCACAGGCACGTAGATGGACTGTGGGGGTCGCAAAATTGCAACTTTCACGGCCGAACCACGGAAATGGAAAGACCACCAAAAAAACACAATTATGCCTCAAATTCACGTACACACACAGCACAGTGGGAAAACCAGGGAGCCTATGAGTGAGGTTTAAGTTAATTTGAGGCATATTTGCCATTTTTTCAAGATCGAAAATCACCTAAATACAAAAATGGCTGCCGAAAAACGCAACACCACGAAAACGAGGCTGAAGGATGTAAAAACGAGCCATAAACAGTAACATTTAACGCAAGCCACTAACATTTCACACAAGGCAGTAACACTTAACCCAAGCCAGTAACACTTAACCCGAGGCAGAAACACAACCCAACACAGTAACACTTAAGCGCAAGGCCTATAAAGTACACAGGGTGAGAGGCTTGCAATGAGCGCCAAAGGCGCTCATCGTGGGGCTCGTGAGGAGCGCCAAAGGTGATCATTGCAAAGCAGGAATTTGCGGCTCGCAATGAGCGACAAAGGTGCTCAGAGGGCCCATAGCCTCGCATTGTATGGCAAACAGCATTGCCAGGCTTACAAATTTACTCCTGTCATTTTTGCGGGGCAATTTCCTAGTATATTTATATTCTGCTGCAGGAGCTTCATTTTCAAAAGAGAAGCAACATTATCTTTCAGATGCAACAAAGAAAAGATACCTTCAATGGCCCTTTAAAAAAGTCAACGCCTGAATAAGTGAATATTTGGATATGAATGTATTATGAATACTAGTTCCTTTTTTTTTTTTTTTTTTTGCCGCTTGTCAGTATTTATTACATTACTTTTGGATAGTTTTATTCCATTTTTGTCTCTTCTCACACTATGGTGCCTATTTTTCGAAAGGAGTTAAAAGGCCATTGTATTTAGCGCCTTCTAATTCTTTGTTGAATTTGGCACACTGGCATCTATTTACATACTGAAAACATAAGGTGCATACAAATTTGATAAATGTCATGTTATTATGGTTAGTAACATCTGTGTTGTTATAAGAGCATGTTTCAAAGTTATTATTCACTAAAAAGAAAATGTGGCCCATAAGGTATTTTTTTTTTCTTATAAGGAACATCTGAATATTAAAAGGTTATGTGTATTTCCCCTTTACAGATAAATAAACAGAGAGCAGCATTTGACATTTAAAACCTTGATTGTCAGAGTGGATAGCATTTCTGGTACACCTAGCAGTGTAGAGGTTAAGTCAGTTTACTAGACCTCCTTCAGACTATAAATGTAACAGAAAGTGCAGAAAGTTGCATTAAGAGCCTACATGAGCAAGTAGCCTGAAATCACTAACAATGGTGCAGGTGAATGTGAAAATAATAACATAAAGCGTCAAAAGCTAAATTCAACATGATGTTACACTAAATGAACTTATAATTACAAGTGTTATAAAAATGCATATTATTTAGATTGTAAGTATGCGAGTTTTCAATATTGTTAAGTGCTTTTGTAAAGGCCTGTGTATATTTGATTTTAAGCTCACGAGCCCCACGATGAGCGCCTCTTTTTTTCATTGTGTTAATATTGATTTGACTTGAACTTACCCTGTATAGTGCTACAGAATATGTTGGCGCGTTACAAATAAAGGAAATAATAATAATTACAAATATTTGTAGGAGGGAGATAAGGGGAGGGAGGGAGGGAGGGAGATAAGGGGAGGGAGGGAGGGAGATAAGGGGAGGGAGGGAGGGAGATAAGGGGATGGAGGGAGGGAGATATGGAGGGGGAGTGAGAGAGAGGGGTGCACAGAGTGAGAGAAAGAGGGCGCACAGAGAGGGAGAGGGCACACAGAGAGGGAGAGGGCACACAGAGAGGGAGAGGGCACACAGAGAGAGTCAGCACTAGTACAGGCAGAACAGACTATTCAAGATACTATATGATACCATCATTTATGACAGACAAGTTACTAGTATACAAATATTTGATACATTAACTATTTACTCCTTTGCGCAACGCACCTGCCAATTTTAACTAATCTTAAATAAAACAGGAATTTAACAAGATTTTATAGAAAGGTATACTCTACTTAATGCTATATCTTAGAGCACAGATTCACTGTAGTGCTGTTTTTCCTGTAATTACCACTGTGCCCCGCTATAATGCTGTTTCTTTCTCACCAGATCCCATTTAATGCTACAAACCATCTGCCATTTAAAGTGGACTGTTTAGTTAATGTTTGCTGTTTATTTAAAGTTTATTTTAAAAAAAACTGTTTAGTTTGTGTTGTTATGTTTGCTGTTTTCTAAAAGTTCTTATAAAACCAAATATGTTCAAATTTCAATTGCGTTTATGTATTTTTTCCATGAGTTTTCTTATCCCAATCTACCCTATATTAAAATGATACATTTAGCTTTTTTTTGCTTAGCACTATTGCCTGGAACCTATCTATAGTGTTATACGGGTGTAGCTGTATTCAGATACCAATTCACAGCTTAGTACACATTTAATAATAACTAATAATATTGCACTGCAGAAAGAGGTCAGAAAATAAAATAGAACTACAAAGGAAGATAATAAATGCATATATGGGTTAAAACAATTACATTTGATGAATTTTTGTTTTTGTTTGTGTGTTTGCTTTATTTTTTATTTTGCTTCCCAAAGCATGAACCTTTCCTGTTTTTGCTACCACACGTGCATGTGCATCTGCTATGTGCACGCATGCATGCTGCACTGATGAAGCTGTCTCCTTGTGGCTGGTCGGAAAGGGGTGTAGCGGATTAGAGTTAGGGGCTTAGGGACTTAGTTGTAGGGGGTTATGCTTGGGCTAAGAGGGTTAGGAGGTTAGGGTTAGGGCCGCCAAGGTGTGATTGGGTTAGGGGCTTAGGGTTAGGGGGTTAGGTTCAAGGTTAGGGCAGGAAAGTGGTGTAGGGGGTTAGGATTAGAGCTGGGCCGGCAAGGGGTGTAGGGGTTTAGGGGCTTAGGAACTTAGTGTTAGGGGGTTAGGTTTAGGGTTAGGCCCGGTATATGGTGTAGGGGGTTAGGGTTAGGTCCTGCAAGGGGTTTAGGGAGTTAGGAGCTTAGGGAGTACATTGGGACGCGGGAGGCGAGCGCACTTGGCAACAGGAGGCTTCCAGTGCCGTGCACACACGCCCGGTGCGCATACACATGTAGTAGCATAAAACAGGAAAGGTCCTAAAGCATTTTACCAGTTATCAATTTTAGTTATTCCAAAGAACATTTTGGAAACAAATGTCCACAGTGGTTCTTTAATGGACAGTTCTTTTATATTGTTGTGGAGAAAAATGTGCCAATGTTTTTTTCCCCCACAAAATACCTTAACTAGTGAATATTTTTTGTTTAAAAAGTGTTGATACATTTTCCCACAGCAATAGAATTAAGCCAAGTGTCCACAGAGCCCTAAACATAAAAAAACAATCCCATTCTAAATGGTGAATGTCCTCATGGAAAGAAATACAAATCCACCTTTAATCTACACTGTCTGTGTCCAACAAATAAATATAAAAAAAACTCAAACACAGGACAGTAAATTGTATATTTATAGCACTCTGGACATCATAGCTGAATAATGCTGCCATCTATGGGCAGAAGGTTTAACTGCAGTAACAATCTACTACCCATTTTCTCCTGGTGCAGTGAGAGCACATTTAGCTGCCACATAATATGCCAGCCTAAGTTTCATTAATATTATACTTTCTGATGGCATTTCTTTTCTGTAAAATAAACAGGAGTTTACAATTGCAGGTACAGAAAATAGGCTGCACAGTTTATTTAACATATACGTTTTGTGGACATAAAGACATATATTTTTGGTAGATTGAATATATCAACACTACCCATTATATCTACCAAATCATTTGAATATCCTTATGTTTAAACCATACATGCTTGAAATACTTTACTTTATTTGCCCTACCACTTCATCTGGTAGGCTGTTCCACTTACCTACTACCCATGTATTGAGTTCCATGCAGGATTCTATAGCTTGTTACCACTAGAAGGCTTTATGCTGAAACTATATTTTACAGCAGGGATAATCTATTATTTTTTTACTAAATACTCTAAGGTCTGAATGGATTTGTGAAAATAAAGTCAAGGTCTGGAATCCATATTTATATTTACAGATACACACCTGTTTTTCAATAATAAGGCACTGAAAAGTGCACATGAAGATCATTTAATGGGCCACATAATTAACCAGTTGTGCTTTGCAGCATCACACATAAGGTTGAAAGGCATGTGGATCTTTTTCTTGAAATTACTACAGAATTCATTAGGTTTAAATGTATTTAAATCCCTCCCACAGCTGCTGTGCATACAGTATAATGAGGCTGCATCCCCAGTCATTGGAACTTTCTATGCCAGTTGCATACCCCTTTTATACAGTTTCTAGCAAGTAACTCTCAACAAGAATTTGAGCCCAGCAGATAAAAATATTATTATGGGATGTAGAAGAAACCCATCAGAGATATAACTGGTTTTAGAGAAACCAGTCACCTACTGTAGAATGTCAGTGACATATCCAGGCCTAGGGGGCACAAATATATGGACAACTTTTAGCTATTCATTTGGTATTCTCCTTTAATGTATTTTTAAATATATTAAATAATTATTTCATGCTGACCCCAAAGTATGGCTGTGTTTCTCAAAAGTCAGAAACAAAGCAGAACAATCACATATAATAGCTGTCGTAATTGCGAGTTGTTGTCAAACAATGTTAAATAATAGGGAATAGTGCATGTGCAATGAGCGTTGAAGGCCCGCAAGACTTAGCAACAGGCTGGCAATGAGCGCCAAAGGCGTTCATTGTCAGGCCCACGATAATCGCCGAAGGCTGTAGGCTGAAGACGATCATTGCCACAATCTCATTGTGAGGCCTGCAAGGCTTTGAAAAAGGCTGGCAATGAGCACCGATGTTGCTCATTGCCAGGCACACGATGAGCGTAAGGCATGCAACACTTTTAAAAAATTACGAATTTAACAGCCACAAAGTTTTTCAAGACCGGAACTCGGAAGCCGTCGGTAGACGGAAAAAAGACGCCAATCACTTAAAAAATGAACCTCACACACAGCACAGGGGGGGGGGAGCCTGTGCATGAGGTTGCAAGCTAATTTGAGGTTTAGTTGGCGTTTTTAGTAGATAAAAAATCGGCTAAGCGAGGAAAAAAATGGCGGCCGTAAACCCGCATTTTTTGGAAAAAAGACTAAAAACAAGGTCGAAGCCAGTAACACTTAAACGCTTAACCCGAGTCCCCCAAGACTTTGAAGAAAAAAAAAACAACGGAAAGAAGAATAGAGAGGTGCTCAACGGGAGCCAAGCAAGACCTGATCAGGGAGAGAGAGGAGAAAGACACAGGGGAGGGAGAGGTTGGAAAAAGGCACAGGGGTGAGAGAGGGGGGAAAAGAGACACAGGGAAGGGATATAAGGGGAAAAAATACACAGGGCAGGGAGAGGAGGGAGGGAGAGAGAGGGAAACAGACACATGGAAGGGGGAAACAGACACAGGGGTGCAAAGTCACGAAAGTGGCGGTTTGGACGACGTCTTCAATGAGTGCTCATTGCAGGGCCCGCGATGAGCACCGAAGGCGGCCATCACGAGGCCCGTAAAGTAGGGGGGGAGAGGCTCACAATAAACGTCGAAAGTGCTCATTGCGAGGCATGAAAGTGGCGGGTTGGCCCCGTGGGAGAGGCTCGCAATGATCGCTGAAGGCGCTCATCGCGAGGCCCACAAGTTAGAGGGGGGAGAGCCTTGCATTGTGTGGCAAACAGCATTGCCAGCCTTCAAATGTTATTGCCATCATTTTTGACAGGCAAGTCGCTAGTTATATAGTATTGTACATATTTTGAAGAATGCTGCTGGTTGTATCAGAAAACCGCCTTCCAACATGCTCTTCTCTCTCAATCCTCCTCTTCCTGTACCCCCAATGCCTCCAAAATCCACTGCTAGAAGTGTTCCTGAAGCACTGACAGCACACTCATGTATAGGCCTGCCTTATGCCAATAAGAACTAAAGACACAAAAAGAATTGTTAGACAACAAAAGGTATAGATGTGGGAGAGCAGTACCCAATTATTTACAAGTGCCTGTAATCCCACAACTTGTTCCTAAATACCCCTGTTTTCATATGTGCCCATGTACCCCCTCGTGTGCCACTGTGACCAACATGTCCACCTATGTCTATTTTTGTATTCCACTATCACTATATTTGCCTTGCGTGTCCTCCAGCAAATCCCTTTTCCCCCTAGGTAGTAATAGAAGCTTTCAGAGTCTCATTTTATGCTCTGTGTAATTTTTGTGTGCAGATGTACCCTGTGTCTATGTCCACGTAATAATCAACTAAATTAAAATTGCATTAGACATCTTCAGTAGTTTGTTTGCAACTAGATATTACTGTAAAGTTTATTACAATAAACATCGCTAGATTCCCAGTGTTCATTCATGAGGTGGGGACAGTTGCAATGCTTTCAGCAATCAACTTTCACTTGATTTATTTGAAGCTGCATCTCTGCAAGAGGGCACATACAACATTGTGGCCTGCTCTATGCAGCACCAATAGAGTCTAGTTCTGGCACTCCATTTATATCACCTAAAGCTCTCCTAAACATTCCTATTTGCCTTGTCTATTTTTAAACCATATGAAATAACTATCAGACAGTCCCATTCTATCTTAATTGTTGTCACCTTACATTACAATTTCCTAATTTTATCTAATTATTTAAAATAAGCAATGCTTTTAATTAGGTTTTGGATTGCCAACCATGTTGTATTATTGGCAAAGAAAACTATATTTCCCATTAGATATCACTCTTATAAAGATATTAAAACTATGTGCCTTGTTGTATCAGTAAATTGAAAATTGTTAGTGGAGCAGCCAGAAATGAAAGATTGAAGCACATTACAGATTATCTGTCATAGCAGCAAAACAAGCAGCCTTCCCACTGTAAATACTAAAAGACAGCAATTTATGAGGATGTTTAGACGCTACAAGGCCAACAGAGATATTAGACCGAATAAGAATTAGATGCCTGGTATAGACATACATGAGAAAGAGAATCACCATTATTTCTACTGACATGTTTGCAGTCAGCGTTGGTAAGTATTATGGTGGAGGGGAGGACAATCAGCAGGGGCTGAACCAGGGCCATCAATAGGGGTATACAGTGCGGTCATAGGGCAATACTATATGTTACCACAGTTTAATTCTTCTTTGCTACTAACATAACATTGAAGAAAAAAACAATCACATTATTCAGTTCAGCATTATCATGATATACATAGCGTGTACTGAGAGATTAGAGCAGATCTGGCTAGGTAATGAGAGCTCACTGCTGTTATTGTTAATCATTTTTTTACCTAAATAATATTAAATCCTATTGTATGACCACTACAGGGGAGCTCTGAATGTTTTTAAAGACATATGACATTGTCAAATGTCTCCCATCCTCTTGGTGTCTCTGGGAGAAGTAGTGTTGATAAAGAATCACTGTAAAATGAACAAATATATACATATAAGCAAATCAATAAATTAGGCTAATTTTTAATTAGAAATATGTAAATGTTGGTGCCTCTGCTGGATCCTGGAAGAATCCATGATACTTTGTTGAGATTGTGTGTGTATGAGAGGTGTTTACATTTCTGGAGGGCAGTGTTTATATCTATTGTGCAGATCAGGTGAGATCCAATTATCAACTTTCCCTTGTCTCTTCTCATCCACCCTTCTGCAGCTATGTGGAAGTGATTAAACAAGACAGATTGTTCCATACATAAACATAGTGTTCAGCCATTCTGATTTCATCTTGTATGATGCTAGTTTGTTACATATTTCTCAAACATTTTTTTTTACTGTAGCTACAGTGGTTCACAAAGTATTTATGCATTATTGAAGCTAGTTGGTTATTGTATAAATACTTATTATAAAGCTTCAGCCATCATTTTAGATTTGGATGACCCACATCGGACCAACAAATAACATTTCATTTACTTTCTGCAATCTGGAAATACAATCTTAACTGCAGAATTCATAGAATCAAATCTATTATCTTTTTAGAGCAAATTTGTAGGTCAAGCAATTCTCAGTTGTACTGAAAGGCCAATTGACATAACCTGCAATTTATTACATTCATTGAGTATTTCAAAGATCTCTCTGCTTTTTTCACAGGGCAGTGAAATGAAATTATTTATCAATCCTCTGCCAAGACTAAAGCCATTCCCATAAACAGAAGTAGGTAATCAAACATTTTGTGTTCAATAGTATTTATTAAATGAGATAAACCATTTTACTTTGATTTAGACCCATTTGGCCAGAGATTTTTAATTAATAAATATGAATCATTTTCCAGTTAGAGTAAGTACAGCTGTTGAGCTCTACAGCAAACACGAATTGTAAAATACAGGATTTATTAGCAAATCATTTTATAGCTTAACTGTTTTATTTCTCAAAATGATGCATTCTGTGTTTACAAAGCGGAAGCCTACCACGTGTCGACAAATAGGAGATTCTGGTTAAATTCTGGGACCCTTAGACAGAGTGAGATGACAAGGTTAAACATTGATATTCTGGGAATTAGTGAACTTAAATGGACTGGAATGGGACATTTCACATCTGACAACCAGATCTTCTACTGTGGTCAAGAATTGCACAGAAGAAATGGAGTGGCCAAAGCATTGCTCTGTTAAAAGTTAATAAATGAGAGAATTATTTAAATTTGAATTCAAGGCAAGCCATTTAACATCACAGTGATCCAAGTCTATGCTCCAGCCATGGATGCTGGATTTCACATGCCAGCACAGTAATGCTTAAGATTCTACAAGCTTGACTCCAACAATATATGGACTGATAATTACCAGATGTGCAAGCCAGTTTCTGCAGAGGAAGAGGCACAAGAGATCAAATTGCCAATGTCCGATGGATAACAAGAGAGTCCCAGAATTTTTTTTACTTCTGCTTCATAGACTATTCTAAAGTCTTTGACTGTGTGGATCACAGCAATATGTTGCATGTCCTTAAAGATATGGGAATACCAGGCCATTCCTCAAGAATCTGTATGTGGACCAAGAAGCCACAGTCAGAACTGAACATGAGACAAAAGAATGGTACAAGATCGGAAAAGGAGTGCTACAATGTTGTGTATTGTCACCTTATTTATTCAACTTATATGAAGAGTACATGATGCGTACGGCTGGACCGGATGAATCCAAAGCCAGAATCAATATTCCTGGAAAAAATATCAACAACCTCAGATATGCCGATGATACATCTTTGATGGTTGAAAGTGAGGAGGAACTAAAGGACTTATTGATGAGAGGAAAAGAAGAGCGTTCAAAAGTTACCTGCTACACAATGTTAAATAGACGAAGATAGTTGCAAGTGGCAATCTCAGGCAATTAGACAGGGAAGAACTGGAAGCAGTGACAGATTTTATTTTCCTGGGATCCAAGATCTCTGCAGATGGGGACTGTAGTCATGAAATTAAAAGATATTTGCTTCTGAGGAGAAAAGCTATGGCAAGCTTGGACAAGCTAGTAAAAAGTAAAGATATTAAACTATGAACAAAGGTCTGCATAGTTAGAACTATGGTATTCCCAACAGTAACATACGAATGTGAGAGCTGGACCATAAAGAAGTCTGAGCGCCATAGAATTGACACATTTGAATTGTGGTGTTGGCGAAAACAGAGTACCTTGGACTTCAAGAAGATCTAATAAATCAGTGCTTCAGGAAATCAAGAAAAACTTTTCACTAGAATCATGAGGCTGAAGCCCAAATATTTTGGCCATATCATGAGATGGCAGGATTCCGTAGAGAAGTCTCTCTGATGCTGTGAAAGATTGAAGGCACAAGAAGAAGGGGACAACAGAGGCGGAGATGGATAGATGAATTCACTGAAGCAATGAACTTGATGGAGCTCAATGGGGCAGTGACATGTATGGCGTGCTGTGGTACATAGGGTCACAGAGAATTGGACGCAACTGAACGACTAAACCACAACAACAATTTGTAAAGGCACATAATGTGTTTTTTCTTTTCAAATTATACTCTCACAGCACAATAAACTGATACAAATATTTAATAGGTGTTGCCCCTGTCAGCCACTGAGCAGTAATATACATGTATGAGTCATACTTGTTCATCTACACACCCTTTGCAGCTCCTGTTAGTTTCAAGGAAGTTTACATGATGTCTTACTTTAGAAATTTGCATGTAAAAAAATGACTTTTGTAATATTTAAAACATGCACTTTAAAATGCATGAAAAAAGCGCAACAGGGCTGTCAAAATCCAGTCTAGACTACAGTGAGAGTATTTAATAAAGCCATTATGCCAGGGATCTGCAGGCATGGTTACTGTGAGTCACACACCCGGCTGAGACACCTACAGACTTGGGAATCGCTGCACCATGGGTATGTTTAGGCCTAGGCCTATGAGAAGGTATCGTTTTTTGGATGGCAATACTTGCAAGCCTCAATTATCTCCCTCCCCAACTGTGTTGTCCATTTCAAACCCTTCCTCTGCTAGAGTTGCTTTGGGTCTGGGGAAGGGTGAGAAATGTACAGGCCTAGGTAAGATGAAAACACATAGTGCTGCACAATGATGTTTGATAGTTCTGAGAAGCTAAGTAGCTGCAGATTGTCAGGAGGCAGGAAATAGAGTACAGTCTAGCAGAACAAATCTGGAGCATCTGAGTGTGGGAGGAGTACAAAAACACTGCAGAGCCATAGCCAGGAGGGTAAGCCGGGCCACAACAAGCCAGCAGACATCAGTAGCAGCCACAGAAACCAAATGACTCATTGATGCAGCAGAGGGAGCTCTCCGTGTCAAGTAAGAGTTTCAGAACATTAAAGGGTTAGCTTTTTCTAAAGATCTGCTCCAGAAAGAAGATAATGCAGAACTCTTCTTGGTAAATGAGCAAAAGACATAAGATTCAGGCACACTTTTCAGTAAACATCCTGATATTCTACAGAAATCGTTTTCGGAAGTCCCAAACTGTACAATGCAGTGTGAGCTTCCCCATTGTACAAATTTACAGGTTCTGAGAGAAAAATATTCTGTAATTGTCATGGGTGTCATACTATAAATGGACTAGGCCTACTTGGGGTTGTAACATGATGCACTTCATTACATATTTATCTGTTATTATTAATGTTCTGCAATTTAAATAAAAATAGGTATAATGAAAAATGAAAGATCCAGAATAAGGTCTAGAAGGGAATACCAGACTAGAGCTACTTGAACTCAAGTTGGAGTGTCATTAGGGCATGTGCAATATAATTTGCTGCATGATGAGTGTCCAGTGCTGCTTTAGTGTCTATAAATAACAAAGAGCTAAGTACATTTGGAGCACATCTGTATGCATGTATGCATGTTTTATTTGTATAGCACCACCAATGTGTGCAGTGTGTTAAAGAGACAAGGTACAAAACAATCACGCAGCAATATCAGGGCATTTAGCATAAGGACAGCCAATGAGTTAGCTGCTACTTTTCCCTTTTTAGGATATTTTCTGCCCTCGTCAAGTGAATGATTCAAGCCAAGTCAATTAGAGCATGATGCAGGTTAAAAGGTGCTATGCAGATATCTTAACTGCCATCCATTTTGGTTTTCCACTTTAAACCCAAATATAAAATAAGGGCACCTTCTGGTTATCTTGTATCTGATCTCTTTGTTATTCAAAATTTCCAAATATAGCTGGTAGTAAAATTACTGTCCCCTATTCATTTTTCCATTTTTCCTAGCATCATACTTCGGTCTAGTGAATCCTGTCTCCTCATTATATGTCAAAAGTATTTGAGCTTTAGCTTTACTATCAATCCTTCCAGTGTGCAGTCTGGTTTTTATGTCCTTGAGTATGGATTGATTTGATCTTCTTGCTCTCTAGGGAACGCTCAATAGTTTCCTCCAACACCACTATTCAAAAGCATCTATCCTCAACCTTCCTTATTGTCCAGCTCTCACAGCTGTGTTATCACTGGGAAGGCCATAGCTCTGACTTAGTGGACCTTTTCTGACAATTTGATATATTTACTATTTAATAACTTGCCCAGATCTGCCATAGCTTTCCTTCCAAGAAGGGTGTCCAGGAAAAAAAATCGGTCACTGTCTCCATGCTCTCCCGAACTATTTGCCAATATTTAATAGTGCTGTTTGTCATAATCTTAGTCTTATTGATGTTAAGCAGCAAGCCAGCTTTTTTACTTGTCTCTTTCACTGTCATCAGCAGGCTGCTCAACTTTTTCTCACTTTCAGCCATCGGAGTGATATCCACATATCTGAGATTGTTGATATTTATTTTAATTCCAGATTTTGATTCCCGTGGTCCAGCATTTTTCATGATGTATTCGGTATATAAGTTAAATAGATATGTTCATAAAATACCATCTTGTGTACTCCTCAATCTTGAACCATTCAGTTTGTTTCATTCTCTCATGCTGCTTATTGGACTGTTGATTATTTCTCAGGAAGCAAATCAGGTGACAAATATTCCCATTTCTTTAAAAACTTGACACAGTATCCAGTTTACTCTACAGCAATCGCTTACAGATTTTCTCTTTAGGGGTAGACTAAGACATTGTGGAAGGTTTATAGCTGTTGTCTCATTTATAGCTGTTTATTGTCTGGTTGTTTCGAAGCAAAGTGATCATCTGCCCTAAAACATTTAATATTTTGACTTCAATAAAGCATTATATTTCACTTTATAATGTTTGTATTTAATCTGACAATGTTATCGTGGATGCTATAGGTTTTCAATTCTTTCCTTTGCCAAAAGACCCAGGACTTCCTTATAGAGTCATCTTAAACTTTAATTGTGATTGGTTTCCAAATGTTATTGTGAGAACATTTATGATCTGACTCCTGAACATATGTTTTATCCATCTTAAAATTAAGCACTTGTGCTTTTAGGTAGCAGGTAAACTAAATATATACTAAGAAATATTTTTTTAAATAGTTACAAACAACTTAAGGAAACTTTTTACCCAATCCTTCATATGTCACACTTCAAAAAATGTAATGCGTATGATCCATATGTATTGAGCTCAATGATTAAACTTGTGCTCTGAACACCCTTCTTGACAATAAGTCTTGCAGTTGTGTGAACATTTAGCCTATGAGAATACTTATACAGTAGTAGAATATTCCAATTGAACGTAAAAGGCCTCTCTTCTAAGCAAAAGTGAAAAGTAACAATATTTGGGGTGTTGTTGTATATAAGTGAGCCAAATGCTGACTCTACTGGGAATAAAGAATCACCAGTATATGCATCAGAATACATTTACACAACTGAGACTCCATATTCCTTTGATGATTATATAGTCTGTAACTGGTGTGTAAAGCCTCTCCCCGATCACCACAAATGGCAGTTGTGTATTTCAATATAGCTGCTCTGGTTTACTTGCTTTTAAGTTTAATCCAATCTTCACTTTACATTGCACATACAATAATGTATGACATTTAGGTGTTATCTGGAAATATTCTGATTGTTCTTTGATTCTGGCCATTCTCCTTTGATTGTTGTCTGCCTTGATATTTTGGAAAATTAGCTGTTTCTGATAATTGCAACCTGCCTTGACTTCCAGCAAATGAAAACTACTACCTCTGCCTTCCACCTATCTCGTGACCCTCTGTCAGATGATAATCCTGCTCACTTTTGGACACAGACTCTTGTGTTTTGGTGTGGTCTCAACCACAGCCCAGTAGGCAGAGGTGTATTTTTGAATAGGACAAAGGCCTATGGGAGAAGATTTTTAGGGGTCACAAGGCTGCCTCAATTACCAATATAATGCAATTGAATAGTGGGTGTATACTGTATATGTATGGAAATGTCCAAATACAGTGATATCTCTGTTTGTAATTGTACTTGTATGTATATATATATATATATATATATATATATATATACCGTATATACTAGAGTATAAGCCGACCCAAGTATAAGCCGAGGCACCTATTTTACCACAAAATACTGGGTAAAATGAGTGACTAGAGTATAAGCCGAGAGTGGGAAATGTGCTGCCCCCTGTGTCCCTTTTGTGCCTTGTGTCCCCCTCTCTCTCCCGTGTCTCTTCTCCCCTCTCCCTTCCCTGTGTTTCTTCCCCCCTCTCCCTGCCCTGTGTCTCTTCCCCCCCTCTCCCTTCCCTGTGTCTCTTCCCCCCTCCTCATTCTCAACCTCCTTCCTCAACCCCACTCCTCATCCTCAACCTCCTTCCTCATCATCGCTCCTCAACACGCCATCCTCATCCTCAACCCCCCATCAACCTCAACCCCCTCCTCATCCTCAACCCCACTCCTCAACCTCCCTCCTCAACCTCAACCCCCTCTTCCGTCTCAACCCCCTCCTCAACCTCCATCCTCAACCTCAACCCCCCTCCTCATCGTCAACCCCTCCTCAACCTCCCTCCTCATCCTCAACCTCCCTCCTCATCCTCAACCCCCTCCTCAACCTCCCTCCTCAACCTCAGCCCCCATCCTCAACCCCCCATCCTCAACCTCCCTCCTCAACCTCAACCCCCATCCTCAACCCCCTCCTCAACCTCAACACCCCCCTCAACCTCAACCCCCTCATCCTCAACCCCTCCTCATCCTCCCTCCTCATCCTCAACCCCCTCCTCAACACCCCTCCTCATCCTCCCTCCTCATCCTCCCTCCTCATCCTCAACCTC
Source organism: Discoglossus pictus (assembly GCA_027410445.1). Lineage (NCBI taxonomy): Eukaryota > Metazoa > Chordata > Amphibia > Anura > Alytidae > Discoglossus > Discoglossus pictus. Next base: position 396,110,100 of record CM050164.1, read on the forward strand.
CCTCCTCAACCTCCCTTCTCAACCCCCCTACTCAACCTCCCTCCTCATCCTCAGTACCCCTCCTCATCCTCAGGCCCCCTCCTCATCCTCAGGCCCCCTCCTCATCCTCAGGCCCCTCCTCAACCTCAACCTCCCTCCTCATCCTCAACCTCCCTCCTCATCCTCAACCCCCTCCTCAACCCCCTCCTCAACCTCAGCCCCCCATCCTCAACCCCCCATCCTCAACCTCCCTCCTCAACCTCAACCCCCCCATCCTCAACCCCCTCCTCAACCTCAACACCCTCCTCAACCTCAACCCCCAAATCCTCAACCCCTTCCTCATCCTCCCTCCTCATTCTCAACCCCCCTCATCAACCCCCCTCCTCATCCTCCCTCCTCATCCTCAACCTCCCTCCTCAACCTCCCTTCTCAACCCCCCTCCTCAACCTCCCTCCTCATCCTCAGGCCCCCTCCTCATCCTCAGGCCCCTCCTCAACCTCCCTCCTCAACCTCAACCCCCCCATCCTCAACCCCCTTCTCAACCTCCCTGATCAAACTCAACCCCCCATCCTCAACCCCCTCCTCAACCTCCCTCCTCAACCCCCATCCTCAACCCCCTCCTAAACCTCCCACCTCAACCTCCCTCCTCATCCTCAACCCCCCCATACTACCTTTCTAAATACACCCCCCCCCTCACTTACCTGTTCAGGCCTCCGCTCCTTCCGGGTCTTGATGTGGCGCGCATTTGACGTCACATGCGCGCCACGTCACATGAGCGCCACATCAAGACCCGGAAGGAGCGGAGGCCGGAGCAGGTAAGTGAGGGGATAGGGGGGTTAGTATGAGGGGCGGGTTAGAGAGACACGGGGGGTAGAGAGACACGGGGGAGGTAGAGAGACACAAGGGGGGGTTAGAGAGACACGGGGGGTAGAGAGACACGGGGGGTAGAGAGACACAAGGGGGGGGTTAGAGAGACACGGGGGGGGAGGGGGGAGAGTGACTCGAGTATAAGCCGAGGGGGCCCTTTTTAGCCTTAAAAAAGGGCTGAAAAACTCGGCTTATACTCGAGTATATACGGTATATAAATATATAGTGTGTGTGTATATAGCTAGGTTAGCATATGATCTACGGTAATTACTCCCCTGCCAGTAGGTCTGCTATTTGAACTAAACTTACTTGCCTCACATTTAACTTTTGGAAATAGTAAAATATAACAGCATATTTGTTTTCCAGTGAGCTATTTATTATTATCCATAATTTGTCACACGCCTACATATTCCAAAGTGATATACACAGGTTAAGTACAAGGCAAGAACAATTTTAACACATTACAAAGATTAGAGAGCCCTGTCTTAATATCAGACATATATAGTCTTTCCCTGAAGTACCTTGCAAGACTGAAAACTCGCAAACTTACAATATAAAAAAGTTACATATAAGAGTGTCGAACAAACTCTGTCATCGAAGATTTGAGCAAATCTAGTGACTGTGTATATACAGGATTTCCAAAAGGGCTATATTAGAAACTTTTCTCTCCCTCAACCGTATGGTAAGCTAATTTCAGAAACAGTATTAAAGGAAAATATATACTGTATATATTTATTTATAAATTAACTTCAGAGGAGAAAATATCTTATTATTACTCATCACTATGTTTAACACTTCTCCAGTGCAATATGTAACATTAGTTTTGCTTGCACAAGTACAGTGCCTTGCAAAAGTATTCACCCCCCTTGACTTTTTACCTATTTTCTTACATTACAGCCTTAAATTCAATGTTTTGTTAATCTGAATTTTATGTGATGTATCAGAACAAAATCGTCTAAGTTGGTGAAGTGAAATGAGAAAAATATATACATAAAACTATTTTTTAGAAATAGAATACAGAAAATTGGCATGTGCATATGTATTCACCCTTTTTGTTATGAAGCCTATAAAAAGCTCTGGTGCAACCAATTACCTTCAGAAGTCACATAATTAGTGAAATGATGTCCACCTGTGTGCAATTTAGGTGTCACATGATCTGTCATTACGTATACACACCTGTTTTGAAAGGCCCCAGAGGCTGCAACACCTAAGCAAGAGGCACCACTAGCCAAACACTGCCATGAAGACCAAGGAACTCTCCAAACAAGTAAGGGACAATGTTGTTAAGAAGTACAAGTCAGGGTTAGGTTATAAAAAAATATCCAAATCTTTGATGATCCCCAGGAGCACTATCAAATCTATCATAACCAAATGGAAAGAACATGGCACAACAGCAAACCTGCCAAGATACGGCGGCCAACCAAAACGGACGACAATAAGCCGTACGCTCCATAGAGTTGGTCTTTATGGCAGAGTGGCCAGAAGAAAGCCATTACAAAATGGCACGTTTTGAGTTTGAGAAAAGGCATGTCGGAGACTCCCAAAATGTACAGAGGAAGGTGCTCTGGTCATCAAAGAAAACGCTATGTCTGGCGCAAACCCAACACATCACTTAACCCAATGAACACCATCCCCACAGTGAAACATGGTGGTGGCAGCATCATGCTGTGGGGGTGTTTTTCAGCAGCTAGAACTGAGAAACTGGTCAGAGTTGAGGGTAAGATGGATGGTTCTAAATACAGGGATATTCTTGAGCAAAAGCTGTACCAATCTGTGCGTGATTTGAGGCTAGGACGGAGATTCACCTTCCAGCAGGACAATGACTCCAAACACACTGCTAAAGCAACACTTGAGTGGTTTAGGGGGAAACATGTAAGCGCAAGCGCAAACCATACAACTCGAAGGAGCTGGAGCAGTTTTGCAAGGAGGAATGGGCAAAAATCCCAGTGGTCAGATGTGGCAAGCTCAAGTGACTTGGAGCTGTGAATGATGCAAAAGGTGGCTCTACAAAGTAGAGGGGGGTGAATAGTTATGCACATTGACTTTTTCTGTTATTTTGTTCTATTTGTTGTTTGCTTCACAATTAAAAAGAAAAAACATTTTCAAAGTTGTGGGCATGTTCTGTAAATTAAATGATGCAAATCCTCAAACAATCCATGTCAATTCCAGGTTGTAAAGCAACAAAACACAAAAAATGCCAAAGGGGGTGAATACTTTTGCAAGGCACAGTATATAAAAAAAATATATCTGCTGTACACTTTTCATATGTGTATGTTTTTGCAAGTTTTAAAGTGACACAGTAGAGGTTCCAAATATAGTATAATTTAAAAATATAGATAATTACAAGTAGTTTATCAACTGATTTATCAATTAATTTAATGCCTCAGGGTCTTGTCAGAAATTAATGACCATGAGCTCTCATTAACAAAGATCTGACTATTGTTTTATGTTTGGATAAGAAAGGCTATCTGGCAGCTCAAAATGGAAACTTGAATGCTAGTTTACTTTAGGAAAATGCATTTTTTAAATAACATCCAGTTGATGTACGTCAGAATATTCAGATGTAACGCGCATATGGGTAATTTACAGCTGGACCACCCACATTGCTTGCTGTTGCAGCGGGGGGTAACATACAGCAGGACCACTGGTGCCATCATTGAAGCAAACAATCAAGGGGTAACGTACAGCGGGTTTACCTGCATTCCTATTTTATGCCAATTGAGGTAAGGCACAGTTGAATTACCCATGCTGTCATTGCTGCACAGTAGTGATGTCGCGAACATAACATTTTCGGTTTGCGAACCGCGGACATGAATTTCATCAAATGTTCGCGAAAAAGCGAACAGGGCGAACTGCCATAGACTTCAATGGGCAGGCAAATTTCAAAACCCACAGGGACTCTTTCTGGCCACAATAGTGATGGGAAAGTTGTTTCAAGGAGACTAGCACCTGGACTGTGGCATACCGGAGGGGGGTGGCAAAACTCCCACGGAAAATTACATAGTTGATGCAGAGTCTGGTTTTAAGCCATAAAGGGCATAAATCACCTAACATTCCTAAATTGTTTGGAATAACATGCTTTAAAACATCAGGTATGATGTTGTATCGATCAGGTAGTGTAAGGGTTACACCCGCTTCACAGTAACAGACCAATCTCCCTGTTTAATGCACCGCAAACAACCGCAAACAGTCCCTTTGCACAACCGCAAACTCCCCATTTGCACAAGGTTGGATACCAAGCTAGCCATGTCCCGTTCCTTGTCCCCACTGATGTCATTTGAAGGTCTCTTCCTCCACCCAGCCAGGTGACAACAAGCCCCCTGGGACGCCTGCTGTGTTTGGTCTTCCACCTCCTCAAAGCCACCTTCCTCCTCTGACTCCTCTTCTTCAGACTCCTCTCTCTGCGTTGCCTCTGTCTGCGTTATTATAAGGTGTGTACTGTTAAGTAGTACTATTCCTATCGGTTTAATCCCTGTTACGTCCACTATTAGAGGACGTGTATATGGCATTGATTTTTGGAACAGGGAGATGGAAAAAGATGCTTGGTCGGACCTCCTACTTCGAATTTGGGGCACTGCACATGCAATGTAAAGTGCCACCAGATAGGAGTGGTGTATAAAGTTGTACTATTTATTGCTATCAGTTTGATACCTGTTACGTCACCTATCAGGGGACTTGTATATGGCATGGATTTTTGGAAGCGGGAGATGGAAAAAGATGCTTGGTCGGTCCTCCCACTTTAAATATGGGGCACTGCGCGTGCAATCTAAGGTGCCACCAGTTATGAGTGTCACTGTGCACTGGCAAAAGTTGGCAGAGTAGGCGCTGTAGGCCTCACACACACGCCTGTAGGCCGGCAACTGATATTCAATCGATTACAGTCAAAAAAGTGTTGTTTTATGTCACTGTACACTACGGTTGCACCAGATATGACGTATCACTGTGCACTGGCAAAAGTTGGCAGAGTAGATGCAATAGGCTTCACACACACGCCTGAAGGCAGGCAATTGCTATTCAGTCTATTACAGTCAAAAAAGTGTTGTTTTATTTCACTGAGCACAATATAAGCTGTGAGCCTGACACAGGCAGGCAACTGAAATTAGATTAAAGGAAAAAAGGGTTGTTTTTTTTCAATGTATGGTACACCAACTATGACTGGTGAAACAGAGTAGAATATTAGCTGTGAGCCTGACACAGGCAGGCAACTAAAATTAGATTACAGGAAAAAAATGGTTGTTTTCAATGTATGGTACACCACCAGGTATGAGTAGTGAAAATAAGCACAATATAAGCTGTTAGGTGTTAGCCTATCACACACACACGCTGGCAGGCAGGCATATGCAATTAGATTACACACAAAAAAATTATAAAATAAAATAAATGATGTTCTAGCCTTAAAAAGGGCTTTTTGGGTTGCTGTCCTTGCAGCAGATATCAGAGTCCTTCAGGTCTGTAGTGGAAGCTAAATACACAGCCTGGCTATCTATTTCCCTATTAAATCTCCAGCAGCTACACTATCTGTCCTCTCACAATGAATGCAGCTTCAGAATGATTCTAAAATGTATGCTGTCCTTCAGATGGAAGGCTCTGGAAGGGAGTGTATGCTGCTGATTGGCTGGAATGGGTCTGCTGACTGTGAGGTGCAGGGTCAAAGTTTCCTCAATGATAAAAAATAGGGGGCGAACCGAAAAGCGCATGTGTCCGCCGTCCGATGCGAGCGCAAAAGAGCCAAAATCGCAGCGAATAGTCCACGGGTGAACTGTCTGCGACATGTCTACTGCACAGTTATAAGCAAGTTCAGTGTAGATAGGGTGATGTACACAGGCTCCTCTCACAGGGATGTCGGACATTTTCCCTACTCAGCATTTTATCTTTAGATGCAATTAGCTGTTTTTTGTCCTTGACATCTACTACAGAGTATACTTAACACTATAGTTATTGTTGTGTGATTTTATTTTATATGTATATTATTATTATTATTATTTTGAAATGAAGGTTAGATTTTAATTAACAGGTTAAATATATTTGTATTTAACTATTTAACAGGGTTGGTATTCTTCTTTATCTCGCGTATTCTATAATACTAATGTACATAAACCTTTATATTCCACAGCATGCTCCAGTAATCTGGCCCGCATCATTAAATTAATCTTTTGTGATATGATTATAAATAGATGTATAATGTACCATGAGAGAGTATTGTCAAGGATACAGGTGCAGTGCAGAGGGGTGAGAAAGTGTCATAAACAAAGTGGTGAAAAAGGAGACAGTGTTGAGCCGAGTGTCATTAGTACAGAGCTGAGACTGAGTGATAACCAGCAGGTTGAAAGAAAGAGGGTGATGAGTAGTGGGGTGAAAGAGAAAGGGATGAGCAGTAGAGTAAGTGAGAGAGATTAGAGGGTTATAAGTAGAGGGAAGAGATAGTGTGATAGCTGGTGAAAGAAAGAGAATGCTGTGCAGAGGGGTGAGATATAGCACAAGAGCAACCAGAACAGAAGAAAGATTAGAAGAGGGGAAAAGAAAGAAGCATAATAGGAAATAACATAATAGACATGGCATTATCATTAGCCAGAGTTGTAGTTAGTTAATTGATAAATTGGGATGCTGGAAATATTTATTTTATTAAAATACAGGCAAAACCAAAATTGTGCTCACCACACAATAAAGTGTGTAAGGTGAGAGATTTGGAGAACATCTCCAGTTACTGTTTTATCATATTGAGCAGATCTGTCAGAGTTGACATGTCAAACACCTGGCTCTATGAGCACAATGATTATAAACTCAAACTCATCTTTTCATTTAAGCGTATTACCTACACCTTTAACATGTACAGCTCACTGTGCATAGCTGGCTCACACTCGCAGCCTATAACACACAGCCACCTCCACTGACTACAGTCTATAGACGGAGTCACAGCCCATCATACAACAGCCCATCATACATCTCAAATCATATCCTCTCGATCAGGCATGACAAACCGAAATGATGTTGCAGACTGCATGCCAATGTTATACCAAAATGGACATAATCCAGATTGAAGCAGTTTACTTAAAATTGAAAACTGTGCCAAGGTGAGTTCTTCATTGAAATAAGTATAAAAGGCGACTGAGATTCACAATTTTGTGATGTGTGGGCAAAATAATGCCCTGGGGCTGCAATTTTAACCTGTTTGATTGTAAACTCTTTGGAATAAGGACTTCAACTGCTGCATCTACTTGCCTAATATCTTATTGCACTGCATTGTCCTTGTATTGACAGATACCTTACATGATATATTTGATACCTTATGATTATTTTTGTTGCACCCACTTTATTTTACTATACACTTGTTAGTAGCAATATGGAAAATGTTGGATTTTTATTTTTTTTAAAAGGGTAATAATAACAATAAATTTAAAAATGGACATTGGAATCACAAGGTTTGAGAACCACTAATCTGACTATAAATCTTTATAATACTTCACTATGAACACTATACAAAACAGTTCTACTATATGAACAAACATAAATTTACATCTTCTCACGTGACAATGTTCTCTGTTCCAGGTAATGTAACATATATTCAGTTCATTTAATTGTTTGTACATGCAGGAACTTCCTGCCTCACACATGTTTATGGAAATATCTCCATTTCTCAGAAGTATAAAATAGAGTGGTATTGTGTCTGTTACAGGAACTTGTAAGTATACAGTATATCTTACTGATAGTTGTTCGTATAAATCTTATTCTGAAGTGAATATATGCCACAGAAACGTGTGGGTAGGAAAAGAGCCAGGGAGATTACTGTGTAAAGTGTAAGCTCTCTGCAACTTGGGCCTACATGTAGTGGAATAGTTCCCTTGTGACAACTGTGTTTTAACAAGGCCTCTGTCTTTGAAGTCTATGTGTAATTCACAAGATCATTGTCTGTAGGAGAGAGGAAGCTGCAAACAAGTAACCATAGGCTTAAGGTGTCCACATATAGCTGCTAAGTAGTATCTCAGTACATAGAGTCAGCATGAAATTGGCTGAGGGTGTAATGGGCCCTCCCTTCCTTAAGACCACTTGGAGTTCACATGGGAACTTTCATGCCGCTCATTAAGCCTGTTTATTGTTCAGGGCTAATTAAAATGTTACACTCTTCTGCATTTTACATCCTCTCCCTGCCTAATGAATGTGCAGACGACACTCCACAGGGTGCTCAGTTCACAGATATAAAGAGGATGTGGAATCTCCATGCAAAGTAGGGAAGCAGCAATTACGGTTGGCACAGCGCAGCTTTCCTGGTGTACAATGTTCCCCCCTAACCCTTTAAACTCCCCCAGCATTCCTGTTAATTGTATAATGCGCCCCACTGGGAGAATGCTGTAAACACTGGCAATATATTTGATGTTAATTGGTGTGATAAGTATATCCGCCTGTCCTTTTTATTCATTCCACAAACAGATATCGACGCAGAGCCATTCGCACTAATAAAGTGTGCATCCACCCAGGCAGCAGTGCGAGATTTGGGCAGAGATATTATCCAAGACTTTGGTTAACCAACTGGTTCAAGGTCGATTATAGTGGTCAAGCTAAGCTAGGTTTTTAAACCAAAATTGGAGATCACCCAAATATTATTTCATATGCAGCTAGTTTGTAACTTGTTAAATAGCTAATTATTTTTGTCATAGAAACTTTTTCCTTGCTACAAAGTAAATCTTCATTATCATTGCAGTTAATTATTAGTATGTAGGAATAGTATAAATGTATGGGTTGCTATGTTGATCAATGAGAAAAACTGTTTTCTCTTGTGATATGTGATAATCTGCTACACCCAATTTACAGACTACATAGTGTGGTGGGGGGTGGGGGGCTTCCATTTACTCTGGAGAACATAAATGAGCACATGGTACACTGTATAAAGAAAAACAGAACTAATGGCAGATAGTCTACACAACTTCAGTACAATTTACTATTTAAACAATATGTAAAGTCAGAAATATTATCTTCAACACACAGAATGATGGTCTCAGTCATTTGGTCTGGGATTAGTCAGGCATATCACATATGTCCTAATCAACATATAATACAATAAAAATGTATAAAGGGTCGTTTTCCTCCTTCCCCCTCTTTCTGTCCCTTTCCCCCTCTTATGCTGCCTCTGTGTAGCTGTTCCAGCCCTTGTCACCGCAGTACAGTCCACACAACTAGGAGAAGGACATGGGCCGCAGCCCCCTTTTCCCAGACTTTCTTGGTTCCTTGCACCACAAAGTCTATTACCCTTTGCCTATTAGTTGCCCCCTCTTCTTTTCCCTCTACAGAACAAGCAAGCTCAGGAAATACTAGCCGGAAGGTTCCTGCAGACTTGGTTCAGATGGTTTCCAAAGCGTATTGGATCCCGTTTGAGGAATAGGATTCCGGAAAGGTTACACCAATATGAAGTCTTTTGGATCGTAAAGAAAAGCTGAATAAAATATGTGTGCTTGGATAGAATGGCTGGCCCTTACCGGCCTGCGTATATCACCATTGGGTGTGGTTCCCAAGAAGTTTGAGGGCAAGTAATGGATGATATACCACTTATATAACCGAAGGGTAACACAGTAAATATTGGCAGGGAATTCAGTACAGTTTCATATTCCTCCTTTGATTAGGCCATGCCTCCAATTTGCAAGTTGGACAGACGGGCTTTCCTAGCTTAGGTGGATATTAAATCAAATTTTTAGACTATTGATAGTTCATGTGAATAGCCTCCATTTTGTGGGAGGTTGTTTCTTTTCTACTCTTAGCATGTTCCCAGAATGAGTGGTTCAGTGTGAGTCAGTTTATTGTTCCACGTTGCATTACCTGGATGACTTCCTCTTTGTTGGCCCAGCCAGACATGATGTTTGCCTTGCTGGTGTCAAAGCGGATTGAAGTCCATACTAGGAAAACTTAATTTTGCCTGCAGGATTATCGCAATGGGGAGAGTACTCTGCAGGCCGTTGGTATCCGGATCTATGAATAGGCAACTTAGGCAGGTGCCTACAGGCGCTATTCAGTGAGGGGCGCTGCTTTTACAATAACAAAAAAGAATCCTAAGCAAAAAAAAGCCCTATCTCTTGTAAGATATGGCTTATACAGTGATCATTTTTAAACATTGTGCCTTTAATAAGTGTATATTATAAAATGTATGTAGTTGTATAAATCTTCATTTATATATATATATATATATATATATATATATATATACATTATATATATATATATATATATATATATATATATATATATACATATATATATATATATATATATATATATATATATATTCCCCGAGAAACTTGAGGTGTGACTATCTATTCCATTGATACTGTAACAAAAGGCTTATGCCTGAGGTTGTTTATGGGTAAACAAAAGAACAGTTGGATGTGGTGGACTCTTGCATTTATCATATAGACAACATAATAGGGGGTCTCTTGGCCTAGAGCTTTTATATGTAAACAAGGGGACATCTGTGTATGTGAGTTTCCCATCTATGGAGTTGTTATGGAGTTTGGGGGGAGGTGAGATGATTTCAGTGAGATGGACAGTCACATATCAAGGGGGAGTGTCCAAAAAAGATATACAAAAGTCCAGAGAGAAGTCTAAGTCTAGAAGTCTAGGAGTGTGTGTCCATGAAGAGATGTCCAGAAGAGTCATCCAGAGGAGTGCCCAGCTGAGCAGAAGCCATGCCGTGGTGTGACCTGAGGCCTAAACACATGGACTCTGAAGATATTGCTGTCCTTTGGTGTAGTATCTAGTTATAATGTAGTATATTATTCATATAAGTATCTTTTGTAAATATCGTTTTATCCCTACTGTCTATCTGTTTGTTTAAAACCCATTGTGTAACGTATATTGATTTATGCAAAATATATCTTTTAGTTATAAACTTATTCGATTGTCCAAAATAACGATTATTTGTAGAAATGATACATTATTTATTTAATTATTAGCTAATTTCTTACACTCTACTCGTAGCCCTGCTCCCTCCCTCTTCCCCTTCCACCGTGCCCCTACTTCCTGGATGCATGGAGGCGGCCCCAGGCTCCCGGGGCTTCCTCGGGGTGCATATTGATGCAGGGGAGCCTGGGAGCCGCCTCATTGGAGGTCTGGATCACGTGGCTGGCCGAGGGGGGAAAGGAAAGGGGAGAGTGGTGCGCAGTCGCCATTTTGGAGCACTCCGCGGCTGGCCAGCATGTCGAACGGATGCAGAGCTGAGGGGCTGCTGTGATGGTGAGCAGAGGAGAGAGAAAGACAACGTTGTGTAATAGTATCAGTGGGTGTGGTGTGTGTGGGTGCTGGTGTGAGTTCAGGGGGTTCCTGGGGTTCAACTGGGAATCTACGTGGATGTGCATACTTGGTTGGTTATTGATGAGTGGATAAGGGGAAGATGAGCTCAATGGAGGAAGCAGATTTGGAGCATTTATTGCAGTTGGTGAGGTCCAGGGTGCTGTTCCAGGGGATACAGTGGCTACAGGACAGTTTGGGGAATCCAGAGCTACCAGGGGGCATGGATGCCACTCAGGGGATACCCCTGGCACAGCCTGCAGTAGTTGCTAGCCAGGGTGACCCTGGAGCACCATGTGCTTTTGGGAGGGCCACTACGCAGCACTCCACTGGTGCTGTGACCCAGGATAGAGAAAGTAGGCAGAAGGTGGGAACAGGCGCTGGTTTAGGAGAAGGTCAATCAACGCCATGCCTGGATGCGGCGGCTGTGATTTGAGGTGCAGCAGGTGCAGGCATGGTCACCCAGCCTTCACCATGCGCTACACCTCTGAGCAAGCAAATCCTAGAAGATACTCCACCTAGGTGCACGACACATTCTAAGCCTAAGGGCGGGGTAAGATTAAAGTGGGGAGTTCTAACCAGACTTCTACAGCCCTAGCTGGAAAAAGAGTGGCACAGAGGGTTAAGACACCTTCTTCTTTTTTATTAAAGGAATGGCGAGCTGACAGGGCAGACCTGGCTGCCAGGAGATCAGCAATGGGTCCAAGGAAGGAAGATTGGTACATTGGTGGGGCTGCAGCCAGGGATCAGGCGGGCGCTTCCACACGGCCTAAGGCTGTGAGGCCCATCAGGAATCGACGATCCACCGCAAGTACAGCCTTCTTCCTCTTGGAGGAAGATAGTGCGCGAGTCCTTGGCTAGAGTCATGGGTGATAGCGGGTTTGATGAAGAATCTGACATTCCTGGAGTTATTCCCGATAGTAGTGGCACTTCACCTATGGGGAAGCGAGTTGGCAGACAAGCAGATTACTTTTTATATGGATAATATGTTAGTGGTGCACGCCATTACCAACACTATGGCAGCGTCAGTACCAGTGATTCGTCTCATTCGTTATCTGGTTTTGGGTTGCCTCCGGCTGAATGTATGGCGTAGGGCAAAATATGTGCCGGGATATTCCAATGGAATTGCTAAATGCCCTTTCTCATTCACAGTGGGATCGATTCAGGCTGTTGACCCCAGAGGAGAGGGCGCAAGAGGAGGAAATCCCACCATGGATATGGGAGCTTGGAGCAGAGAGATAGCCTCACTGGTCAGAAGATCTTCGGCGCCATCCACATTGAGCGGTTACAAGAAGGTATGGGAAAAGTGGCAGAAGTTGGTCATGGCAGCTGGTGGGAGTGCCAGGGAGGAAAGGATGGCAGGTATCTTGTTGTGGTACCGGCTAAGATGCAAGGACGCCAGGGAGTCAGCAGCATCTGTCAGGCGCAGCTTTCATGTTTAAGCTAGCTGGGCTGAGGGACCTGATGAAGGAGTTTGTGGTAAGGCAGGTCGTGCAAGGTATGTTCCGTGGAGACGGCCCATTACCTTTTCGGTGTTGATGAGGTTATGCTCGGTGCTGGACGGAGTGTGTACCACGGCCTACAAATCCTTTTTAAAACGGCTTTCAGGTTAGCCTTTTTTGGAGCATTTTGGATAAGTGAATTGGGGCCGGTACGGAAGCAAGGTTAGGGAGGCATACAAATGGTGGATGTCTGTCTTCAAGGTGACAGGGTAAAGTTGTGGTTGCGGAGGTCCAAGACGGACCAAGGTGGAAGAGGAAAGAAGGTCATTCTGAGGAGAGTGGGAACGGACTGCTGCCCTTTCAAGTGTTTGTCGAGTTACCTGCTGGTGCGCCCAGGGGTAACGGGTTCGCTGTTGGTGCATGATGATGTCAGGGCACTGTCCCATTTTCAGTTTTTGAGAGTGCTGAAGCTTGGAGTACAGCGTTTGGGGTTTAGCCAAGCAGACTTTGACACCTATTTGTTTTGGATAGGAGCGGCAACAGAGGCGGAACAATTAGGTTTACCAGTAGTTACAATAAAAAGGATTGGGAGATGGGAATCCAGACGCTACATGACTTGCTACCAACAGCAGTCGAAAGCCGAACGCGATAAACAGTCTAACTCTGTCATTGTTTCTGGCAGGTGGTCGGAGACAGCTGTGGATAATCGGGCACTCGTGCGTGCATTGGGCTCACCGGTTTGCCGCAAGTGCAAGGAAGGATCCACGGCTGGGCTGGTGGAGGCTCACGGCCGCCGTTGGGGCCATCCCTCCTTTATCTTGATGCACGCCGGCGGTAATGACTTGGGGTCAGTCCAGATGAAGAAGATGATGAAGGACATGAAGAGGGACTTACTGAGTTGGATGGACAGGTTTAAAGGGGTGTTCATCATCCTGTCGGAAATTATCAGGAGAAGGGTGTGGAGGAGTGCCAGGAACCCAGTGAGTGTGGACAAAGTGAGGAAGAAGATGAATATGGATGTCCGTGTATGTCCCTGTATGTGTATGTCACTGTGTGTTTCTGTGTGTGTTTGTCACTGTGTGTCTCTGTGTGTACATGTCAGTGTGTGTCTCTGTGTGTGTATGTCAGTGTGTGTGTATGTGTTTGTTTAACATATACTCCCTGCCCTCCAATAGAAAAATATAAATAATATGGCCCACCATTAAATACATTTAATAAACAAGTAATGGCTCTGTGTGTGTATGATTAGCTATGCTGTAAAAATGGCTGTTTTGGAAATGCCTGTGATTAGTTCACACAGCACGAGAGTGATATGCAAGCACAGAAAAGGGAAAAATGGGTGCATGCATACCTTGCGCACCCACTCGCAGGGGTTCCTCCACTTCACTGCCCAGGGGCTCCAAAAAGATAGATCCGGGCCTGCCGCCACCGCATAATTTCATATGGATATCCTATTAAATGGATGTAAGGTTATAGCTGCAGTTTCTTGCCTCTTTCAGTGGTAATTCCATTATTCACTGAACCAACTTAGATCTCAAACTGTACATGGATTCTTCTGAAGCGCACAGTTTTGGGGCTTTCTTCAGGCTGGGTGTCCTTCTGTGGTTCCTGCAACAGTGTAAGAAGGGGGGTTATTCTGAATCATTTGTTGCCTGGGGGAGCACTGCCCTGGCCCTCTATTTCACATTGGCATGGCTCTGAGACTTCACAAAATAGTTTATTGGGGCACACATAATTAAAAGGATTAAGAGAGGATGGTGGAGAACACGTGAACAGCAACCAATGTCCTTTATGATGCTGCTCCAGATGGCCCCATTGTTGTGAGAAATCTGCTTGTCTTTCTATAGAAGAACAGCCTTTTCCCTAGCCTTTTTTGCGGGTCCAGGAACTGGTGGCGGACAACAAGGTCATATGGTTGTCTTGCTTCATTGTTCTAAGATGGGCCCATTAGAGAATGGATGTCAGTAGATTTGTAGCCAGTTGGTAAGGGTTGTTGCCTGTGCCTTTGCATGAGGCATTTTAAAGAGGTTAGTTCCCAGGTGCTTGGTCCACTGTTGATTAAAAAAAATGTGTATTTGCTTTCATGCTTCCATTTTTTTCAACCGTTGAAGATTTGCCTAACCAAATTGGGCTATTGGACCAATGTTATGGGCATTTATTCATTCAGGATTGGTGCGGCTAACTGAAGCCACTCATTTGGGGCTGTACTGTTACGGTTTTCAAGGGATGCGGTGGTACCAGGTTCTTGGGCTGGTAGTGAGCTGCGCCCTGTTGCTTCATGCAATAAGCAATGATCTCGGCATAATAAAACAGTTCCCAACTTAGTCATTATATTGTCGGAAATGATAAAAAAGGCATACATGTAGGAAGGCTAGGGACCTGCTTAGGTTGGATGTTTTCAGTTATACATCCCAACAAAGTCAGCCTAGAGCTTATGATGCTTGCTTTTCAGGAGGATTTACAGTGGACCAAGGCGTTAAGGAGCGGGACTGCTTGAGGGTTTACTTGTGGGCTCACTGTGGCACAGGTAGATAGGGGAGTCAACGCCAAAGCTGTAGCAGAAGGGTAAAGCCTACCCCATGGTAGAACATCTATTCTGCCTTGCAGTCCGGAACGTGTGTTTAAGGTGCGTGGTGATGTTGGCTGACTCCTCCATGTTGCTACCAGCAAGTTTGTAAATAAGAATTTTAATAAATGCTATGGCCTATTTTATACCCACAAATGGTTGTGGCTATTGTCTAGTTGGGAGATTGGTCCTCTATACATACACACGCCCAATACACAAAATGTGCAAATCTGGCTAATGCTCGGTCTTGCCAAATCAGAAAGGTATAGGACAATGTTCTCTTGTTCTGGTTAGCCTTTTTACTAACACACACATTTGTAGTCAAATGTGGTTTGAACATATTAGACAGAAATAGATTAATCAGTATAACTTTCAAATTGCTTGTTCACTGATTGTGAAATTCTATATGCTGCGTGTTAGCTCAACAATTATCACATGTATGTTTTGTGATTCAAATTATCAGTAATTTATAGCTAAAACTAGCGACTTACCCATCAAAAAAATGACGGCAATAAAATTGTTAGGCAGGTAATGCTTTTTGCTACACAAAGTAAGTATTTTGGTTGTGTGATTACCTTCTGCACTCATTGCGATCCTCGCGATAAACGCCTTCGACGCTCATTGCAAGGCTCTTGGTTGGTGTATTTTTGGTTATCAGAGCTCCTTTGGCGCTCAATGCAAGGTTTGCGCTGATGGCCTCTTGGCGTGCATTGCGAGCCTCTCCCCTGGTGTAGTTGTGATCTGTAAAAACATCATTTTTTTCGGCAGCCATTTTTTCTCTTGCTTAGGGGATTTTCGTGTGTTGAAAGTCTTTAAATTGTATTTAATTTGGCCTCATTCCCAGACGTCCTGGCTGTCCCCCCTTGCTGTGCGTGTATTTTGTCTTTTATTTTAGTTTGTATTTTGTGTGTTTTTCATGTTTTTCGCTGTGCGTGGTGCGGCCATTAAGTTCATATTTTTTGCGGCTTTTTTATAGGCAATTTTTTCAAATTGCTACGCGTATACTGTGAATTGTGTATTTGAGTTTTGTCTTGATGTGTAGTTCCGCGAGTTGTAGGTATGATGCGCAAGTCGTGTGGGGTCGTAGGGATGACCGCCTACATCGCTCATCTCTGCCAGCGTAGTGAGCGCCTTTGGCGCTCCCTGCATAAGTCATACAATGTTGAAGGGATGAACGCCTATGGAGCTCATCTCCACCAGCGCAGTGAGCGCCTTTGGCGCTCCCTGCCTAAGTCAAACTGGGTCGTAGGGAGGAGCGCCTACGGCACTCACCTCCATCCGCGCAAGGAGTGCCTTTGGCGCTACTTGTCTGGCTGCAACCGGATTTTGGCAAGGTCGCACTGCTGAGAACTATATATGTGATAGTAACTTGAATTCTACAACAATGCTTACACTACTGTATAAATTAAAAAGTAATAATAATACTGTCATGTCCTCCAGTCTGTGTTAGGTCACTTGTTGGCCCTTACCCCTCCATGCTTCATGCAACATCTTTGGTGCACCTGCTCTTCATCTCACCTGTGCTTGCATGCATGCCTGCATCTGGTCCTCACCATGTTTGACACATTTTCTGATGTTATGCATCACTAGAGGATGTGCCAAAGCAATTGCCATTATTGATGCACATGCATGCTGTCACTCACATGATGCAAAGTGTGCACCAATTATGGTTCCTATTTAGTCTGCTGAAACTGAATAACAGTGCTCATTGTTTTGCTCTCCTGCTTAATCTAGGCGTTATCTATGTCATATATTCTGATTAGCTTTTGTGACCCTTGGCTTTGTTTTGACAGATATACCTTTTGGCCTCCTGACATCTGGCTTTGGCATATGATTACATTGTTTCTGGTTGCCTAAGCCATGGCTCTAATTTCCAATGACCATTCATTTACCATTCTTTGTCTTCTGCCTGTCCCAATTCATGGACTATGCAACTATTATATTGCCTCTGGTAACTTTGCAGAAGTGATCCGTCCTTGCTACCAGTTTTTTTTCATAGCTGTACCAATACATAATCTGTGTATGAACTGATTCATGACAGATATATAGACTGAAGTATTTTCTATTGGCTACATGGTATTCTAGCCCAGTGCATCTGGGATGGTTCACAGTTACTTAAGTCTACATACAGTGTCATGATTTACTTATGGGGGCCAGGGTGGGACTCTCCTGTATCCCACAGCAAGGGCCTGTATGATCCAAGAGCGAACTGTCACCGCCCTGAACTTGTGGATTATTTTGCTCTATAATGTATGTGATGATCTGAGGGTAGGGGCTATACAAGCCCAGAGCCACCTATTATAGACTACAGGTTATCTACCCATAAGGACCGTTGGGTTCTTTGAAATCTAGGCACCAGTACCCTGATGTCTGGCTTCTGCATTTGTCAGAGTCTCTCCATCAGGGAATCAGCGCTTCCAGGAATCACAGTAACCTTCCTGTGGTAGTGATCAGGACAGGTTACCTGTAGGGTAGAGATATATTCAGTATCGCAGCCACCCAGCAAAACAAGAACAAAAGAAAGAGACCATACGATTTCTATATGTCTCTGCTGAACTGATTTATTTTTGAAAATGACAGCAGTATTTATAGGGAATAAATACAGACGGGGTGTGCACAATATAACAAATGAGAGGAGGTGGCAGACAAGCAAAAGAGATAAACTCCACATGGGTCTAACAGTAGTTTCCTGAGTGTATAGCCTTAATTTCTAATATACATCCTGCCATCTCTAGCACATATCACATGGGATTAACGTAATCTGGCAAAAAAATGGAACAAAGCATATTTATAAATACAATAGAGGTGGATAATCCATTGCTGGAGTCAAGCAGTCTGGTGGCTCAATGGCCAAACACCCAGGCTTAGAAAAGGGGGTTCATGACATTACTCCCCCTTCCAGACAGCAGTTCTGGGGCTATGATCCTGATGGATGATAGGCTTGAACTGCAGCCCATGGCCAAGTCCAAGTCCCCATCCAAAGAAGGAAAAATGTTGGCCCAAATGGCCACTGCATAAATCCCAGTTCATGACCTCCTCCTGGAGGGGGTAGTAGGTTTGCCTGGTTCGTGAGTGGTTGCACATCTTTCAGGATAATATCCACAGTCTCTAACTCCATTGCTTTCAACAACCCACCCCAAATTGCAGGCATCTATCTTGGGGACACATCCAGGGTCTCGGAAAATAGAATCCCATCCAGGAGCCTACTGCTACCCCCTTGGCCACAGGCAGGTAGTGGCTCTGGGGTAATCCATCTAGGGATCAGCTCAGATGGGAGTAAAAAGCACTTCCACACCGGCACACACGGGGTAGCAGACTTCGCTGTGGTCAGAAGGGCTGGTAAGGTTGGGATCACCTCTGCTACTAGGGTATGCTGTGTCAGGTCCTCTGGTACCGTGGGCCGCTTGCCCATATTCTTTAACTCTGGGGCTATCTGGACTGAAGCGATCCCTGTCAGCCCTGGCAACTCTGCAGGGTTTGGGAGTGGAGCCTCATCAACTTGCTCATTCCTTAGGGTCTCAGGGCCAGTGCACTCACCTGAACCTATCTGGATCCACCTAATCCATGCTGGGCAAGAGCTTCAGGGTCTCAGGGGATAACCCCTCTCCTGATAGCCTCATGCCCCAATCTGGCATCACACTCTCTATGATCTTCCGCGCTGTGCAAATAGTATTTACAAGCGCTCTGCAGTTCCAAGGACACACTTTGGATCTCCCTACAGCACATCCGGGAGCCCTTCCACCAGTCCAAGCCTGTAGAAGGAGGGCCCTTGTGATGCAGGAGTTGGTAAGCATTAGGTCCACATACTCATGTTCCAAGTCGCGAGCCAACCACACCAGGACCTCAAGCCGTTCTACTAGCTTCTCACGCGGCTGGAGCCCAAGGGAAGCCATCTGCTGATTTAGAATAGCTGTCCACCTATCCTATTCTGTGGCAATCCATTGCCTTCACGCTCCAGCATACTGGTGATGAGGCTCCTTTTCTCCCTGATCACCTCTGCTCTGCAGGCCTCCATGTGGTCCCTGACCCCCTCTATCCAGGGCTGGCGTTCCTTGGACCTGGATTGAAGGTTTGGCAAAATACATAATAGGGGGTGTACCCAATGTAACAAATGACAGGGGGTGGCAGACAATCACGAGGGATAAAGTCCATATGTGTCTAACAGTAGTTTCCTGAGTGTAATAGGCTTAATTTCTAACACACATTCTACCGTCTCTAGCACATATGCGATGGGATTAACTTAATCAGGCAAACAATGGAACGAAACAGATTTACAAATACAATAGAGGTGGTTATGCAGATAATTCATTGCTGGAGTTACAATGTACTATTTTATTATAACCATAATAACCTGTGTAATGTTAGGCCTAAGGCCCTGATCTGGTACCCCGGATCTCCAAGGAGCATGGCCTGTGAGTATTCGGGCCTAATAAGAATTCATTATATAATGTTCAGTGTTCAGGTTGTGGTTAGGACATGAAACGGTTATGCCAACCCCGTTAAAAAAACGACCAAAGTATTTATTAATGCTATAATGTTTGCAATAGTGGTTTGGTCTAACAGGATGATTTGGGTAATTGTCTAAAGTTTAAATAATGTATTTGCACTTAAAAGTAGTCCATTCAGACGTTGTGACACTTGTTGTCTGGAATTTATCATGACCAAAAGTTACTATTTACTGCTCCATGTTTAATGACAGCAGAAGAGCAATTTATTAACTGGGCTGACTAATTCATATAAATAAGCAGAGATAAGAGTATTGATAGAAAAAGATAGAGAGAGATGAGAGTATTGATAGAAAATGTATAATCAAAACAAGGGAACTTTCCAGACCACTCCAAATACATTTGGAAACCCTGAAGAAGATGAAACAAGCCTTGATTGCTCAAGAGTGCAGGCCTATACTGGGGGATGTTTTTTTTTTTTAGTTATTGTTAAGTTATTTGTATACTGCCAGAATAAACGTCAGTCTGCTGTAGCTACTAAGAAACGGTGTAATGTGATTTCTCCTGTTTCTCCATGACTGATGTCCTGATCTCAATTGCTGGGTGCTGAGATAAATATAAAGTCACAACCTGCAGATTGCTCCCGTAAGCTACAGTCGGAGAATTAGGGGTATACTGAGCCCCTCGTCTATTGGGTCATGACATACTTTATGAAAGTAACTATATTTTATGAAAGTTTTGTTTCAGTGAGAAATGAACCAAAGCACTTGATCTTCCTGTTGCTAAATGGCCTTTGATTTCTTTAGTGGTAACTGAAAATAAGCATATCTTCATTTGCTTTGGAATTCATTCCAGCTGAGGATCAGAACCAGAAAATTAGGTTTTAGAGAGTAAACTGTGCACAGGGATGAGTGTCTTACAAAGTCCAAATTGTGGTTAATGTTGCCAGGCTGCCTCATAAAAGTGAGACTTGAAATCAACCACACACATTATAGAATCCACCCCTGTTAACACTAATGTGGTTTACTGGAGGTGATTAGACAAGTATCACGGCTATCACCCAAGCAACTTCTTCTTCTAGTTCCTGATGGTATGATGAAGCACACCTATGAAACAAGTGAAGAAAGTTTCAGTACTAAGTATTCCATATCATATATTTTTTCTGTTACTGAAAGCAAGGGTGATAACAGTGTGGTCACAATGTACTGTGAAGTTTTTCTCTTTCCTTCCTTGACTAATACTCAAGTGTCAATACATTATATGTTAATAACAGCAATGGCTGAAGTGTAGATACATTAATGTATCGTATTGCATACTTCTAAATGTGAGGACAACAGATATAGTTTTTGTTTATATCAACTCAGGCTGCAAATGTGAGAAGTGTAGATAGCTTGAGGACTACAATACAGCCTTTTTCACATTACCTCAGGGGTAGTGTCACTCAACACCAGATATGTGAGTGTTTTTTAGTTAGGGGAAAATTAACTCAGATTATTTGAAAAGAGGACACAAAAAATAGCAAAATTAAACATGTGCCAGCGCTATGGAGCAGTATGTCTTTCCCATGAAAGCTTTGACCCATATAATGTATATATAATATAATATACACATATATTATACATATATAATGCATATGTATATACTTTATACTTTAAAAGTTTTGAGGGGCACTGCAGCACTTGGTTCCCCCAGAGCAGGGCCCCGGTGCATTGCACTGGGTGCATTGGCAGTAGATCCACCCCTGCTGCCTGTCCTGGGAGTAGGGTTAAATTTCACCACTCAGGGCCAAAGTTTTTTTTCTCCTAAAATTGTATCCCCCAAGATTTTTTTGCTTTCCTACACCCATGCCTTTGGTATATCATAACACGAAGTTTCCTTCCCCCACCATTTTGCACAGTATGGAGGAAGGAGTGAGCATGCAGTTTCAACAACAATTTCACAGTAACTAGACTGATCCTCAAGGGGTGTTGAGCAGGTATGAAATCACATTATTTATAATGCTCTTAAACATTGGAGCAAACCCTGTATTAATTATACTGTCACATTACTAATGCACCAAATGATTTGTCCTTTCATCCTCCTCATACATCCCCCTAGTCTTCTATCTACTTTATAAGCTTCCCTTTTTTTGTGCTATTTTCCTTTCCGTTTCCTATCTCCCTCTATTGTTTTTCCTGTGTATTCCTCCCTTCCTTTTCTTCACCCTTATTTCTCTTTGTCTCTATATTTCTTTCTTTTTCTTCATTTTGTTCAGTCTCCCCCTCCCTGACAGCCTCATTCCCCTGGCCAGACTCAGCTCTGACAGCTTTAAGCTGCTCTGTGCTCTGAGCGTCTGGCTGTGTTAATATGATTTATAAGGACAGTATAACACTAGGCACATTGCAGTCTGTCACCGCAGTCTCTCTGATTAAAATTCTGCTCCCTCCCCGACTGCAGCAAGCCACAAATGGAATATTCTACATAATTTCCGAAAATGCTTGTTTTTATCACCCATTTCTTCTGCATCAGGTGACCTGAGATTCACAGCTACTGACTCCCTCATCGTGCCTTGGCTTTTACTAGGTCAGATTTACCATGTTCCTGGTCCATTTTATTACCTGGCTCTTAACCACTTTAATGCTGGATGTCAAAGCAGCATAAATGACTGAACTATGTAAGAATAGTAATAACCTGACGTATCGCGTGGTGTCCTACTGCGTGTTTCAATAAAATGAACTTAGAAAGCAGAGATTTGAATTCATTGATTATTTAAGTACAGTCATACAGTAATTAAAGTCACACATGACAAAGCACCATAATCTATTAATGTTTATAAAAGATCCTCACTGGCATTCTCTCTTGAATAAAATACTTGGACACGCTGCTAGATCAATTAAAATGGCAATCTCGGCAAAACTATGAGCCGGAGTTAATTTACATAATTTGAATTAGGTGCTCAGGCGGACAGGATGGAATTTCTATGCACTTGTTTGATTTTCAATGGAAAGCATCTCAGAACATGTTTTATAATTCTTCTATTAAACCATTAAGTACAGAGCCAGATTTACATATCTGGCTCAGATTGCATAGGTTTCTCTCTTACCATTCCCTCTCCCAACCTAAACTTCTGCCAAGTGACATTCATATGTGTGCATGGGTATGTTTTTGTGAGTGGTTGAGAGAAGTGGCCCAGTTCTAACAATAAATCTGGCCCGACCCTCTATACATAACCCTAAGACCACCACTGTACCTTTGCAGCTTATACCCTGTACATTGTACACAACAGCATTTACAATCACATGCTCCCATAGGAACGCTTATAAGGCTGCCATGGATGTATAGTAATTCTTATGAGAGAACATACTGACATATTACATTGTTCCCCCAACATAACACAAGCAGGATCTTCCATGCTATTAGCCAGAGTTTTGTCACCTAAGGAAGATTGGCTTATGAGCACTCGTAACAATACTTATTGTGTTATGTAAGCAGCTAAGAGATTGAAATACAGAGTAAGAACAAATAAATAAACAAAGTAGTTCCTAAAGCAGTCAAGTTAAAGAACGTCAGTAAATATTGCAGTATGAACTATTTTCACTTCAAACATTGACTGTGCCATGCTTTGTAACTAACCCACAGGTTAGGAATTTGTATTATAGAGAGTAGGAGGTTTGTTTATTTCTGCTACATTATTTTTTTCACAAGTCAGTTCACCCGTAAATTAATCAGTCTACATATTCTATATTAATAATCTTTATAACAAATGTTATCATTCTTACCTGATCCCTATCCAATTTACCCTATACCCCATAGCCACTCTACACCCTAACACATCATCTATCCCTCAATACATATCCCCAACCCCTAACACATACACCCACCCATACCCCCTTGTTACACAGCCCCTGATACCTACAACACACATACCCCTATTACATATCAAATATTATATACCCCTCACCCATACCTCTTGCTACATACTCCATTCCATTACTCCATTATCCCTGTACCCAACACTGTTAGAAGACACATGAAATACATATAGCACATAGCTGTTTTTTTTATACAAAACATTTACATACATGAGTGGGGGGTGATAGCATATGCTTCTGAGAGTTTCTCTTTGCATGCATCTATGAGTGAGTGGTGTGACCCTTTTGTTTGGAGGAAGATTGAGGGGAGGAACGAATCGGAGGAGTAAAGTTGGAGAGATACAGGGAGCTAAGGGTAGATTAAGAGAGAGAGAATGGGAGAGGAAGAGAGAGGGAGACGTGCGAGGAGAAATGTGGTGAAGAGATGAGAAGAGAGGACAGGTGAGAGGATCGGGAGAGGGGGAGGAAGTTTGATGTACCCTTAGAGTAGACACAACAGAGGTAAGGACAGTGAATCAGCCCAGGAAGGTCCTGATCCCCAGATACAGTGAGAAGACATGAGGCTGACAAAGAAGCACAGGCCCAAATTACTCCCTTTACTGCTTTACTTTACTGAATTTACTGCCCTCCTAAATGTCATCCATAATCATTTGTATATCCTCATTGAGGCTCAGAGGTCGGAGCTAGTCAGAAGGCAAGGATATGGAGTGAGATGGCAGCAGAGGTCAGTGTTGTAGGAATTCACTTCTATGATACAAAGCTATGATGATCGCGAGCCATAGTCAAGTAGAAGATGGCTGAGAAAGCTGCAAGAGGAATAGGTGGTTTTCCCGCTATATTGGTGGGCTATATACCACGTGAGAGGATCTCTTGAGTTTACTGGACATGGACTGGACTGAGACTCTGCAAGGTGAGTGCATTCATCACTAATCATACAACATATTCATCAGTCCTATTCACCAAACATAAACCCATTTCCCTTATGTACCTGTACTAAAGATTATTACACTCCTTCCCTCAAAATCAATAAAAAATATTTTGTAGAAAAAAATAATTTTATGGAATTGATAAAGCTCTTAAAAAAGCAAATAGTATAATGCATATAATTTATTTTATGAACAGTTACTTGTCTATGGACAGTGTATGTGTTAAAGGAATACACATTTGGCATACATGTTTTTAAAGGGACATGGAAGGTTTCTGGATTTCACTTAGAATAAAATATACCTATGTATCTATTTAAATTTGTGTATTTTATTTTATTCTATATTATATATATATGTGCGAGTGTGTATAAAGCTACTTTATATTATACTGTATATTCTATTTAGTTCTAATTGGTGCAGCACAGTTGATTTGTTACACCTAAAGATGCTGGTGGAGAAAAATGGTATTATCACAACAGAGATGCACATGTTAAGGTGCACCCAGGGGGGCAGCTAAGGAGCTTGTGTCTAGGGCCCCAAATATGCAAATCAGACGCTACTTGTAGGATGTGCTATCCAATGAACATTAAAGATAGAAATGTATATAGATCAAGAGCTCATCATTAAACACTAATCCTAATGCACTATTTTGAGATCAAAGATCAGTAATAATCTATTTGCACTGTATTAAATTACCTTATAGTTGATAGATAATACTGTATAGCATTGGAAGCAGTGCTTGGAGATCAACAGCAAGTCAGATTGTATATTTCATACACAAAATCTAAACCTTACTAAACTTTATTTTTATTTACCACAGAGAGCATTGCAGAGCGGACATTTTGACATTTTTCAATTACTGTACTTTTCTGTGTGTAGGTGAATGGGATTTCCTTCTCCTAGGCGATAGTCATTCTGGTATACTATCCAGATGAAGAAAAGCTGCAGGTGCTAATACTGCTAGGTCCATTTTAAGAATTCAATTCTTGGAGAATCCCTTCTCTAAATCAAAAGTTATTCGGGTGTACTGACCAGATGTGGGTGATATGTAAGTGCTATCCATTTTTGCAGTGTTAGGAGTTAGATAAGTTTCTTATTTTATTTTCAGTCTGCCTAATGGCTCCATTGGGTGTTATATCACTTGCTGCAAAATGGATAATGAAGGTGAAATTGTATCTATCAGATAGAAGCCAGAGGGCTTTATTAGATAAATGGATGGGGATGGAATTTACATTACACCCCTCCAGAGGCCAAGAAGCAGACTACTTGCTTCAATAAATTAAAACATTGCTCTCCAGAAATGTAAATGCCCCTCTCTCACACACAAATTTCCACCAATGTATCATGAATGACTAATTAAAAGCAAGCTTTTCCCCACTTAATTACTCAGACTCAGCTTTTAGACCCAAAGTTTTAACCACTACGATGGGTCCCCTTTAATACAACACAACATTTGCAGTTTTCTCATGTAAATACATTATAAGGGACATGAAATTTACATATTTTTTAAAGATATGCAAAAATAGAAAACAGTATAGAATGTGATGTTGGGCTTCCACAATACCCTCTCTTGGAAGCTTAATTATAGTCCACGACTGCAACAGAAGGATTGCAGAATTTAATGTACTTTAAAGCCTGGTTATCAAGGACAGCCAGTCCCAGCTTTTTTACCATCTGTCCAAAGCTCTTTCCACACACATAATTCACTGTGCTGTTCAAAAATGTGCCAATTTCAAAAATATTTTATAAAAAATGGGTAAAAGCCAGCTCTGATTTTTTTTCCACCATAAGCTGAAAAGGAAACTGCACTATGTTTTTTTTTTTTTTTTTTTTTTTATACTTCACAGCTAGGCAATATAAAGAACATTACATTTTATAATTAATATTTTTTAAAACAATAATTTATATTTTATTTTTATTTTATTTTTATTACATCTGTGATCCTCTCACCCACCCACATCATAGGTGGGAGACAGCTAGTCAAGTCATGTGGGAGTGTGGTTCCAGTAAAATACAAAGTTAAGTCATCGGGGGAGCTCTTCTGAGGGGCTCCTTTGGTTATGGTCTTTTTTTTTTTTTTTTTTTTTTTTGAACTGAGTATTTATTTAGTCAGAGGCTCATTTTCTGGGGTTGAAGATGAGGACCAAGGACTTCAATTAAGCAAGATGCATTCATAATCCAGGAAA
The DNA here is from genome assembly GCA_027410445.1 of Discoglossus pictus. NCBI lineage: Eukaryota > Metazoa > Chordata > Amphibia > Anura > Alytidae > Discoglossus > Discoglossus pictus. The sequence goes on from CM050164.1 coordinate 396,136,631, forward strand.
CTTAAATATGCCTTTGATAGAGGATAATTAATAGTGTATGAAAAAAAAATTGTTGCATGAAAAAAATCTGCAAATAACCGTTAACAAACTCACCCTGATGTTTGCTAAATCTCTTGAGTTTGCAAGCAGTTACTTTTGTTAGTTATACCCCTGACAATCTCTTCTACAAGTAGCATAACATTCATAATTTGTTTTATACAACTACAGACAACTAAAACATTTTAATACATTGTAACTATCAGTGATGGCAGTTTGTGCAGAAAGGAATCACGGGATGTGTAGTCCACCTGTAGAAGGAAGCAGGAGGAGCCAGGCACTGATCTGTAGATCTATGCATTGAGCTGCTGCTGGCATGAAGGTTAGTAAAGGGTTAAACTCTGTATCAAAATGCAGTGTTTCTAATGTTAGGTAAGCAGCTCTGGGTGTGTGGAAAACAAGTTTTATTTTTAAATAAAATAAGTTTGTATGTGTATTGAATGACTCCATGTAATGTGTGTTTCTGATATAAGCAGTGTGTGTTAGATTATAAAAAGTATAAAACTAGGGAACTTAGATATACCTTTAAGTTTTTTATTTTCAGTAGTTTTTAGTTTATTATATTTCTTGTAAGTTTTATTTTATTTTATTGTAAGTATTTTTTTTATTTTCATGTAAGTATTTTTTAATTGTAAGTGTTTTTTTATATAATTATTTTAATTTTTTAATGGCGGTTGTGTTTGGGACTATCTTGTGGACTCCATTGGCGGATAGGGTCCATGGAGTCCCACAAGGGCCTGTATGGTAGTAGTTAGGGTAATAGTACAGTAAACTATGGGGGTCAGTAGGAAACCCCATGGTATGGGGTTAATGTTAGATACCTCCATGGTAATAATATGGTATAGGGGCTAATGTTAGGTACCATAGGAATACATATTTATTAGATCACCATGGGAGTCGGTAAGAGATCGAGTGGTAACAGGTCAATGTTAGGTGCCATGGGGGTCCAAAAGGTTAAAAAAAGACAGGCACAGGAGAGCGTTGTAAATCACATATTATAATTGTCGAACTACGAGACGTTGTCACGCTTTGCGTGGTGTGGACGACTTAGACGATGAGCGCAGCGAGGCGAGATGTTAACTTGCAGCACTTACAGCCGTTAAGGCACTAAAACTCGCAGCACAGCACTTAGGCGATGAGCGCCAAAGGCGCTCATCTCTTGCGAGCCTGTCGTAGCGAGGCGAGCCGTTAAGGCACTAACACGCACAGCACTTGGGCGGTGAGTGCCAAGGGTGCTCATAGCCTGCGAGTCTCGCGTAGCAAGGCCTGCTGTTAACTTGCCGCACTTAGAGCCGTTAAGGCACTAAAACTTGCAGCACAGCACTTAGGGGATGAGCGCCGAAGGTGCTCATCGCCTGCGAGTCTCGCATAGCGAGGCAAGCTATTTAAGCACTAACACGCACAGCACTTGGGCGATAAGCGTCGAAGGCGCTCATCGTCTGCGAGCCTTGCTTAGCGAGCCATTAAGGCACTAACACGCACAGCACTTGGCCGATGACCGCAGAAGGCGCTCATTGCCTGACTTATTAATTTGCCATTCGCCAAATTGAATAGGGCTTTATATAAACATATAGCATCTTTTTTTAAAGAGTTTTTTTTAAAGAGTTTTTACTTAATGAAGAGATTTCTTTTGCAAAAAGTACACCAGAGGAGAAAATGAAAAAAGATTGTTAGCTCTTCAGACTATTGATTGATGGATATATTAATTATCATTAAGTAAAGGATATTAATTCATTAAGTAACTAATTAATTGATTATTAGTTACAAAAATATAGACATATGTGTCATTAGCGCAGAGGCTGCTCACAGGAGCACAAGTACACCAGAGGAGAGGCTTGATATGAGCACCGAAGGCGCTCAGCGCGAGGCTCGCAATGAGCGCCGAAGGTCCTCACAGTACAAAAACATTCACATTGTGTGGCAAACAGCATTCCATGGCTTCAAATTTTATTGACCGTCATTTTTTGACGGGAAGTCGCTAGTAAATATATATTATATGTTGGGTACTTTTATACAGTAAGCTACTGTTGTTGCTATGAAAGTGCTGAGAAGCTCTTCTAATGCTTCATATCACTTCCCAAAGTGACCGTGCGTCCATGATTTCCCGCGAAAACAAAGAGCAGTGCGAGATCTCATGAGTAGGCTCCGTGCACTCTCATTCAATATAGCTGCGGTACATATGGTACGTGGAACCACACACCCACATGATTTGACTAGCTGCCTCCCACGTGTGATGTAGCTGGGTGGGAGGATCACAGGAGGAGTTAGCTCTGCCAAATGGGAGCCCCTTAGACACAAGAATTTCATTTAAAATAAAATTGAAATAAATGTTTTAATAATAATTATATAAAAAAATATTTATATATACTTCCTAACTATGCAGTATTTAAAAACAAATTGTAGTTTCCCTTTAGCATATTATAGAATGGCAGAAAGTATTTTGACAAGTTTCTGACAAAGTATTTAACTGTCATTAATGTCTAGAAATAATTCAAACCTTTTGATTGATATAAATTTATATATTACGATGTTCTTCCTGCTTTAATGAAGAAAATACAATAAAATTAAATGGCCATAAACAGGTAACAAAGCATATTTGTGGGATTCTGACAAGTGTATATTTCATTTGAATTGTAACCTATACAAAATGATATCCAGCATATCACAATATGCTGCCACAATCTATCTGCTATTAAATTACAGGGAGTGCAGAATTATTAGGCAAATGAGTATTTTGACCACATCATCCTCTTTATGCATGTTGTCTTACTCCAAGCTGTATAGGCTGGAAAGCCTACTACCAATTAAGCATATTAGGTGATGTGCATCTCTGTAATGAGAAGGGGTGTGGTCTAATGACATCAACACCCTATATCAGGTGTGCATAATTATTAGGCAACTTCCTTTCCTTTGGCAAAATGGGTCAAAAGAAGGACTTGACAGGCTCAGAAAAGTCAAAAATAGTGAGATATCTTGCAGAGGGATGCAGCACTTTTAAAATTGCAAAGCTTCTGAAGCGTGATCATCGAACAATCAAGCGTTTCATTCAAAATAGTCAACAGGGTCGCAAGAAGCGTGTGGAAAAACCAAGGCGCAAAATAACTGCCCATGAACTGAGAAAAGTCAAGCGTGCAGCTGCCACGATGCCACTTGCCACCAGTTTGGCCATATTTCAGAGCTGCAACATTACTGGAGTGCCCAAAAGCACAAGGTGTGCAATACTCAGAGACATGCACACAAGCTGAAACGTCAAGACTGGGCCAAGAAATATCTCAAGACTGATTTTTCTAAGGTTTTATGGACTGATGAAATGAGAGTCTTGATGGGCCAGATGGATGGGCCCGTGGCTGGATTGGTAAAGGGCAGAGAGCTCCAGTCCGACTCAGACGCCAGCAAGGTGGAGGTGGAGTACTGGTTTGGGCTGGTATCATCAAAGATGAGCTTGTGGGGCCTTTTCGGGTTGAGGATGGAGTCAAGCTCAACTCCCAGTCCTACTGCCAGTTCCTGGAAGACACCTTCTTCAAGCAGTGGTACAGGAAGAAGTCTGCATCCTTCAAGAAAAATATGATTTTCATGCAGGACAATGCTCCATCACACGCGTCCAAGTACTCCACAGCGTGGCTGGCAAGAAAGGGTATAAAAGAAGAAAATCTAATGACATGGCCTCCTTGTTCACCTGATCTGAACCCCATTGAGAACCTGTGGTCCATCATCAAATGTGAGATTTACAAGGAGGGAAAACAGTACACCTCTCTGAACAGTGTCTGGGAGGCTGTGGTTGCTGCTGCACGCAATGTTGATGGTGAACAGATCAAAACACTGACAGAATCCATGGATGGCAGGCTTTTGAGTGTCCTTGCAAAGAAAGGTGGCCATATTGGTCACTGATTTGTTTTTGTTTTGTTTTTAAATGTCAGAAATGTATATTTGTGAATGTTGAGATGTTATATTGGTTTCACTGGTTTTTTGTTAAGTTGCCTAATAATTATGCACAGTAATAGTCACCTGCACACACAGATATCTCCCTAAAATAGCTAAAACTAAAGACAAACTAAAAACTACTTCCAAAAATATTCAGCTTTGATATTAATGAGTTTTTTGGGTTCATTGAGAACATGGTTGTTGTTCAATAATAAAATTAATCCTCAAAAATACAACTTGCCTAATAATTCTGCACTCGCTGTATATATATATTTGTCTAGCAGATGTCACAGATGATTGCAAAGGGACACAGAAAAGCCTTTTTACGAATAAGCTATAACAGAGGGTATGCTTGAAAACTGTAAACAGATTTAGCTTAAATTTTTTGCTATGTGACCTTTCTTTCTCCCGTGTTATTTTTGGCAATTGTGTGGAATAGGTTTCTAATGCAACTTTATGACACGTAACATAAATAGAACAATTAGGGATGTTTGTTGTAATTATTTTGGGTATCAAACCACTTCTGAGGGCTAATAGTAAATTAAACAAATATTTATTCAGTTTCAAAATAATCCTTTTTTATCATATGTTTTACCATTCTTTTCTAGGATCCTGAAAGAACATTGAAAATAGTACTTGTGCTTAAAGAGAAAATGTTTTGTTTTTTTTGGCGCTCAAAGTAAAGTGAACCTTTGTGCTCCTAATGCATACCATATTGTAATCTTTCTCTCCTTCCGAAACCCCAAACTTTTCCCTCATTCTCTCCCCACAAACCAACTGTCACATCGCTCTTTGTTTTCCCATCAACATCTTGAACCCTATGTCTTTCTCTTGCCTCAGCCTTCTCCTAAACCCACTGTCTCTTTCTCTCCCTTCAGTCTCCTCTCCTCTCTGTGACAAACGGCGCGAAACGCGGACAAACAACATGCCCCCGACGCAGCTGATTGGCTGACGGCCTCACAGGCTCCAATGGGTCACGCAATGCTACGTGCTGACCCAGGAAGCCTGTGCAGCCTCCGCGTCAGACATGATGCATGCATGATCCATTTAGGCTAAGATGATAAATAACGGTCACGACGACTGAAATGGGAGAACAACGGGCCACAGCTTTATTTATAAACAATTGTATATAACAACACATAACTTTATTTACACAAAATAAGGTAATACTTTTTCTGCGTGACCTCACGCTTTGGGCCCTGCCCAAAGCCCCAATGCTTATATTAAGCACGCCCTGTGAGGTAGGGCCAAAGTCCACTTAGGCCAGTGGGCCGGGCAACTCACCTCCCGCCACGGAGCACGCAAAGGACACCTCCCAAGACTGCGATCCCCCCCTGCTGGCTATCAAAGCCAAGGCCCGTACGACGCTCTCCCTAAATTCTAACATCATTAACTCCAGCCCGATTTCTGTAAGATGAACTTTGTCCTTACTCAAAAAATCGTCGGCACCGACCGGCTCGAACTCCTTATAGCGGATGGCGACGAACCCCAACTTTCGAACGAAACTTGCCAGCTGCTGGTTGATCTTCTGTCTTGATTTATCCAGACTGACCGGGTCACGCGCGTTACACCAGGATCTTCTTTTTATCATCTCTGACCAGATAAGAAACGTACCCGGGAACTTCTTCATCCATTTCTCCACATCTCTTTTCATGACCTTTAGCATCCTCCTCATTGGCACCGTTCCTAGATCGTTCCCGCCGGCATGAATCAATATAACGCTGGGCTGGCCGTAACGCTGCGCATATGTGTCCAACAGCCCATCCAACTGCACCGAACAAGCAAGTCCGTAACAGGAAAGCCCAGTTGTGTCTTTCCTTCCGTAACTGCGGCTAACCAGTGGGCCCAGTACACATACGAATGGCCCACGATCCACAGTTGCTTCTGTCCTCCTGAAAGCAGAAAGCAATATCCATTAGACCACTGCCCTCGGCCTCACATAGGAACGAAAGCGTTCTGACTCCCATCTACCGATGCGCTTTACTGCAGCATCGGGTAAACCTAGCCTGGCTGCCTCCGTTGCTGCTCCAATACGGAAAGAGTGTGTCCCAAACTCTGACTGGTCTAGCCCGAGCCGCTGCAATGCGCTTTTTAACACTTTCTTGAATTGATAACGGGATAACGCCGTCCTATTGGCGTGAACCAGCCGCGAACGCCATTGCCACAAGGCCATCTCATTTTGCCCACACGCGCCTGTACGCGGTCCATGTTGTTGGGGCAACAGACTGTTTAACGAGTCTCGTCACCTGGCAGCTCCAAGCTCCCAGAGCATCAGGGTGTTCGCCTGAGGGGCCAATGCCCTGAAACGCTCCTCCTGAAACCGAGAAAGGGCATAAGCAATCCCGTTCTCCACCACTGGAACGTGTCTCGCCTGGAACCACATGTTCAGGCGGAGACAGCATAGTACAAGATGACGGAGTAATCGTACTACCGGTATGGATGTTGCCGTGATGTTATTTACGGCCTCCACCACCCCTATCTTATCCGAGTGGAATATGACTCGCCGGTCCCTAAAAGCTAGACACCATGTGTGTACTGCTGCCAAAATGGGGAATAACTCGAGGAATGTAAGGTTCTTTGTTAAACCTGCTACTACCCATTCCTCGGCGCACCATCTCCCCTGGAGATGTGCCCCGCAGCCAATCGGTCCGGATCTATCCGTGTAACTCTGCGTTGGTGGCGCTCTTCTTTTGAAGAAGTGCCCGGCCATTAAACTCTGCAAGGAAAACTGCCCATACCCTTGCGTCGTCCCGCATGGTCCTGGAAACGTTAATTGCAATGCCTGCGGTAGCGAGTGACATCCTTCTGCAGAATATCCTCCCCATGGGAATAATCCTGCATGCAAAGTTTAACTTCCCTAAGATAGATTGGACACCCTCAGGGCATCTTGCAGTGCACTGAGCTCCGCTCGCATGTCCACCACTTTTTCCCAGGGAAGACTGCACTCCATTGTCGTGGAGTCGATCCGAATCCGCAGGAAGGTCAACTTATTCGTGGGGCACAGCAGGACCGATGAACAGGAAATCAGCGAGTGCGTAATGCTCCTGTACCCCCCTTCCAGACTTGCAACCCATTGCAAGAATTTGACGAAAGCCTCGAAGTAAGCACACGAGATTGAGCACCCCATGGGTAGGCATAGGTCGACGAAATAGCTGCCATCGACGAAACATCCTAGCAGCCGGTGGCTCCACCGATGGACCGGCAGCAACCTGAATGCTGCTTCGATGTCCACTTTCTCCACGAACGCCCTGGCACCCGCCTGCCTGACCATCTCGACCCCCCGTTTGAAGGATTCATAAGATACAGTAGCCTGGTCTTTTGATATACCGTCGTTTACCGAACGGCCTCTGGGATAGGAAAGGTGTTGAATTAATCTAAATTTTCCCTTCTCCTTCTTGGGGACAACCCAGAGCAGAGACACAATCAAATCCTGAATAGGAGGGGATGCAAATGGACCCGCCATCCGGCCCAGTTTGACCTCGTTACGAACTTTGGTTTCCGCTACCCCTGGGAATTCCCTAGCCGACCGCAAGTTCGGGACCAAGAGACCCTGAATATCTATACCGCATGGAATTCGGAAGCCCTCCCGGAAACCTTCTTCCAGGAGGCGAGCAGCGTTGGCATTGCCTGCCAATCTACCATAGCGGTTTAGCCATGGCAGCATGGCGGGGAGGCGTATGGGCGTCCTGCCCTTTTGCAGGAGGCTCTCCACCTCTACTACCGTCTTTTGCTCTGCCGCATCTGGCAAGGGGATGCTCTCCCCCGCAGGTAGAACATGCGTGCTTGAACCTGCAATTTGGGGCCCATCTACAGACCCCCTCGTTGTATGCGAAACAGGTCTTGAGACCCGTACACGCGGTGGGGGTGGGGCCCTTTGCTCCACCGGACCCGCTCCGAAATGGCGGCGTGACTCACATCAGTGTCATAATGTTCAACCAGTATGCCACCGCTTTGTCACTCCACGCCATGGTTGGCCTGGAGGCCAAGTACTTGTGCAATTCCTCGTCATACCGCCACCAAGCCATGCCCCCATAGACTTTGTGGGCGTTACGAATTTCGTCTATGTAAACGAACAAACCCAAACTCTGTTCAGGGTGTCACTCGCATAGTACACAGGCCCAGATGGAGAAGGCTGGAAGCCATGTATCGAACGTCCTTGGCAGCCTCCTAAAGGACTTCCGACGATCATCTCCCTCCCTGAGGCCCCTCTCGCCCACTTCCAGTTGTCTGGACATGGAGAGAAGGGAGAACAATTCTACGAATTCCCTCCTCCGGATCTTTTCCTTAACCTCTTGGGTAAGATGCGCACTTAAGTTATCCAACGAGCACAAGACTATGGGTCTCATGGATGCATTGGTAACCGCTGCGTTGGTACTGCCAGCCACCGGACCCCGGGACCCCCACCGGCTCGGGTGACCTGACGGTCCCTATGTCCGCGGCCGGAGCTGCCTGCGCCGCCACCCCACTAGTGGATGGCTGGGGCCATGCGCTCTTCGCTAGCTCCCTATCCGAGAGCCCATCTCTTGCTCACTGACCGTAATGTTGTGTGTAGCTAACAGGGTCTTAAGAGACTCAAAAAACCCAGCCTTTGTGTGCGGGAGTTCTCTTTCTCCCTTTTCTGCTGCGCTACCCAACATTGTGCGCTCACCTGCTTCCGGAAGCCTTGGAGTGGAAACAGCCAACGGGGTATCCCTGCGTCTTTCCTGACGCTCAGGGGACTCTGACCGTCTGGCCCTCCGCGGGCTCCTCCTCTCTGATCCAGTGCAGGCACAGCTGCACCGGCAGGATCTCCTGCTTCTCGATCTGGATCTCCTTCCGAACCTGTGGGTGCAAGAGGAACAGTCACTAGCTCTACGTGACCTGCATGCCCGTGCCCATACCATCCGCTCCTTCCCTGAGGAGTGGTCCTGGTCACCTATGCTTGCGCGGCTGGAGTAAGCTAGCGCCGCAGCCTCTGCCGCCCCCCGTATGGGTTCCCCTGAGACTTCATTAGGCGTTGTAAGGTCTGACTGTTGGTCGGTCTTGGACCCCTTTTGCTGTGGCCTAAACGTCTCGCCCTCAGTCTCAGCTCTAGTACGTCTTAGTGGCGTGTGTGTGAATAGCAGGGGACTGTACCTGCTTGTAGCCTTCCTGGGATGGGAATATGTCCCCCTGGCACCTCCAGTATTGACCAGGCCACCAACCACTGCAGGCTGTTCCTGTTCATTGTGCTGAGGGCCAAGCGCAGAAGCCATGGGGGGTCCCAGCCTGTCCTGCACCCACCTGACCCCTTGGCTTAGGGCCCGGGTCCTAACCTCAGCCAGTAAGGCCTCTAAGTCATCTGCATCCATGATATAACGCAAGTGGGCACACAGGGGGAACACACCAGACAGCCCAGCAACCTTATAATAAACCACACAGCACAGGAGGAACAGGAACAAGACAACACAAAACTGAGGAAAGAATGACACAAAACATACAAGCAGAGCCTGACAGTATTGCCCCTTATGTGCTAGTAAGCTGGGGATCAAATCTCAGTATTTAACCTTCCTACTTTCAATCTATTGCTGCAGGACCTCAGACCTCCGTCCGTTTCAGTCGGGAGACCGCGCTGCTGTGACAAATGGCGCAAAACACGGACGAACGACACGCCCCCGACGCAGCTGATTGGCTGACGGCCTCACAGGCTCTGCTGGGTCATGCAACGCTACGTGCTGACCCAGGAAGCCTGTGCAGCCTCCGCGTCAGACAGTACAGTACTTTCTAGACATTCTAGTATATAGTACATTTTTGTGTACAGTATTCTTTTTATAATATTCTCTTTTATTATTTTTTTGTTAGCTCAGTGGACTGCCACATTTATTAGTTTCGTGTATTGTAACCTGTCTGTCAAGAATTTGATACATAATACTGTAAATTGATGAAGTCTGATGGCAAGTACACCTAATTTGGGCTGATATACCACAGTGTACAGGACAGGACTTTATAGTTATTACTGTAAGGAATGACATACTGTACGTACTATGATCAATAAGTATAGTACTGTACTAATGTTTTAAAACCAATACAGTCCAGTTACAGTGTATTTAGATTATAAATATACCTGTACACCTGTGCTACTAACGAACCAACAGACCTCTTGCGCATGCTCAAACTCCAAGGCGAACTTAGTAAGTCAGCAAGTTCGTAAACCCAGGGACCACCTGTACTATTTTTTATTTTAATGTACTGTAAGCACAGTTGATTATATTCATTCATAGTCACATATAGAGAATTAGTGAGATTCTTTCTTCACATTTAGCAGCTACAGTAAATGCAGTAGCACCATTTGATATATCAATATATGCTTTGATATTACCCATTATATAATTTAGTAATGTTTCATTATAAATAGACTGATTGTATGTAACATGCTATGGGTTCCCTGGTGGTCTAGTGGTTAGGTCCCGGTGCTTTCACTGCTGCAACCTGGGTTTTATTCCAGTCCGGGAACCAAGAGGTCACACCACCCTAAAGCCATGCAGGGTTGGGCCTGGTCAGTACTTGCATGGGAGACCACCTACGAATACCAGGATCTGTATACTGTGGCCCACTGGAGAAGGAACTGGTAACCCACTCCAGTATCTCTGCTATAGTGGATCAGCATGGTGTGTTACGGTCCATGAGGTCACGGGAAGTCGAACATGACTGAACACCACAAACACATGTAACTTGCTTGACCAGTGAGACAATAGTCTTTCAATATACAGTGGTGTTTGCTTGCAATATAATCAAAGCTCTGCTCTGGTCATTGATGCATTATTAAATTTATGATTATGTATGGTGTATCATTACAATTTTCCAATTTGTTCATTTTATGAGGAATTATATTATTTCAACACTTTAATAATATTATTATATTAAGGTTGTAAAGAGCAGGCCAGTCAGTTTTCCTAGCACATAGTTATGTGTAACAGTGTTTATAAAATGATAGTAATGAAATTAAATCTGCATTACACTGTGACAGAAACTGCAGGCATTATATAGGACTGTGTTGTAGTAAACATGTTCTAAAACCAATAAAGAAATTCCAGTAATTGAAAGCAGAGCTTTTCAGCCACAGTTCTCAAGCATAATTCTGGGTTCCACATAATTTTTCAGCTACTCAAAAACTTACAACACATATAAAGATTTTGGTGTTAAAAAAATACATTAAAATGACTATAATATTCAATTGAAACACAATACCTTTATTCGCAGACATGTCATTTTACCTTATTCAAAATGTAACAATATTTCATTAGCTTCTCGCAGCTCCTTATTGAAGTGAGCCTCACAGTATTCACTAAGATTTGCTCATTGTAATGAGATAGTGATAGGAACACAAAGCTCACGGTCAATTGCAGGCATCTTGTGCCCATCTCTCAATTTACATGAATGCAAATCACAGATATCACTAATATAGTTGTCGTACTGCGAGTTATCGTTCCGTTGTGGCCTGTAGGGCCTCAACTTCTCGCCTCGGGCACGCCGTGGGACTTAGGCTGCAATGAGTGGGCAAGTAACGTATGAACATTATATTTTGAGCCATATAGGAAAAACGTTTGTTTTTGCTTTCTTTTTTTTTTTTTTTTAAGCGCTGTTGTTTATACAGATCAAATAACAATTTGTAAGGTACTCTGAAAGTTCCTGTACTATCCCCTATTAGTAGAGAGATATCAGACATAGATATAGAGAAACATTGGACGTAGAAATAGAGACTTTTAGACACAATGTTAGACAAAGAGAGAGACTGAGTGAGAGATAGATGAAAATCCAGATTTCGAGACAAACAGAGACATACAGATATAGAGATAGACAGACAAGCAGAGATGGAGAGATTGAAGAACTCATAGTGGGACAGTGAGACAGAGATATAGAGAATTTAAGGGGCATATTTTGGGAAATCGAGGCACAGAGACAGACATGCAGATGAAGACTCAGGAAGAGATATATAGGGACATACAAACAGGGAGACATACTGACAAAGAGTGATGGACAATGATGTTTTCAATCAAAGAGACAGGCAGATGAAGATAGTGAATGATATAGATGCAGATAGGAAGAGATAGGCAAGGCCTGTCACTGAATGTCATATACCTGTAAAGTATTTGTAGGTCTCTACTAGTTTTATATTAATATACAAGGTCAAATCTATCCTGATGTTATTGGAAACATTAATGTTGCTAGCAAAAAATGTGCTTAAGAAAAGTGAAAGCTAGAATTGGACGATTTTTTTGTCAAGCTTCAAAGCCCTGGGAGTGCGGGCGGATGCACGCTCTCACACTGCATTGCTTTTTAATTAAGCTGTTAAGGTCACTGGCAGCAAATGGGGCGAGAACAAGGAAAAGTGTGAAAAAGAGAGGAGCTATAAAAAGGGAGAATGTTATATGTAGGAAGATGGAGCATTTTTTAAGCAGCAATACATGGATTAGATGTGTAATTGAATTAAAGATAAATATCATAACTTCCTCTCCAAGCCTTGGATTATTCTTTGTGCTACAACACTGCATTTACACATATGTCAGACTCTTATTGTTCAATGAAATGTCAGCTACAGGCTGTCAATTTGAAATAGTAACTTCCTATTAAGGCTATACAATGAAAGAAATATATTTGTAAAAACTGAGTCCTTGTGGACTTCCATGATACTTTGATGAAGGTTGTATATACCGTATGTAAGTAAGCACATTAACATTGCTGCATTGAGCGTGTATGTTTTTATAATGTGCAGAGTGAGAGACTAAATTCTAAAATGTATGTAATACATCTCATCTTCCTACTCCATCATAGATAAGATAACTATAGCAAGAAAAAATTGCAGGATGGATGCACATCAAGTGATTGCATAACATATCGCTGAAGTGTCATAGCTATAGTATGCTGTTTGGAATAACACCTGATACTGAGCAAGAATGTTTATAAAGTTAAAAAAGGCAGGGCCCTATTCTATTGCATAATTCATAAATTTATACACACTTAAAACTGCTCTTAATATTGCCACATATTCTATTAGCTACTCGCAATCCGATTACGAGTTCTCCACCCACAATCACTACGGACCAGAAAAAGACGCAAAACCAGCCTTAGAAAACATTAGTTTTAGCACAGCTCGAACATTACGAGCTCTAAATAATTAAAGTTACACAAAATCAAAATTCTGTTAGACCAGTAGCTCTAGCAAATAAAGTCGAAAAAAAGTATCAAGTTTCTGTCTACTAAATAGGACACGCAAGGGCTTTTTCAAACACTTATTAGAGCTGTAACAACTATTAAACACACAATCTTGTACTTTAAAAGCATGGGAATGCATTAGAATTAATTGCACATCAGTCTCACAAATATGCAGTTTAAATATTTTTTTAAATGTTATTTCTGGATAACATTGAACCTGGGACTAAAGGGGTTAACACATATCCTAAAACCAACATGGACTAAAACAGATGATCTAATCCATTTTATAAATTGCTTGATTGCGAGCCCAATCGGCAAATATTCCTTATTTGCACTAATGAATTCTTAGCCTCCGATTGCAGATTACGTCTAACTTCCCTGTTTTACTGACATCATGATGACAGTCTTATTTACTATTGGCTGTGTAAATAACAAAGTTGCGTAAATATGATCGTGCGCAATGAAGTCAGACTTAAAAAAGCAGGGTTTATGAGTTCACCCTTGAGGTTGGAATTTGCGAGCTGGAGTCAATAGAATTAATCTAAACATTTATTTAAAAAAAAACACCTGCAGCCAAATGTATGAGTTTGAGGCATTTGCAAGCAGCTAATAGGATATGGCCCATAGTTTTACCTTTTTTAACTATTGTATTTAATTTTGCTTTACTGAAGCCAACATTTGAATTTGCTCCTAACAGGATCAATCACCTACAGGGATCATGAATGCAGTTCTAATGGCAGCTGCCACACTGACAAGGACCTTAACAGTATACTTAAATAAAGTGCATCTTCCATAGATTCTCCAACCACCTCAGACAAGCAAGAAGAGCTTTAAAGGTCCAACATGAATGCCCTCACATACAAGACACCTAATAAAATTAAAGGTACATGGAATTCACAAGAACTGCTATGACAGAGGCATAACAATTGTGTGGCAAATCTGTTTACATTTTTATAAGATATCAAACATTGAAATCTCTTTTTTAAGTTGATTTATTTCAGAGGACATAAATAAACATATAAACCAAAAAAAATTTAAGACAACTGTGTGTTCATTCCCATGGTGCACTCATTCAGAGATTCACTCACACCTACAGAGATTGTGGGAAGTGGCAGTGCTAGTGCTGGTGCAGCAGGTGCAGAAAACCAGGGTCTACAACAGGGTGATGACATTTTGCTATTGGCAGTAAATGAAGAATCTTAATTTCTTAGATGAGGATAGCAGATAATTACTTCATAGAGAAGTTATAGAATCAAAAAATTGATGATCTGTTCATCTATATATAACCCAAGGGGTGGATAGTAAATTTGCAAGGGGAGATCTAATCTATTTTACAAATTACTACAAAAACTATAGATGTATCATACACAACCCTTTAGAGTGTATATCTGTTCTCTAGTTTATCCTGAGACGTATATAAAAAAAATACATAAAAAAAATAAATCATAAGTCAAAAACATTGATAGGTCGTACAGAACTTTCTCACTAGGCTGCAATGTCATAGTGACATAGTTGCAAAGTCTCTGATCTGAAATATGCAGATTAGTTGTTAAAAGATCCAGAGGAGGGCAAACAGAAAAGAAAAAAACATTGAAACATTGTCGATTGTCTCAAAATGGGAAACAAATAATTCCTTCCAGATACTGTCAATCAGACTCCTCCCTGGATCCAGTGGCAGAGCTACCGCAATGCACAGAGGCCCTGCTCCTGGAAAGCACCCCCAGACCCCCTCCTGATCCCCCCTCAACAACTCCTAATCCTCTCTCTGCTCCTCTTGATCCTCTCCCCCTCCTGATTCCCCCCTTTGGTCCCTCTTGATCCCCCCACATCCTGATCCAGCCTTGATCCCCCCCACTCCTGTCCCCCCCCCCCATTGGCATTTCTCCCCGAACCAGCAGCACCCCCCAAACTGCTTCCTCACTGGCCGGTGCATCCCAATGACGCCACAAACGCGCCACAAGGGAAAGCTGCAGTGCGGGCGGAGTGCTGGTGAGGTAGGAAGCGCCAAGGGGGTATCGAAGGGGAGATCAAGAGGGGACAAGGGATGATCAGGATGGGCGGGGGGGATAAAGATGAAAAGATTGGAGGATCAAGAGGGGCAGAGGGGAACAAAAGGGGAGTATCAGAAAGGGCAGAGGGGGGGGAGGTTTTTCAAATGTGTGTATTATATTATAATGTATATATATATATATATATATATATATATATATATATATATATATATACATATATATATATATATATATACTAGACATGGAACATAAAATGCCTGAAGAACTTTGGACCGAAGTTTGCAAGATAATCCATGAAACCGCAACAAAGAATATCCCTAAAAGAAAGAAAAGTAAGAAGTTAAATTGATGAGGCTTTGAAAGTAGCCCATGAAAGAAGGAAAGCAAAAGGTAACGGAGATAAGAAAAGATTTGTCCAACTGAATGCAGAATTCCAGAGGATAGCAAGAAAAGACAAGGAGACATTCTACAATGAGCGATGTAAAGAGATTGAAGAAGATAACCGAATGGGTAAATCAAGAGATCTCTTCAAGAAAACTGGGAAGCTAAAAGGCACCTTTCATGCAAAAGTAGGAGTGATAAAAGACAAAAATGGTAGGGACTTAACAGAAGAAGATCAGATAAAGAAGAGGTGTCAGGACTACACTGAAGACCTATACAGGAAGGATCTTAACAGCAGTGATAGCCTCAATAGTTTGTCCAATGAGCTGGAGCCGGACATTTTGCAGAGTGAAGTGAGATTGGCCCTAGGATGTCTTGCTGATAATAAGGCTGCAGGAGGTGATGGATTCCCAATTGAACTATTCAAAATTCTACAGGATGATGCTGTGAAAGTGTTACTTGCGTTATGCCAACACATTTGTAAAACTCAACAATGGCCAATAGACTGGAAAAAATCAGTTTACATCCCAATCCCAAAAAAGGCAGTGTCAAAGAGTGCTCCAATTATCAAGCAATTGCACTAATTTCACATGCCAGCAAGGTAATGCTTAAGATTCTACAAGCTCGAGTGTAACAATATATGGACCTACCAGATGTGCAAGCCAGGTTCTGCAGAGAAAGAGGTACAATAGATCAAATTGCTAATATCCGCTGGATAATACAGAAGGCAAGAGAGTTAAAAAAAACATTTACTTCTGCTTCATAAGCTCTGTAACACATACAAAATCGCTGACATTTTCTATGCAAGAACTAATTAACTAGCGCAAAATGGCGGCTGTAACGCAAATTGACGGATGGAACACAAATAGCACGTGCATATTACTTTCTAACTGTTTCTCCTTCAGCTCATACTGCAAACTTTCAACAAATTTCTACATTTCTCCTCAGGTGATGAACAGTGTGACTGGATATATCACTCGTGGCATTACTTCTGAAACAACTTCATTATCACTTTAGTTTAAAATCTGCAAATTACTGAAAATAGGTAAGTTATATTTAATTAATTAATGACTTAATTAATTAATACGTTATAATTATTACATTAAGAATAAAAAAAAAATGTATTCATATACAGTAACATTTTAAATATATCTAAAGTTTGACCATTCATTAATATCAACTAATAATTTACAAAAAAAATTAAATTGAATTTAAAATATTGACAAAAAATCAAGATTAATGTACAGAAGCAATTAGAAGACATTATTCATGTATAGTAAGATTTTAAAGACAGATAAATGTTTATGTGGGCTCAAATGCTAGATATTTCAAAGGAAGAAAAAAGGAGACATTTCTACAACAACATAGCTTTTATTAACATATATTTTAAAACCTAATTTATGCTTTTAGCAAAAAAAATAGACATACATATATATTTACACTGCATTTCACAATTTGCTTTTTTTATCATTTTCAACAGACTCTGCCTGAACAGTGTCACTGAATAATTTGCAGCACTGAACGGTTTAACACGGACTCGCAAATCTGCAGCAATTTACTGACAAGAAATTAAAACCAACAGGTAATGTATAAAACTAAATTTCATTAAAAAAATATATCATTTAGTCAAAAAAAAAAAAAATTCAACATTTCCATTTTTGTCTATCTTTTTCAACAGACACTGCCTGAAGAGTGTCGCAGGAAGATTGGCAGCAGGGGACTCTCTGTCTTTTATACACAACTAATAATTGAACACAACAGGTAAAGTATAACAAGTAAAAAAAAAAAGATCCTGTTTGTGTGCGCCAATGTCAAAATGCACTGCAACATAACTAGTACTCTAAGCCTAGCCCCATAACCTACAACCCTAATGCTAACAGTGATGCACACAAAACAGAATATCAAAAATCAAAACAAAAAAAAGAAATCCCTAATGCAAATAGTGGTGCACACAAAACAGGATACTACAACAAATGTTGTTAACACATATAAAATACAAGAATATATCCTGCTTACTGTGCACCAAACTCCAAGCCTAATCCCTTAACCTAAACCTGTAATGCCAACTGTGGTGCACACAAAACAGTATACTACTACAAATATTGTCATTTTTCAACATTTGTATTTCTGTCTATGTTTTCCAACAGAAACTGCCTAAAGAGGGTTGCAGGAAGATTGGCAGCAGGGGACCCTCTGTCATTTATACAGAACTAATAATTCAACAGAACAGGTACAGTATAACAAGTAAAAAAAAAAAAATCTATCCTCTTTGGTGTACGCCAATGTTAAATTGCACTGAAACATAACCCTCTAAGCGTAACCGCATAACCTACAACCCAATGTTAACAGTGACACACAAAAGAGAATATCACAAAAAAAATAAAAAATTAAATTCATAATGACAATACTGGCGCACACAAAACAGGATACTACAACAAATTTTGCTAACAGATATAAAATGAAAAATATATTCTGTTTTCTCTGCCACAACCTATAAGCCTAACCCCAGAACCATAACACATCATCTCAACAGTGGTGCACACAAAACAGGATACTATAACAAGTGTTGTTAACACATACTAAATCAAAGAATATATCCTGTTTTGTAACAAACTCAAACACTAACCCCTAAACCTCTAATGCCAACTGTGGTGCGCACAAAACAGTATACTGCTACAAATATTGTTAACACATATAAAATCTAACAATAAATACGCTTTTCTGTGCACCAACCTCTAACCCTAACCCCATAACCTAAAACTTTTATAGCAACTGTGGTGCACACAAAACAGGATACTACAACAAGTGTTGTTAACACATACAAAATCAAAGAATATATCCTGTTTTGTAACAAACTCAAACACTAACCCCATAACCTAACCCTCTAATGCCAACCGTGGTGCACACAAAACAGTATACTGCTACAAATATTGTTAACACATATAAAATCTAACAATAAATACACTTTTCTGTGCACCAACCTCTAAGTCTAACCCCATAACCTAAATATATAATGACAACAGTGGTGCACACAAAGCAGAATAATACAACAAATGTTCTGAAAACATAATAACAAGGATCTATTCTGTTTTATTTGCACCACTGTCTAAGCCTAATCCCATAAGCTAAACCTCTCTGAATACATACAAAATGGAAGTATATACCCTGTTTTATATGCTCTTAGTGCAAACTTTTTTTTATTTTAATGTTTTTTTAATATTTACATCTCTCTCTTTAATTCGCAACAGACCCTGCCTGAAGACTCTCATCATCTCTACAGCAATTTCAACACAACACATTGGAACAAAAGAGGTACAGTATTACAAGTAAAACAAACAAAAATATCATAAATCCATAATGCCAATAGTGGTGCACACAAAATAGGATACTGCAACAAATGTTGTCAACAGATATAAAATAGAAAAATATATTCCGTTTTCTATGCCACAACCTATAAGACTTACCCCACAACCAAAACACATAATGTCAACAGTGGAGGACACAAAACAGGATACAACAAATGTTGTTAACACATATAAAATGTAAGAATATATCCTGTTTTCTGTGCACTAAACTCAAAGCCTAACCCCATAACCTAAACCACTAATGCCAACTGGGGTGCGAGCAAAACAGTATACTGCTACCAATATTGTTAACACATATAAAATGGAAGAATATATCCTGTTTTGTGTGCACCAACCTCTAAGCCTAACACCATAACCTAAACTTCAAATGCCAACTGTGGTGCAAACAAAACAGGATACCACAACAAATGTTGTTGACACATACTAAATCAAATATTATATCCTGTTTTCTATGCAACAACCTCTAATCCTAACCCCATAACCTAATCCTTTAAGTGGTGCACACAAACCAGAATAATACAACAAATGTTCTTAAAACATAATAAATGCAAGGATCTATCCTGTTTTATATGCACCACTCTCTAAGGCTAACCCCATAAGCTAAACCTCTCTAAATACATAAAAAAATATATATATATCCTGTTTTATATGCTCTTACTTAAAAAAAAAATGTACTTGTTATTTTAACATTTCCATCTCTCTCTTTAATTATCAACAGACACTGCCTGAAGACTCTCAGCAATTTCAGCACAACACATTTGAAGAAAAGAGGTACAGTATTACAAGTAAAAAAAAAAAAAAGGACTGCTGTTTACACGTATAAAATGGAAGTACCTATGCTGTTTTGTGTCTGCCTTTGTGGAAACGTACTGCACGCTAACTAACACTCTAACATAACACCATATCCATAAACACCTATTAACAACATTGGTGCATGCAAAAGAGGATAGGAAGAAAAAAACAAAAAAAGGCCTACCCTAAACCCTAATGACAACACTGCTGCACACAAAACAGAAAACGACAATGCTCTTAATATATACAAAATGGAAGGATATATCATATTTCTGGTGCAAAACCATCTAAGCCCAACTCCATACACGAAACACCTAATGACAACAGTTGCGCACAAAAAACACAACTAAAGACATAATAACAACACTGCCACAAACAAAACCGGATTACACAAGAAATGCTGTTCACATATACAAAATAGAAGGAACTATCATGTTTACTGTGCGCCTTTCAAAACATAGACTGTAACCTAAGTAATCTGTTAAGTCTAACCTCACAAACCTCACCTCATAATGCAAACAGTGGTGCACACAAAACAGGATATGAGGGGGGAAAAAAACAGTTAAAACAAATTAATAAACAAAGGAGCAAAAATACTATTGGACTACTTTTATTTACAGATTAGTATGGCAGATACTGACAAGAAACAGGAAAAGAAAAGACGTCAAACTAGAGAACATCAAAGAACATGGGCAGATCATCAGACGCCGGAGCAGAAGGAAATTAGATTAGTGGCTTACAAACTAACATCCAAGCCCAAGAAGGTTACTAAAAACTAAAAGCATTTAGAAAATGTGGATGAACAATCAGATAAGAATTCTAATGAGGATTTAGACAGTCACATTGATATATCTTCTCACAATTGTCCTTTACTTAAATCTTTAGTAGTAGAAGTTCATAATTGTGGTAATATGAATATTGTCTGTCAGTTTTTTGGGGCTTATCATTTCAAACAGGAAAGACCCAAAGATGGCCAGTTCGTTAGTTGCTGTCAAAAAGGCAAAGTAAGACTTCCACAAAGACAACAATTCCCAACATATTTAAAAAGTATTATGACAGAGCTTTCTTTCCCTAACTACCGAAATGTCAAAACAAACTAAAGATCCTATAATAGTGTCATATCCTTTGCATCTATGGGTGCATCATTAGGTGCTAATTCCCCAGGACATGGCCCTTACTGTTTCAAAGTACAAGGACAAATATACCATCGTACTTCTCATTTAAATCCAGAAGAAGGGGAGCAAAGAAAATGTGCTCAACTATATGTCCTAGATACTATGGAAGCAGTTGAACAACGTATGCAGCTTCCAGAAAATAAAAAATGCTTACCCATTGTGTTTATAGAGCTTGATAAAATTATGGCCTAAAACCCGTACACTCAAGCATATAAAAAATTGTCAGAAATAGAACAAGAACAAATAATTCATGCACAATTACATCAGTTACCAATCCCAAAAGTCAATATGGTCCTTAAAAGAGATCGCCATACTGATAAATGCCATTACAACTTACCAGCATCAAATGAGGTTGAAATGGTATTTCAAAATGATGAGGGAGAACTACCATTTCAAAGGGATATTAGAATATATCCCAGAAATGAGGAGCAACCTTTTATCAACATAAGTATCTTAAATACAAATTTAGATCCAATAACATATCCAATTTTTTTTCTAAATGGGGAAGCCGGATGGCAACCCAAATTAACACTTGGGAGTTACCCAAATTCAAAAGTACGTGTTAGAAAAAACATTTCCATGCTTGAATTTAAAGTGGCTCAAACTGCCATTTGAGATGGATTTAATCCCATTTTATGTAGTGGAAAACTGACAATGGATCATTGATTCATATTTGCAAGTTGAGGCAAATAATTTAAATGTCATCAAATATAAACAAGATAAACTATGTGTAGAACAGTATTCTGGACTGATGGATTATGTTGCTGAGGCAGCTACAAACAGAGAGCTTGCAGCTGGCAAAGCCATCATTTTAACTTCTTCTTTACAAGGATCTCCTCGCAATATGCAAAAAAGTTACAATAATGCTGCGGCTACTGCAACTACATTTGGAAAACCAGATTTATTTATTACATGTACATGTAATCCACAATGGCCAGAGATTGCACTGAATCTGCTAATTGGACAAACTGATTCTGATAGACCAGATTTGATGGCAAGAGTCTTCCAAATCAAATTAACTGAATTAATACATGACATAAACATAACTCAGTTATTTGGCAAATGTCTGGCTTATGTTTATACCACAGAATTTAAAAAAAGAATCCTTCCACATGCACATATGCTTATAATTCTTCAAGAAAAATATAAATTTGATACTGCTGATAAAGTGGATTTAGTCATCTTTGCTGAACTACAGAAATACCTGGTAGACTATATGAGATTGTAACTCATTGCATGATTCATGGACCATGTGGAGATATTAATCCACAATCACCATGTATGGAAAATAAAAAATGCACTAAAGAATTTCCAAAAGATTATAGAGACAAAACGTATGCCAATTGTGATGGCTATCCATTATATGGCCAAAATGCCAATATTCGTGAAAACAAAAGTGGATAACAGATAATGCACACATTAATGTGGAAGCTTGCACTTCTATAAAATCCATTAAATATGTCTACAAATATATTTACAAAGGCTATGATGCAGCTACTGTAGTGGTAAAAAGTGTAGAAAATCCAGAACAAATTGAGTTATTACATGATATACTTGCATCCCATGTAGATGCTCGCTATGTAAGTGTGCCAGAAGCAATGTGGGGTCTTCTCAAATTCTAAATGCATGATCGCTCACATGCAGTATATCGATTAGCTTTATATTTGCCCCAAAGACACTTAGTTTATTTCAATATTGGAAATGAAAGAAATACATTGGCACAAAGTGAGCATCGACAAACTACACTAATTCCATGGTTTCAATTAAATTGTACTGACTTGGAGGCATGGGAATTTTGTATATTGACATTCCCTACCATTATGGTTTTGTCAATGAATTATGGCAAAAAAGAAAAAGCAGTGGAAATAAAATTATAACTAGAATATACACTGTAAGTCCAAGAGACCTTGAACGTTTCTGCTTACGTTTACTTCTTTTAAATGTTCCTGGTGTACAAAGTTTTGAACAGTTGACAACTGTTGATTAAACGGTTTCATTTAGCTGCGCGACACAGAAACTTCCTGGCTGATGATATAGAATGGGAAAGATGTCTAGAAGAAGCAGCACTGTGTCAAATGCCACAGCAGATGAGAGAACAATTTGCATTCATTTGCATCTTCTCAAATGCTCCAAATGCATTAGCTTTGTGGGACACATTTTAAAAAAATATGTCTGAAGACTTTTTGCAACGATACAATGAGCCTATTACAGAATTAAAAGCATTAATTGAAATTCAAGAGGACTTTCTCTCTCATTTAACACCATAAAAAGTGCACTAGAGGATGACTTGCTCAAAGAGCGTTATTTCTATCTAGATGGACCTGATGGATCAGGAAAAATGTATCTATATAATTTATTGAAGAGTTTTGTTCGCTCACAAAGAGAAACAGCAATGCCATTTGCAACAACTGGAATTAGAAGAAGGAAGAACTGTGCATAGTGGATTTAAACTGGCAATTCCTATTCTTAAAACATCAGTGTCGGATATAAGAATAATATCTTTACAAGCAAAAAAAAAATAAAGAAAAGTAAATTAATTATCATTGATGAAGCTACAATGATGTCATGCCATGCTCTACAATGCATTGACCTTTTGTTGCGTGAAGTCATGGATAATGATTTCCCTTTTGGTGGAAAGGTGATGTTGTTGGGTGGAGATTTTAGACAAACATTACCTGTTGTTGTCCATGGAAATCGCACAGACATTGTAGAAACTGTATTAAGTCAAGTACACTATGGAAACTCTTTACTCACCTCAAATTAGAACAAAATATGAGATCACAAGGACAAAATGAATTCAATGAGTGGCTCATCAAAATTGGAAAAGGAAAAAATTCAGAATTTACCGATGATACCATGGAAATTCTATCTCATATGATTTGCAAACAGGACATTATATCGTCTATATTCCAAAATACAATAAGTAACAAGGATTATGCAGAGCTTGCAACCAAAGTAATATTAACATCCAAAAATAAAGATGCGTTGCTTCTGAATAATTAAATATTAAAATTAATAGATGCACCACAAATTTTTTTATCACAGTGCAGATTGTGTACTTGGTGATGATAAAGAAACTTTCCAACTGAATTTATTAATTCATTAACTCCATCTGGAATGCCACCACATACTGTATTTTGCAGCTAAAAAAAGGTACAATTGTCATGTTACTACAAAATATGAACCCAAAAAAAGGACTATGTAATGGGTCCAGATTAATTGTTCAAGAACTAAAAGATAATTTCATAAATGCAGAAATTCTCAATGGTACCTATAAAGGTGAAAGAGTTTTCATAACAAAAAACATTGTCTACTATGCAGTACTGTAAATTAAATTAAAAACAAAAACAAAATTGCAACTAAGCCACAAATAACCCATTTCAATAAGCAACAGTGCTCTTATGTCTACGTCAAAACAATTTTATGTCACTCTGGCTCTTTTTAGAGGACAACTATTTGGCTAAGGAAACTCTATAAAATGGCAAAAAACATAGAGAACAGTGGTTATACCTCGCGGACGAACTTTGATGTCTGGCGGTCTCTTTTTAGAGGACCTCTGTTTCAGTTAGGAAACTCGATGTGCTGTTTGCTATACAGCAATTGAAAAAAAGAAGAAAAAACAACAACAATAAACAGTGGTTATATCCCATAGACAAAATTACAAGTCTGCTGGGCTCTTTTAAAGGGAACCACTTTGACAAAAAAAAAAAAAGGAAGGTCTTGGAAGTCACTTTTGCCAGGATTGGCCCCACAAAACCGTTACCTTGCATTTTCTTAGCTTTACGGTTTCCATTTTAATACTTTAAGTTCATGTTTGTAATGTTGAAATTCTATTTTCAAAGGACTGAAAAGATGTTTCATTCTATATAATTAAGGTTGAATGTTAGTTGCAGGATCATCATTTGTTGCAAAATTTAAATGTTTAATTATTATAGAGAGTATTGATCCAGGGACTAATCTGAACGCCAGTTAATGGGGTCAGGAAGGAATTCATTTGTTTTGCCCACTTTGAAATAGTTGACAAAGTTTCACTGTTTTTTTGGGGGGGGGGGGTTTGCCTTCCTCTGGATTCAATATTCAAGATGACTATATTTTTAAATAATTTTATTTAAAATGTTACTACCTTACGTTAATGTTTGCATTGTTAACATTGTATTTTACAAGGTTTGAAAAGTTGATTTATTGAATGTTATTAAGGATTTATGTCAGTAGCAGCATAATCATATGTTACAAATTTAAATGTATAATTAAATAGACAGGATTCATCCAGGGAGTAATCCGATCGACAGGTAATGGGGTCAGGAAGGAATTAATTTCCCCCCCCTTTGATACAATTGGCTAAGTTTCAATGGGGGGTTTTACTGTTTGCCTTCCTCTGCATTCAATACCTATGTGCTTTACCAGTAGTTAAACTACAAGTTGCATGTAAAGAAGCATTCTGTAATGGTTTCAAATACTCATTTACACAAAGTTGATGTTAGTATTGTTAAAAATAATTAATTCAACAATGTTTTCAATAGAAGTTCCATGTTAGAAACCTTTATGTCATGGTACACAATACCTATTCATACAAAATTCATGTATTGTTCCATTATTACTACATACATGACAATTCAAAAGTTTTATATGGTCCAACAGTTCATTGTTAGAAAATAAAAAACTTTATTATACATTTTGGTACTTTTTTGTAGATAAAAAAAAAGGTTAAGAGTCTCAGATAATCACATTGTGTCACCTTTTTTGACGGGCAAGTAGCTATTTTTTTGCACCAGGGCCCTCCGTTGTCAAGCTCTGCCACTGCCTGGATCAATATTCCCTCTCTAATTATCCAATATCACCCTGAATTTCCTTTTTACTAAAAAATATATCCAATCCCTTTTTTAAAGTTAACTATCGAATCCGATGTCACCACCTCCTTTGGTAGAGAATTCCACCCTCACTGTGAAGAACCCTTTTATTTCTTTAAGGTGGAATCTTTTTACTTCTAACCTCAAAGGATGCCCTCTTGTCAGATGAAAACCTCTTGGCGCAAAACATTCATTTGACAAAGCCTTGTTTTGGCCCTGGATATAAATATATATATACAGTATATATGAGGTAATCATATCCCCTCTTCAACGCCTTTTTTCAAGAGAAACGTTTAATTTGGTTAGTCTTTCTTCATAATTTAGCCCCTCCATTCCCCTTATTAGTTTTGTTGCCCTTCTCCGTACTTTTTCCAGCGCTAAAATGTCCTTTTTATGAAGTGGTGCCCAAAATTGTATTATAAATGTAGCATATTATAAATGAGGGCGTACTAGGGATTTGTATAGTGACAGAATTATATCTGCTTCCTTTGCTTCTATAACCTCCTTACTACCTGCTAATATTTTACTTGCCTTTGCAGCTACTGCTTGGCATTGAGCTCTGTTACCTAGCTGGTTGTCCACAACAACTCCCAAATCCCTTTCAATATCCATTAAGATTATAAATGACATGGCTATTTTTCCTTCCCAAATGCATAACGTTACATTTATTCGTATTAAATCTCATCTACCATTTAGTTGCCCATTTCTCTAATTTATGCAAATCCCTTTGGAAGGAAAGTACATCATTATCTGATTTAATTACCTTGCACAACTTGGTGTCAACAGCAAAAATGGAGACAATACTTTCCAATCCTACTTCATAAGTCATTAATAAATATGTTAAAAAGGAGAGGACCTAATACTGAACCCTGAGGAACCCCGCTTACCACATTAGTCCAATCTGAGTTTGTTCCATTTACAACAACAACAACAACTCTTTGCTTCCTGTCTTTTAGCCAGCTCTCAATCCATGGGCAGATATTTACTGCAATTCCTGTATCCATTAGTTTGCACAATGGTCTCCCTTGTGGCACCAGATCAAAAGCCTTTGCAAAATCCAAAAAGACTACATCCACTGAGTTGCCTTGATCCAAGTTCTTAATAACCACCTCATAGAAACTAATTAGGTTTGTTTGACATGATCTATCCCTCATAAATCCTTGTTGACTCCTACTTATAATCTTGTTTAAACAGACATATTCTTGTATACTATCCCTTATTAACCCTTCTAAACACTTTCCCACTACAGAAGTGAGGCTTACAGGGCTATAATGTCCTGGATTGGTTCTTGTTCCCTTCTTAAATATAGGTATCACCTCTGCTTTTTTCCAGTCATCTGGTAGAGACCCTGTGTTGAGTGAATCTTGAAAAATTAGATATAATGGTTTGGCTATTATGGAATCCACCTCCGTCAGTACCATTGGGTGTATTCCATCAGGACCTAGGGCTTTTTTAACATTTATTTTTTCCAACCTCATTTGGATTTCTTCCTGCGTTAACCAATTATTTGGTGAAGGTAGTGTAGCCCCATTATGTTGCAGTGGTGCCTCCCTTGTGTATACTGAAGAAAAGAACCTATTTAGCTCATATCCCTTTTCTGAGTCACTAATTATCAGATGGCCTGTTTCACATTGTAATGTTCCTATAGCTTCTTCCCATTAATATATTAAAACATATTTTAGTCTTAGTCTTACTCTCCTTTGCAGCTAACTTTTCATTTTCTATTTTAGCCAGTCTAATCACCCTTTTGCAAGCCTTGTTGGTTTCCTTGTACTCATGCAAAGCAGTCTCTGTCCCCTCTTGTTTGTATAATTTAAATGTCTGTTTTTTACTCCATATCTTAATCTTTAAATCATTGTTAAGCCACATGGGATGTGATTTAATTCTACTACTTTTATTTCCACATAGTATATGGTGATAAGTATGTATATTTAGTAAGGATTTGAACATTGTCCATTTATTTTCAGTATTTTTACCCGTCAGTTCTTTGTCCCAGTCTATACTTTGTATTGCTGCCATTTTAAAATTGAGAGTT
This sequence comes from Discoglossus pictus, assembly GCA_027410445.1. Classification (NCBI taxonomy): domain Eukaryota; kingdom Metazoa; phylum Chordata; class Amphibia; order Anura; family Alytidae; genus Discoglossus; species Discoglossus pictus. The sequence goes on from CM050164.1 coordinate 396,164,366, forward strand.
TTGTTGGCCCCTTACAGTTTTGCTTTTTTTACTTCATTCTCAAATATTGTGATCACTGTTTCCCAAAGGTTGCCCTATTTCAACATTTGATACCATATCAATATTATTTGTGATGAGTAAATGCAAGATAGCATAATTTCTTGTATAACCTGGGCCATATAATCATGTCTGAGTGTACTTAAGAACCTGCTCCCCTTAGCGGAACTGCTGGTCTCATTGACCCAGTTTATTTCAGGGTAGTTAAAACATCCCATTATTAGAACTTGCCCATGCTTAACTGTAACAATAATTGTATTTCCTCGCTTTCAATTATATTTGGGGGTTTATAGCATATTCCGACCAATATTCTTTTAGAATTTGCTGCTCCGCTGTTTAACTCTACCCACAAACATTCAACATTATCACTAGTTCTAGCATAAATACCTTCTCTGACTATAGGCTTAAATTCCGGCTTAATATACAGACAAATCCCTCCTACTCTTTTACCATTGCTCCATCTTTCCTAAATAGGTTATAACCATCCAGATTAACAGTCCAGTCATGAGAGTCGTCCTGCTATGTTTCAGTAATATCTATTTAATCACATTTCTCATTAACTGGTAATAATTCTAACTCTCCCATTTTTCCTGGCAAGCTTCTGGCATTAGCGAGCATACACCTTATGTTATGAGTCTGTAGTTCTGAAATACCTGCCACTGTACTTGAGTTACTTAGCAATACCTCCCTATTGACTGTACTAACCCTCCCCCATCTCCTCCCCCATGACTAGTTTATTCATTCCTTACCCCCTCTACACTTTCTACCCCATTACTTATATCTAGTCCCTCCCCCCACCTACTAGTTTAAAAACTCCTCCAGCCGTTCTACCATCCTTTCATCTAGCACAAAAGCTCCCTCATCATTAAGGTACAATCCATCCCTGACATAGAGATTGTACCGAAGTGAGAAGTCAGCCCAGTGCTCTAAAAACCCAAACAGCTCCTAAATACATCACACTTTTTCAGCCACACATTAACCTCCCTAAGCTCCTTCTGTCTCCCTGGGCTAGCACGTGGCACATGTAGTATCTCAGAAAATACTACCTTAGAGGTCCTTGCCTCAAGCTTATTCCTTAAATTTCAAAAATGAAATTTTTTTTCCTGCATACTTGTGCAGCGCATATCTGATGACTTTAATGGCCCTTTCAAATGTTATTTAAAATTCTTGCATAGCTTACATAACTGAAAATGTTGTTACTTTGTTACATAATTCCCAGATATGATGTGTTTGTCCAAATCTGTAGTGGTCTTTTAAGTGAATTTATTTCTCTGGAAAGTATATGCCTACTCCGAACATAGGACAAGGCCTTTTACCAGATAAAGTTTGAAACAAATAGGAATACTTGATGTGCCAAATATTTTGTATTAGCTATTAAATTCTTTATTACGTGCACAGGTCAAGACCAAACACAAGAATGCTTATCTTTGAAACCGAGGGTTCTTCCTCCAGATTGAAAAGTAGCATCACAAATCAGCTATAGTTAAAGGACAAAATGTAACGGAACATATTCATTAAGTTTTATGGATTATGAATGCATCTGATAGAATCAGTAGAGTATGCAAAACGATTTTTGGGAAGGAAATGAATACCAAAATTAACATTACTGTACTTACCCCAAATATTGCTTAATCTCTTGAGTTTGCAACCAAAATGATATTCAGAGTTAACCCCCTTAAAATCAAAATAAAATAAAATAAAATAAGCATAACATTAGCATAAAATTCATCACACAAGCAGCTAATACATTGTATCAATCTGTGATAGCAGTTTGTGCAGGAAGGAATCATGGTATGTGTAATCTTCTGCAGAAGGAGCAGGAGGAGCCAGACACTAGTTTGTAGATATCTGTATTGTAGGTGCTGCTAGCTTGAAGGTTGGTAAGGTGTTAAAATTCATGCCCAAATGCAATGTTTCTTTTGGTTCATACTAGATGCCTATGTAAGCAGCTCTGGAGGTGTGGCAAACAAGTTTTATTTTTAAATAAAATAAATATGTATGTGTATAGAATGAATCAATGTAATGTGTGTTTCTGATATACAGCCATATTAAATTCCAGCCTCGTACATACAATGTTTGAACTTAAGCCCTACGTGCTTCAAATTTTTGAAAGTTACGACGGTAATAAATTAGACTGCTGCGAGCATCGTATGAGCTATGCAGAACGGCCGTCTGGGTCAAGCACGGAGCAAGAGGGCAGGAGAAGTGAAAGCCATCAAGATCTTCTTGCAGGCTCCCCCACATCATCACTTGCCACTGGGGTCCTGAACGGGACCTCCACGACAGTTCTACATACAAGCCCTGCCATGGGGGGTACTCCAAATATCACTCTGGCACCTAACATTAACCCCCCTCTATGCTGGGGGTCCCTATTGGGACCTCCAAAGTGTCTCCATATTGACCCTTGCAGCAGGGGTCTCGATCGACATCGATCGTGACCCCGCTGCATTTAAAAATTCAAATTTCCAGCCTCGCGGGTCCTTAATAAATATTAACCCCTGCCACGGGGGTACTATAAGTACCCCCAGGCAACTAAAATTAACCCCATCACTCATGGGATTCTATACAGAGCCCCATAAGCCCTTAATTAACCCTGTCACTCATGAGGGTCAATACAGACCCCCATAAGCCCTTAATTAACCCTGTCACTCATGGGGGTCAATACAGAGCCCCATAAGCCTTTAATTAATCCCATCACTCATGGGGCTCTATACAGAGCCCCATGAGACAAAAATTAACCCCCTCAGTCCAATAGGGGTCTATATATTCCCCTATAGGACACTATTAACCCCTAGGTTAACCCTACAAGTGCCGTGAGGGTCCTCCAGGACCCTCATGACAAAGTCTAAGCACTACACTACACTATTAACCCAAACTATACCCCATTAACCCCTTAACCCTAACTATACCCCATTAACCCATACTAAACCCTATCTAACCCTAACTGGGCCTATCTAACCCTATCTGGACCTAACAGCCCTTACTGGGCCTATCTAACACTTATTGGGCCAAACTAACCCTAACTGGGCCTATTTAAACCTATCTAAACCTAATAACCCTAACTGGGCCTATTTTACCCCATCTAGACCTATTTAATCCCATCACTTATGGGGGTCTATACAGACCCCTGTAAGCCTCTAATTAACCCAATCAGTCCCATAAGTGCCTATGAAGACCCTCATAGGACAATGAGAACCGTATTATTAACCCCACAAGTGCCATGAGGTTCCTCCAGGGGTTAATAGTGCCCTATAGGGGTCTATATAGACCCTTTTTGAACTGAGGGGGTTAATTTCAGTCTCATGGAGCTCTGTAATGGTGTGCCGCAGGCCCTTTAAGGAGCAGCGGCAGGGAATTTAACATTTGTAAATGCAGCGGGGGCCTGATCAATGCCGATTGAGGGGAAGCTGCAGGGGTTAATGGTGGGGGGCTACAGGGGGCCCGATGGGGACCTCCAGCATTGACAGGGTTAATGTTAGGTGCCGCGGGATAGGTTGGTAGTGTCCCGGGGGCCCTTTAAGAACCCGCGGCGGTAAATTTAAAAACTTTAAATGAAGCAGGGTCCTGATCGATGCAGATTGGGGACCCCCTGCTGCAAGGAGTTAATGTGGGGAGGCTGCAGGGTTCTCGATTGGGACCCCTGCAGCATGGGGATGTTTTTAGCGTGCTGGGGGGAGCATCAGAAGCCGGTTTCGGGGCTGCTCCGAGGCAGCACGGATGGGCTTTAGTATCCCTTGCAGGCACTTTTTTGTGCCCGTAGGGATTCTTCCGAGGTGCAAGGTTCACCCCATAGATTTATATGTGCGTGTAACTACAAGAGCTCTCCCAGAACCTATTCTTGGACATTTTTGGGTGTCATCTCGCAAAGGAGGCTACGAGGTACATATTGTGGAATTGGTCCTCGCAAACAGAATTTTTTTTTATTTTGCGAGGACCGAGGGAACTACGAGGAACTACTATAATTTAATATGGCTAATAAGCAGCATGTGTTAGATTAGAAAAAGGGAAAAACAGGGAAACATAGATTTACCTTTGTAATTGTAATCTAATACTACATGGCAACCACATCTGAATGAATTAACTTTATAACCAAGCACAGTGATGAGTTATATGTATACTGTAATGCTTGGAGAAGATATATTGAAGAGATACATTTTCAAGGTCCTCTGAAGAACCAGGTCAGGTTCTCTATGCACAGCTCATACAGCACATTTTACAAATTGCTTGATAGAGAGTTGAAAGAAACATAAAAGACACACAAGGTGGAGCAGGGTTACCATGTACTCCAAGTGCTTCTGATTCAGTACTCTTGAGTGTCAATGTATATATGTTTTTGACCACAGATAAGTAACTGAAAAGAGGACCTCACAATTGACAAAAATGGCATCTAACTGTTGGTACCTAGGCTAACACAGTGAGTGAATTTAAGCATCACTAGTATAAGAACAGGACTATCCTGAGGCTGAATTAAGCCAGTCTTTTGAAAAGATAGATTGCACAGATGAGATGTGCCTTTCTGGTTTGTATCTGCCGTCTGCCCAGTTTCTATTTTCTGTTGACCTTGATCTCTAGGCAAAAGCAGCCCTCAATGTACACCATTAGTTTACTGTGCGATTGGAGATAGAAGTCACTGTGCTCACATAAGCAATATTGGTCAGGCCTGAGGCTAATGCTGTTAAGTACCCAGAATCCTTGGACAGTGCATATACATAAATACACAGATATGCAGTACCCTCCAGAATTATTGGCACCCTTTGGGGAAAAAATATCCCCACAATCTACCACTATACTTCACAATGGAGGTGAGGTATCTTGACCTTTACTCTTTTTATGCCAAACCAACCTCTGATGTTTGCTGCCAAAAATATCTATTATTGGCCCATCTAATGCAGGTTCCAATTAAAGTTCCTGTGACCTTAGAGAACTACAGCCACTTATTTGTGGCTTATTGACAGCAGAGACTTTCTTCTGGCAAGCCTTCCAAATATTTTGTTAGCATGGAGTTGGGATCTTATTATAGTGTTGAAAACTTGGTGACCCCAGGATGCAATTGTCCAACTGTGATTATTGGAGAAAGTCTGGCCTCTCAAACCGTTCCTCCTAGCTACATGGGGATAAAATACATTTGTGTCCTGTTCAAGATTTAGGAAGGTTAACAAAAGGTTGTTTGGCTTGTGCTTCACCTCACATTTAAGCCTCCATCAATAAGGGGAATGGAGGGGCTAAGTTATGAAGAAAGACTAACCAAATTAAACTTATTTTCTCTAGAAAAAAGGCGTCTAAGAGGAGATATAATTACCTTATATAAATACATCCAGGGTCAGTATAAAGATTTGTTGAGGGAGCTTTTTGTGCCAAGGAGGTTTTCAACTGACAAGAGGACATCCCTTGCGGTTAGAAGTAAAAATATTCCACCTTAAAGAAAGAAAAGGGTTATTCACAGTAAGGGTGGTTAATCTGTGGAATTCTCTACCAGAGGAGGTGGTGACAGCGGATTCGATAGATAACTTTAAAAGGGGACTGGATTTATTTCTAATTAAAAAGGGAATTCAGGGTTATCATGGATAATTAGAGAGACAGTATTGATCCAGGGAGAAATCCGATCGCCAGTATCTGGGGTCAGGAAGGAATTTGTTTTTTTTTTCCTTTGAGACGATTGGCTAAGTCTCACTTGGGTTTTTTTCTGTTGCATTCCTCTGGATTAATTAATAATTAAAAATAAAATAACAAATAAAAATTAAATAATTGATTAATAATTAATTAACAACTAATTAATTAATATTTAATCCACATATTGCAGATCAGAGGAGATCTTAAAAGGTTGAACTTGATGGACTGAACGTCTTTTTTCAACCTTAATTACTATGTAACTATGTAACATTTTTAACCCAGTGAAAAGGAAACAATGAATGAAAACTTAAGACATAAAGACTTGAGTTTGCTTAAAAGGGTACAACATGAATGGAAATGTAGGTCAGATAGAGTTTGTTGGTTTCAGCCCCCTCCAAACCAAAATGTGTTTCCACCAGCATCCATAGTGAATAACTGACAAGCTAAGATAAACAGGAGGAAATTAAGAAAACATACCACAATGCAGGGGTGTTAAAATACCTCTGCATTGTCATGTTCATTATATGTGCTTATGAAGAAAAGGAAAGGAAAAGGTGGAAATGTTTTTGCAATGTTTAAAATAAATAAAGACAGCCTTTAATTCTTAACTATTGTATGCAATGTAATTTTAATGATAACAGACATTTTGTCTTTGGTTTCAATGCACTTAGTACCTAGGAGGAGTAGGAGTGCGATCCAAGATGCTTACTACAAAACAGCAAGTGATCAGAATGCAGGTGGATAGCAGCATCTCCACATCAGCTGGGGAACCCTGCATATCAGCGTGAGATGGAGGTGGTAGTCATGTTGGCTACCTATCTGGTCAGTCCCGTGCAGGGCTTTACAGTTTACTTTTAACCATTGTGCTACTCACTACATATGAACCCCCTATGTAGTGCTGACATTAATGATAGCAGTTATATCATGTGCCTATGCCAGCATTTGCTGCACTCTATACTAGGATGTACCAGGCTGTTAATACAAGCTCATCCTGGAAAGCAGCAATGCCTCACCTTGGTCAGAAACTGTTTTAACTCCTTCCATACACAGGAAGAAACTGTTGAAAAACTGCTACTTTATATACTTGCTTGACTCTATGGAAGAGTAAGTTAGACAGACAAGTGAAAGATGGAGACCCGCATGACAGAAGTAGAGTCAGCTAGATATATGCTTTTGTCTAAAATACTTTTAATTGTGAGTTTTCAATCTTGTTATGGCGCTTTAGGGAAAGCTCTATGTATGTTTGATTTTAAGCTCAATGGCAGGCCCTCCATTCAGTTGCAATGTGTTAAAATTGTTTTTGACTTGTATTTAAAGTGCCAATTAATTCAGCACTATTTGGACCACATCACAGTAAAGATCTACTAAAAGCAGTTGAAATGTCCATGCAATTCTTGTGGAAAGAAAAGAAAGTCAGTGGTGGTCTCAACTGGACCTATAGTCACAGGAGTTTCTACAGTTTCTCTCAGATTTTTGAAACACATGCATTTTTCACTGAATAATCAAATAAAATAAAATCTATGTTTACATGTGTCACTGACTGCCCACTGTCAGACTACAGCTCAGTGTAGTGAGCAAAAAAAAAAAAAAGTTAACCCTTCCCAAATCTATCTGTGCAGAACATGGTATGCTGGAATTGCTTAAAAAGGTCAGTTATTAGCTGACTAGTCAGTGCGGTCCTGAGTCTAGGGAAAACTGTTATCACTCACTGTATTCACTACACGCTTGGCTATCTGTTATTATTCATGCAATAGCCAGAAGGCAAGATACACTGTGTATATATACAGACTTAAAACTTTCAATTCTTTAGCTGTTATTAGTGTAATTAAAAAATAGATAATTTTAATATAAAATATTTTGCTCTTTCACACTATGAAGAGCACTTACAGTGAGGTAAATGGCCCTTTAACCTCTGTATAGCACTACGTTATATTTTGGTTTGTTACAATTAAAGGATAATAATGTTCCTGTCTTGTATGTTGTTAGTTTATTTTATATTTAACAAGCACATAGCGTTTTTACCAAGCTACAATGATCCTTCCACACAATAAGTAGGGTCTGAAGCACTTGTTGAGATACAATCGTGTCTTCTAGAAAGCTTTACTACAGGGGAGCTTATCCTAATAGAAGTATGATAGGCTAGAACTATTTCCATTGAATAGTATTTCCTCTGAGGTTGGAGTATAGCTGAGGGGGTAAGCATGGGTGTATGTGGCAACATTCTTTGGGAGGGAAACAGCTCATAGTATACAAAGACCACACAACTCCTTGTATGTACATACCTTTAGATTGAAAGTGTGCAAGTGTTAAAGAAAATATTATCTACCCATATCTTGCCCTGTGCTTAATATCAAATTGATGCTTAAAAGCCACATTAAACAAATGTTTTTTCTGCTGGTTCATCTATTCTGTTGCGTGCACAAATTTAATGTTAATTGCTGTCGTCAGCCACCCAATTACTGCAAGTTCAATATAAGGAAACTCAGAGTTGGAGAACGTGCAGAGACTTGGATTGGTCAAACCACATTACTGGGACATCTTCAGAAAGTATAAAAGATACTGTTTTATCTGATTCTGGGCACGCCAGCTGAATTACTTTGAACGTGCTAAAAACTCTGTCACTTTATTTTTTAATCCTGCTTCATTGTACAATAATAATCTATTGAATTTGGACTAGTTATTTCAAGTGTCTTATTTCCTCAGCAATTATGGTGCTGAAACCCAGGAGGTGAAAGAGATCAGCAAACAGAATCAGGTCTGGAAACTAAGGACAGGAGACCAATCGGCGCCTCTAATAGGTGGGAACCTTTGTACCTCAATTGCTCTCCCTTCCTCTGATTCCTAAACCCTCTGTCTTCTGTCGTAAGTACAACCTCCCAAAAAACCTGAAACAACCGTTTTCTGTTTTCACATCTTTTTCCACAAGAATTGCATGGACAGTATGCTTCTTTAAATGATTCTGTTGTTCAACCACAAATGCAACTAACTAAATTGCATGGAAAAGTTTTCTCTTCACTACCAGATCCAGAAGAAATAACCAGAACTCACAACTTGCACCCTGGAGACTGGGTGGTGATAAGGAGATATGTGAGGAGACATTTAGAGCCCCAGTTTGATAGCCCATACCAGGTATTACTGACCACACCCACCTCAGTCAAGGTGGAAGGGAAACCAAACTGGATTCACGCTTCCCACTGTAAGCTAGTAGATTTCCAGATCAGTGATAAAAAACTGTGTTCAAAGGGTGAGGCCACCAGGGACAAAAAGGATTAACAAACTGTTTAAATGCATGTACTGCTCTGCTTGTTTTTCTGTGCTTTATACTTTCATGAACAGGTGGACAGCGGGAAGCAGACAAATTCCATCTGGCTCCTACATCAACAAACTGCCAATGTGTTGGATACTACCGACTGTTGGATATGTTCCCATATTCCTGCCACTCATAAAGGAATCCCTTTAATTGGTGTACCAATATCAATGAATGATTTGAATTTAACAGATTATAGTTATGAGGTTCAAATAGATGAAGATCACTCTACTCACAATGCTCTCTCAGATCAAGGGACATATTTAGAAATTGCTGGTATAATTTCTCCACCTACAATGTGTCTGGGGCCATGTACGTGAATCACATAGCAAAAATAAAAGGTCACTGTGCCAGTTTACCCAAGGTACATGTGGTGGAAACAGATTGTAGAAATGCTACCTTAACAATTAACATGGAACCTAATGATACACCAAGTGATATGGTACATGCGGGTTGTAACAGCTTATGTTTTTGCCCCACATTGAAAGCTTTATGTGCCCCAGGTGTTCTTGCCCTGAATGAACAGACGAAGATGAGTGGAGCTGTCAAAGTCATGTGCAACACAATATGGTAGGGTTTCAAAAGTGGCCGGGAAATCATGGTAAGATAATTCCCAGGGTCTTGAGAAAAGAACTCTATTACATTTGTGGCAATAAGGCCTACTCATGGCTTCCCATGGGAGCATGGGGTAACTGTACCATAGGAAGAGTTGTAACAGCCAATAGACCACGCTTAAATATCTCATTGTTTGAAATATACCAAGGGAGAACTAGGTATAAACGAGATGTATTCTCATCTGCAGACAAAGCCTGGATGTGGTTCCCCTCTTGGACAGGTTGGGGAGTCGAATTAGCAAATAAGAAAAATAAATATGCTAGTATCATGGATGGGATTATTAATGAAACTACAAGTTCTATCCATGCCCTAAATGAAGAGTTAGCCCAAGTCAGAAAAGTTGCCCTACAAAACAGAATGGCTCTCGATTATCTGCTCGCTATAGTAGGAGGAACTCCCATGACCCCATAGAGGCACACATGAGCAAAGTAAAATAGTTGCAACAACAAGCTAGAGATATATCTAAAGAAGGATGGGACCCCTTCTCCTGGATGGGATCTATTAGTGTTTGGTTTAACAATATGCTTTCAAATTTCTTAAAACTTATAGTAGTGGTGATAGGATTGATTTTGATGTGCTTAATTGCCTGTAAATTGTTAGTAATTTGTTTTTCTCGTTGCAGAAAAAAGGTGTATATTCTCATTGCCTAAGGATATGATACAACAGCCACAGAGATGACCGTCTGGTAGCCTAGTACGACTGCTTGCCTCTCCTGCAGACCCTCTTGCCATCTTTGTGAGCCAGGTGGACGACATCATCTTTGCAAGGGGAATCCAAAGTTGCACCACACCAGTTTGGGCATTACATTTGTTTCAAATAGGGGAACCCAGTGTGTAGGATTTTGCCTAGGTCTGTGGTGGGGTGCATCTCTGCCTGCTGTTGTTATCCATTCAGATAGAGATTGCATGCTTGTGATTGTGTTTTACCAATAAAGATGTGTGAATGCTAAGAGGAAATGGCCACCAGGTAGGCAGGCTGGAATGGATGCCGGAATCCCACTGTCTATGCAGCTTATTTGTGTAGTCCATGAAATACGGGCTGTCTAGGGGGCCACTTCCAATTAGGCAGGCTGTTAGTTAGTCAAACAAGAAATACAAGGTAATAAATATGTGTGATAATGAATTATCAAAAGGGTGAGAGTTGTTAAAGAAAATATTAACTGCCCATATCTTGCCCTGTGCTTAATATCAAATTGATGCTTAAAAGCCACATTAAACAAATGTTTTTCTGCTGGTTCATCTATTCTGTTGCGTGCACAAATTTAATGTTAATTGCTGTCGTCAGCCACCCAATTACTGTGAGTTCAAGATAAGGAAACTCAGAGTTGGAGAACGTGCAGAGATTTGGATTGGTCCCATTACTAGGACGTCTTCAAAAAGTATAAAAGACACTGTTTTATCTGATTGTTTGTGCGCCAGCAAGAATTACAATGAAAGTGCTAAAAACTCTGTCACTTTTTTTTGTAATCCTGCTTCGTTGTACAATAATAATATATTGAATTTGGAACAGTTGTTTCATGTGCCTTTTTTCCTCAACACAAGTTTTGAATCTTGCAGGGTACTTTGGGGAAAGCACTTTGGACATGGGATTCTAAGTTCAAAGACAGGGTCTTCCAACCTTTGTAGCATGCTACTACTGCTATTGTTTTTTGCATTGATCATAACCCATGTATAGTTCTATGGAATATGTTACAAATAAACTATAATAATAAACACAAGCACCAAAAAATCTGAAATCTGCCGGGGGTGGGGGGGGGGGGGGGGGGGGTCCGATTGGTCGGGGCCCTATGTCACCCCAGTTTCTACATCCATGGTGGGACAATATCACATACACAAAAAAAATATTACTCAGAATCTGGCTACTAAATAGCTAAGATTAATGTTAAAGAAAAACAAAAAGATCCATTTTGTTGGGGCACACCCGTACCCAATCTCACTGAAGATTAAGTTCTAAAACATAACTTTTATTAACATTGTTTTTAAAATTATTTAAAAACTTAAGACACAGACACTATACATAAAACTTATTGAGTCTGTATTACTTTTGGATTGGCAACCAGGATTTTGAGGTCCTTCAGAAATGATCAATTATGTTTAGATCTATATTAGTCCGTTGGTATATGATATTAAAGTGCTAACAGCCTTATTAAATTGTGATTTGGCAAATTTAAAATGACTCTGTTTGAGCACATAGCATATTTTTTTACAGAAGTTTTTAGTTAGTGAAGACCTTGCTTTTGGATAGAAGTTCACTAACTAAAAACTTCTGGAAAAAAATATGCTGTGTGCTTAAACAGAGCCCTTTTAAATTAGCAGAATCACAATTTAATAAGGCTGTAAGTGTTTAACCTAAATCAATACATTGTCTGAAGGTCTGACTGTATGTCCTAGATAGCTAAGTCACACAGGAAGGAGTACACTATTCAGGGCTAATATAAAAGGTACACTATTTTCTTATCTGTGTCTGCCTCTTTCCCTCTTCTTACACTTGCTAACTCACATTAATACATGTTCACTGGCACATATGTATTAAAAAAATGCAAGCATCCCTGCATGCTAGAGAGAGTAACATTATCAGGAGAGGCTCAGACAGTGGTGCTTATCTAAAATAGGTTGATTGGCTGAAGTTCAGACGGGGCCTAGTGTCTATATGTATGGTCACAATCTTGCTGCACATGCTGAGAACAGATTCAGACGGCGCTTTGTGTCTCTGTAATGTAGGGTCACATCATGATTGCACATTATCGGGGTAACTAATGTTTGTTTAATGTAGAGTGATCTCTACATTCAGGTATCAGATAGTAGCGAAAGTCTATCTACTGTAGGGTGATCTCCTGAATGCACAGTATTGGAGCAAGCTCAGACAGTACTGGGAGTCTATCTAATGTAGGGAGAGAGCAGACTTACAGCACATAGTTCATCAACTCTCATAATCTAACAAACCTGAGGGAAACATCTAATGAAAGTTTTAAACCATTTGTTTACCAATCATTTTAATGACTGGCAAATTTGCTAGCATAGAACAAAATGTATAGTGGAAGATTGTCTTGCATGGCACTAATATTTCGTACAGCATCAACACTGCTGATATTAATTTCGTTAGAGCCCACTGTCACAAGTATACTTATTAAAGATAACCCTCGTAAATGCAGCAGAAGCTACAGCAATTAGGTTTATGAGCATCATTTTAAATTACCATATTCTATGTCCCCATAAAAGCAATCTCCTACATTATGTCATTGTTTTAAATAACGCTGAAAGACAAATAAAATGTGCACAAATCACAAATGAATCATAAAACTAAATGTGGATATGTCTATTGCAATTGAATCTATTGCAACATGTAAAAATGTGTATCTCGTAAAATCCAACAACTTATGACTAGTTATGCATATTTGGTAGTTCTTCCAGGCAACTTTAATTTCACTGATACTTTGTTTATTTATTGGTGTATTTATAGTTCTGTCCCCCCTTCCCCCCCAAAAACAAGAGATTTTATAGCAAAATGTTGCCTGTGTTGTTTCTGACAAGCAAATCTTTTCCCTGTACCTAATCACATTAAATAAATATATGTTAGAAAATCTTGGGTCTGACTAGGAGCATAATGAAGCAGTAAAAAAGCTAGTCTTTTAACTAGAAAAAAAGTAATTTTGATGTCTGTGTGACCCTGGAGGGATCCATGATACATTAGTGGAAGTTGTGTGTGAAAGGGGCGTTTACAACATGGGTATGATGTCAACTTTAATCTTATCCAGTTATCAAACACTCTCTACTTTTGTCTGTATTCTCTGTTCACACCCCTTCCTTTCACTAATTACTACAAATACCTCCTCCCCCATGACCCAGATGTGATGTAACAAACACAAAATGGATTCCTGCAGTTTTAAACAATTCAGATATTCCCAAAAAATGTTTTATACCCATCATTTCGTTGTTGATGTTTAGTCGTTCAGTCATGTTAGACTCTCTGTGACCCTATGGACCTCAGCACACCAGGCACACTCATTAGGTTTCTGGTTGTGCTCATCCCTATGGTTTTCTTGACAAAGATATTGGAGTGGGTTGCCAGTCCCTTCTCCAGTAGACTGCAATTTGTGTGACCTCTCTGCTATGAACTACCCATCTTGGGTGACCCTACATGGTATAGCTCACAGCTTCATTGAAGTACACAAGCTGCTTTACCATGGTAGCAATCCAGAAGGGGTCCTTCACTTACGTAGCTGCTGCTAATATTGTTAGTTTGGTACATACTTGACAAACAAGTGTCCTTTTCTTGAAATGCAGTGGTCCTCTAAAGGGATATATAACTCCCATATGTTCTATTACTTATTTAATGGATTATATCTAAATTTGGGTTGCTCTTATGTGAGTAACTCTGAGCAGGTAAAATATTTATGGTGTTTTTGCATTAAGTAGTTTGAATACAGAGAAGGCAGAATATGAGAAATGCAAAAGCATTTAGCAGATTACATTTGTAGCTCTGTGAATCAAATTTCACAGCTCAGAATTTTAAGTGTCAATGACACAACTAGAACATATTGTTTTTTTCCTAGTGGCTGTCTCCTCAAAACTTAGCAGTGACTGGCAAATGAGACAATTTTCAGAACTTTTAAATATACAGTGAGTGTTAGGTTATATGTTTGCAAGATGGCAGTTGCCATGAGAGAGAACAGGAGGAAAAGAAAATGTTCCAGAAGCTGAAAATCTGTTATTCAGGAAGCTTCTTAGGAGTAAGTGAAGTGGAAATGTTATAACAATTTCATTGAGGAGGATGGAAGGAATTAAATGAAGTAAAAGTTACAACAGTTATTCTATATAAAACAAAGCGACATTGCCTAAAAAGTCCCTTAACGATTAGATAGAATTGCCCATATAAAAGTGCATTCTTTATACATCACCCCAGAGACACCAATTATAGACTACACCAAGTGTCATTACTTAGTCAATGATTTCTAGGGAGAAATTGTTTACTCTTTTTATCAGATGAGCTGCATATAACTAAATAGGGTATTTATGCAGCCCTGACTAGCTGTATCTGCCACATTCAGATCTGAGATTTGCAGATGGAAGCCCCACAGTGCTCAAGGGGTGCCATTGCACAGAGATTAAAAAAACATTTTTTTAACCTTTACAGATTTTCAATGAAAAAAAAGTCAATATGTTTAAACTGTTTTTAAATGGAGTATTGTAAATGTGGGCAAGTATAAAAAAATATTACTGCTAACATGCTACAAATTAAAAAAAAATCTATAATTTCTCTTAAGATTGTGCCAACTGTTTCAATAATAAATATCTAATCAGCGCTAGGAATCAGTAAACTCAGTGCCTTTTGTGTTTACGAACACACACAGTAGTTAACATCACTTAATGACCATATCAACACAACAACATGCTATTGATTGTAGGACAGAATTTGCTCTGGTGTCTGTTTCTGATATTACAATTATATTGTTTTTTGTCATTCAGTCTTGTCCGACTCTCTGTGACCTCATGGACCGTAACACACCATGCTTGTCCACTTGGTATTCATAGCAGAGATACTGGAGTGGGTGTACAGAGGGAGGGAGTGGTGTACAGAGAGATAGGGTGCACAGAGAGGGAGAGGGCGCACAGAGAGAAAAAGCAGTGAGAGGAACAGAACAGACAATTTAAGATACTACATGATACCATCATTTATTATGGGCAAGTTACTAGTAAAATATATTATCTTTTAATATTATTAAAGTAATAACACACTGTTTATGTATTTGGTTTATTTTGTTTATTTTTTAAAAATGCCAGTTCTATTGACCACCTAAATTAAGCTTTCATACACTGGTGGGAACTTCTGGCACAGTCTATTTTTCCGATACATTTTAAAGCATTTTTTGCTCCCTTTAGATAACAGGGACTTAAATCGTCCTTATACAGGGATGTCAGCTTTGCAACATATTGAATAGGGAGCTCCCTGACCTTCTATTTTCTTAGTAATTCTAATGAATTATGTCTACTCTTTGTTCCCAGTGCTTTCATACAGAGCAATTATACTGAGCTGTTGCCTGTTTTCTCCCCGGCGAGTGTCACGGATAGCAATGTCATACATTCATGAACTATTTATCTTGTTTGATTTCAAGTAAAGACCAGAACAATCAAAATTATTGACATTACCTGCATTTAGAAGCCAGCAAAGTTATGTATAAATTATTGCACAAAATCACGTGTCTATCAGCAATATGATCAGCTAGGAAATTAAAGGTAATAGTATTGGTCCACTTTGCACTAATTCCATTAATAATGAAATGACAAAGAGGGTGTTAGGTTAATGGGTCAGGTATAGACCCACAGTGTTATAATTTGCAGACTTGATCACATTTGAGGTACGGTATGTCTTATTTACATATCTCGTTATTCAGGAGTGAATAGTTTTACAAAAGGTCAAGAGTTTTGAAGTCTAGTATAACATCAATACAATACTAAGCAGCTAAAATGTGTTAAACGGGTGGTTAAGAATCCTTATTATAAGTAAACTACAAGAGCTTTATAAATTACAGGTTTATAAGTTTATAAGTTACAGGTAGAAACGAGAAAATAAAGTAATAACTGCAGTTGTTTTAATGATTCCTTTTTCACCCATATATCTTTGTACTTATATCGCCTACCAATGCTCCTTTAAGTTATCTTCCAGTGCCCTGAGAAGCAGCTGCAGCCAATAGTGTGCATATTACATTTGAGTCTTTGGAGGTAGCTGTGACTAACAGTTCTGTCAGTTAGACTCTCCAAGCATATTCAAAACAGTGGTGATGTCACTGCTAGAGACTGACCCAGCCTCACATTCCCCAAGGACTGATTGGAGGAGGCAGAATCCTTTGACTGTTTAGGCCTGCTAACAAATCCACAGACTCACCTTGCTGAATATTTTTCTGGCAGTGCACTAAACAGTAAATTTTGCTGCTGGTAATAAGGAAAATCAAATTAAATGTATTCAACAGAATAAAATCTTTATATGTGCATTTACACAGAACTATATATTTAGAGCCATGTGAGGATCTTCACAGGTCAAGGATGGGGAGATTGAACTCAGAGATTCAGACACAAGCAGGCCAATGTAGAAAAAGAAGATTGGACAGTTGGGAGGTATGTTATGGGCATGGGGTCAATTATACATGCCAGAATATCCAATGTGGATTTTGCATTTAGATTCTGATGAGCACACACATATATAGTTTATACACATTGATCCCATTCACAGAACAGAAATGTGTTACACAGTCCAGATATGTAGACAGGAAATAGTTCTTTAAAAAGTAGGCATGCATTGTGACTAACAAGAGTGAAACCTATAACAGCAGAGTATATTTGAGCATGAATTGTCCCAAGTTCTGATGGCTTCCAGATACCCTGATTAGCTTTCACGTATGAAGCATGACAGTTGCTTGCTTTTAGGATGATGTCCCTGATGTCTCCTCTATGCTCTATGGTGTGATGGTACCACCCTGAAGGATCAACTGGACCAGGGTTTGAGCTCTACTGGTTAGACCACCTCATATAAACTGTTTACTAGTATTTCTAATACACCAGCCAGCTGAAGCCTTCAGCTGTCACCTCCCGAAGGATAAAGCCCTAACATAATAATATAAATAACACTTGGAACATGATCCATAGAAATCAACCACAGTATGGTCAAGGTTCATGCACACTGCAATGGATTGTTCTTTACCCAGCCTGTACTGGCTTTGCAAGTTTCTTGGAAAGGGACTGAGAGACTGCCTAGTGAATCATTCACATGTATTTTCAAGGCATTTGTTCACTAAGCGGGTTTGATGCACCCTATTCCCAATGGAGGCATCTTATTGAGACAATGTTTTATTCTTTTGTTGTACCATGTTTGTCTGTTAGCCCAAGAGCTGACAACATAGGAGTCCAGCCTTATTTGGTCCAAAAGATTCCAAGGATTCCAATTGCTTGTATTATGTACTGTATACACCTTGTTTATTAAAGAAGCGATTGTTACCCCGGGGGGAGGGGGGAGTCCCTAAGGGGGGAGCCTACTTGGGGCTGTGCTCAGTCTCTACCTGCCAGTAACAACAGAAGCTAACGATGAACCTCACGATTTGTTTATTTTAACTAAAAGGGTATTGGCATTGTTATTGTGCTTCACTGGAGAGAATGATGGGAGTGGAGGAAGTTAAAGATAAATAGAGACAAAAGGGAAAAGAGAGAAGGGAGAAAAGAGGAGATATGAAAGATGGAGGATAGAGTGAAAGGTAGAGAGAGTAGGAGGAAAGATCAAGGATGGGGAGAGTGAAGCGAGAGATAAAAGGGTGAGAAATGAGGAGGAGAATATAGATGATTAAGGGAAAATAGAGGAGGGGAACAGAAAGAGAAAAAAAGGGAGAGATGAGTTCAAAAAAGGAGGAAAGCACACATATGGGGGAGAAAAGAGGGAGAAGGGGAGGAATAGGAGAGAGAGCAAAAAGAGGGATGAGTAAGGGAATAGAGAGGAGGGGAGAGAGAAGATAGGAGCAAATGAGAATGGGGAAAAAAGCAAAGAAAAGACTATATAGAAGAATTGGGGAAATGGGGTAAGAGGAGGGGGAAAAGAGAAAGGTAGAGCAGGAGAGAGAAAAAAGGACAAATAATGAGAGAAAGGTGAAAGGAAGAGGAGAGCCAGTATGGGGAGGGGTGGAGAGACACTGAGGAGAAAGGGGATGGAAGGAGAGGGTGGAGAGACAGGACAGAAGATAGAGGAGGACAGAGTGAAGAGAAATGTAAGAGCTACCGCGGACCAGAGAGGACACATGGGGCAAAAATGGGAGTGTGAGGACAGGGAAAGGCCGCACGGGCCCCCTAGAGGTGAGGGCCCTAGTACAGCTGTCTCTGCCTCTACCATACAGAGTAAAACATAGTACATTTGTGTTCACATTTGAATGACTAAAAAGTAAATAATATATATATTTATATATAAATACCAATATATTCTGTAGCAGTAAACTGGACCGCAACGTGGATACTTCTGCTTACAATTACATAAACCGTAAACATGTAAATCGCATTTTAATTCTGTGTCCTTATCAGCCACCTTTTTTTCATTTTTGTTTAGCCAAGTTTCATGTTTTAGAGTCTCATTTGATGAATAATACTTTCTTATAATCTGGAAAATACAGTCATACATATTTATGTAGTTATGTATATTATTTTATATATATATATATATATATATATATATATATATATATATATATATATATTTCAGAGCCATCCAGTTAACCATAAAACTCATTTAGAAGGAATTATTTGCTTGGGTATATGTTTGTTTTATTGTTGTTGTTTTTATAGGGAAAAGTAAACAGATAAATTTGACGACTGACACCAAGCACCATATATCCCAGTGTGGTACAAAATAAGCCTAATCAGCCATATGTTGACATTTATTACAAGAAAAAGTATAACTGCCGAACGTTAAGGGGCAGATGTTCATTTAAAATGAATTGACATTTCAACACTGTCCCTGTAATATGTGATACCAAGATAAGTGCATTATCAACTATTAGATCGCTCAAACTACTGAACCCCAAGGCATCCAGTAGGATGTAAATGATGACCTTTCTAGAAGTTTCCATCTGAAGATCCAGAGGTTGTAAAAGAAACTGAAAGGTTACATCTCTCAGTAGGTTTCCAATGATTGTAAGTCATAATGCTGATTTGATTTCTCTACAGTAAAATGATAATTCTAATTAATACTTTTTTTGATGGGGAAGAAGCAACTAAAGGTCCATCTAGACTGTCCATTTTATTTATCAAACATGTTTGGCTTAATAAATCGTCAGTATAGTTTGAATCACTTACTCTGTCTCTGTTGATCCATTTATCCATGACCCAATCTGTAAAGTAGTACTTGCTTACTTTGTCCCTAAATCTTGTACCATCCAACTTCAAAACTTGACCTCTTGTTCTTGGATTGCACCTTTGCTTAAATAAACTCCCATTTCAAACTTTAGTAAATCAGAAGACACATTTTATTATTCCTATAATGCAACATTTTGTTCTCATGTTCTCCAAGCTATACATGTTAATGTTGTGAAATCTTTCCTTGTAAATATTGTCTTTTAGACCGTGCACCATTTTTGTCACCATCCTTTGAAACGTTTCCTCTTGGGCTTTCATGTTTCATTATTTATTTACCCACCTTTGAACATCAACCCTGTTACTTGTGTTCAGACAAAGTAACTAATCTGAATTATGGGAAAACCCAAACATTCATTTTTGCTGGCAATGTGTATGTGAATTTTACCATGACCAAAAATAGAAAACAACCCCCTATTTTATTCATTTAGTACACTGCCAAAATCATCAAGAGACAGCCGTCCTGGCTTCCATGACTCCCCCAATTGATATGGAATTAACCAATTAACCTAGGTCCAATTATCAGAAGAACAATCTGTTCAGGTTTATATTGTGTCTGTCTTCTTATTACAGATTAATGGCTGGGAATGGATGGTTCTGATCTATTACACAGAAACCAAAACATGTTTTTGTAAATGGAGGGCAATAGGTCCAATTTAGTAAATTATACTTGATTAATGTTAAGGCATACATTAAAAGACTTTAATTTGTCCTTTGGCCTATAAGATCACATCTACTTCAAAAAGAACATTGCATTCTGGACATTAACTTCTTCATGATGCCAAAACGTTAGTCTACGGATGGACAAGAACTTGAAGTTCTCAGACCAGACCAGGGTTCAGATCAGTTTTACATTCATTTTGCTTCCTTAAATATTTATTTTGTTATTAGATAAAATGATGGGTGTATTAAAGTGTGGTATTATTATGATTCTGAAATAAAGACATAGTATTATTTTTATTGTGTAAATGGGGAAACATACAGATAGATATCAAAAATAAAAAAACAAATAACGAAAAAAATATTGTAATAAAATATAGTATATATAGTATAGTGTTTGTAAATACCTTAGTAACAGTAAATTAATATAATTAATGCAAATTTACATAATACAGAGTAAATTTATATTAGGTTTATTGATATTGAATATAGGTAACTTTAATTCCCCAAAACACAGCACAGAGAATAAAAAAATGTCTAACACGTTATTGAAGGACTACTGTAGTTCAAGAAAACATACACCTGTTTGTACCAAACTAACAATTAGCATCGGTGTAATCCATACCATTTTTTGGGAAAAATCTGAATTTTTGAAGAATCTGTTTATGAGTACAGGAATACATTTTGTATTTGTTATATCACATCCTGAGAGCTGGATGATGAGGGGTGTGTTTGTAGTAATCAGTGGAGGTAAAGAGGAGGGAACAAGCAGAAGTTCAGAACCTTTGTTTGATAAATGGATAGGATTAATAAATGGGTAAGACTGAATCCGACACCACACCCTTCCCAATCACTGGCCTGGAAATAAGAGGTTGCATCAAACGATGCAAGCATCGCTCTCAAGAAATGTAAACGTCCCTCTCAGACACACAACTTCCACCCATGTATCATGGATCCCTCCAGAGACCCGCAGACGCATCAATGTTTTTTCTTTTCTAAATAACAACTAGCTGTGTGACCCTTTTCCTGTTTAAATATGCTCAAAGTTGTCAAAATACATGTATTTTTCAAAGAGCAGTGTTTTTTAAGATATAAAAATTCCACATTTACTTAACTATTACCAGTGTACTTCACCTATAATCAATACATATTTGTTGAATGGCTCTAGCTGGGGAGAATTGGTTTCTAGTGGGTACATCATTGATGAGGTAGATTCCACAGCACATGTATAGTTACTGAGGGAGCTGCTGAAATAGAGGACTCGTGCTTGGTTATCCATGTTACCCAACAACTTCCTCTCAGATGTTTGTAGTCATAGAGAAAGGTGCATGACAGGGAATGCTGGTAGGTTTGAGGCAGTGGAATTAAAATGCCTGTTTTTACAATTGCTTGTTGTGCCTGCCTAGGGACTCTGCAAGAAAAGCTGTAATTAAGCTGTTTTTTCTCTCTCTTTTATATTTTTTAAATCCCCTTTCATTTGTACCAACTCTTTAATCTCTGTCTCCAACTGGTGCCGTCTTACAGTAGGAAACAAAACCTTATCCCCTGTATAGCGCTACAGAATATGACGGCGTGTTATACATGAAGAATAATAATTATCAGAAAGTGTGAGTGCTGCACTGTATGTGTGAGAGTGTGCTGTAAGATTGCTGCACTGTATGTGTGAGAGTGTGCTGTAAGATTGCTGCACTGTATGTGTGAGAGTGTGCTGTAAGATTGCTGCACTGTATGTGTGAGAGTGTGCTGTGAGGCTGCTGCACTGTATGTGTGAGAGTGTGCTGTAAGATTGCTGCACTGTATGTGTGAGAGTGTGCTGTAAGATTGCTGCACTGTATGTGTGAGAGTGTGCTGTGAGGCTGCTGCACCGTATGTGTGAGAGTGTGCTGTGAGCCTGCTGCACTGTATGTCTGAGAGTGTGGTGTGAGGCTGCTGCACTGTATGTCTGAGAGAGTGCTGTGAGGCTGCTGCACTGTATGTCTGAGAGTGTGCTGTGAGGCTGCTGCACTGTATGTGTGAGAGTGTGCTGTGAGGCTGCTGCACTGTATGTGTGAGAGTCTGCTGTGAGGCTGCTGCACTGTATGTCTGAGAGTATGCTGTGAGGCTGCTGCACTGTATGTGTGAGAGTGTGCTGTGAGACTGCTGCACTGTATGTGTGAGAGTGTGCTGTGAGGCTGCTGCACTGTATGTGTGAGAGTGTGCTGTGAGGCTGCTGCACCGTATGTGTGAGAGTGTGCTGTGAGCCTGCTGCACTGTATGTCTGAGAGAGTGCTGTAAGATTGCTGCACTGTATGTGTGAGAGTGTGCTGTGAGGCTGCTGCACTGTATGTGTGAGAGTGTGCTGTGAGGCTGCTGCACCGTATGTGTGAGAGTGTGCTGTGAGCCTGCTGCACTGTATGTGTGAGAGTGTGCTGTGAGGCTGCTGCACTGTATGTCTGAGAGAGTGCTGTGAGGCTGCTGCACTGTATGTCTGAGAGTGTGGTGTGAGGCTGCTGCACTGTATGTCTGAGAGAGTGCTGTGAGGCTGCTGCACTGTATGTCTGAGAGTGTGCTGTGAGGCTGCTGCACTGTATGTGTGAGAGTGTGCTGTGAGGCTGCTGCACTGTATGTGTGAGAGTCTGCTGTGAGGCTGCTGCACTGTATGTCTGAGAGTGTGCTGTGAGGCTGCTGCACTGTATGTGTGAGAGTGTGCTGTGAGGCTGCTGTACTGTATGTGTGAGAGTGTGCTGTGAGACTGCTGCACTGTATGTTTGAGAGTGTGCTGTGAGGCTGCTGCACCGTATGTGTGAGAGTGTGCTGTGAGCCTGCTGCACTGTATGTCTGAGAGTGTGGTGTGAGGCTGCTGCACTGTATGTCTGAGAGAGTGCTGTGAGGCTGCTGCACTGTATGTGTGAGAGTGTGCTGTGAGGCTGCTGCACTGTATGTGTGAGAGTGTGCTGTGAGGCTGCTGCACTGTATGTGTGAGAGTCTGCTGTGAGGCTGCTGCACTGTATGTCTGAGAGTGTGCTGTGAGGCTGCTGCACTGTATGTGTGAGAGTGTGCTGTGAGGCTGCTGTACTGTATGTGTGAGAGTGTGCTGTGAGACTGCTGCACTGTATGTGTGAGAGTGTGCTGTGAGGCTGCTGCACTGTATGTGTGAGAGTGTGCTGTGAGGCTGCTGCACCGTATGTGTGAGAGTGTGCTGTGAGCCTGCTGCACTGTATGTCTGAGAGAGTGCTGTAAGATTGCTGCACTGTATGTGTGAGAGTGTGCTGTGAGGCTGCTGCACCGTATGTGTGAAAGTGTGCTGTGAGCCTGCTGCACTGTATGTCTGAGAGAGTGCTGTAAGATTGCTGAACTGTATGTGTGAGAGTGTGCTGTGAGGCTGCTGCACTGTATGTGTGAGAGTGTGCTGTGAGGCTGCTGCACGTATGTGTGAAAGTGTGCTGTGAGCCTGCTGCACTGTATGTCTGAGAGAGTGCTGTAAGATTGCTGCACTGTATGTGTGAGAGTGTGCTGTGAGCCTGCTGCACTATATGTGTGAGAGTGTGCTGTGAGAACGCTGCACTGTATATCTGAGAGCGTCCTTTGTGACCGCTGCACTGTATGTCTGAGAGTGTGCTGTGAGACTGCTGCACTGTATGTCTGAGAGTGTGCTGTGTGACTGCTGCACTGTATGTCTGAGAGTGTGCTGTGAGACTGCTGCACTGTATGTCAAAGAGTGTGCTGCGAGACTGCTGCACTGTATGTCAGAGAGTGTGCTGCGAGACTGCTGCACTGTATGTCTGAGAGTGTGCTGCGAAACTGCTGCACTGTATGTCTGAGTGTGTGCTGTCAGACTGCTGCACTGTATATCTGAGAGTGTGCTGTGAGACTGCTGCACTATATGTCTGAGTGAGTGCTGTAAAACTGCTGCTGTGTATGGGAGAGAGTGCGAGTGTCCAGCTGTGAGCATGAGGGAGTGCCAAAATGTATATTAGATAGGGCTCTCTATTTGTTTGCAATGTGTTATATGTGTTTGTGCCGTGTACTTAATCCCTGGATCACTATGGAATATGTTGGCATGTTGCAAATAAAGGATACTAATATGAGTGAGATTGCTGATTTGAAAGTGAGACAGTGCTGTGCAGGTGAGTGTGGCTTTGAGAAAGAGATGTTGGATTATTTTGGTGTATGTGTTAGAGGTAGAGTGCTTCTGTGAACGATTGATGTTACTTATGTGAGTCAGTGCTGCTATTGGGCGGCGCAGAGACAGCCCCATGCGCTGGGTCTGAAGCAGCTCAGCGTGACCCAGCGTAGCCTGGGAAGCTCCTGATTGGATGGCAGAGTGGAGGAGGGACTTCGGCCCGTTTCGCAGGCTTCCTCCTTCACTCTGTGCCGACCATTGCCAGGATTGGAAGCTAGCGCGGCTCCTCCCGTGTCTTGGTGCCTGCAAGGTAAGTACAGTGCAGAATTAATTAACCCTGTTAGTTATAAGGCACCGGGGGTCCCCTGGAGTGGTTGTGTGTGTGTGTTTGTTTGGTCTGTGTACAGAGGGTTGCGTGGTTTTGCGGGTGGTCACTTGGGTGGTCCTTGCCTCCATGGATTCTGGGGAGTTAGAGGCCTTTTGGCCATGGTTAGGTCCATAGCAGTGTGTCATTAGGTTAGGTGGGTGCAGGATAGGCTGGTTGCGGCGAATCTGGGGAGTTAGGGAGGCGCAGGCTCAGTCTGAAGTGGCTGCTAGCCTGAGTCCCGTGGGGAAAGTCACTAGCCCAGACGGGCACCATAGGCTCACGGAGCCACGCAGCAGCAGCAATTCCAGCAATAGGGCCAACTGGAGGGCCCACCCACTGCAGAGAGGTCAGAGCCACAGGGAGGCACGGCTTGCCCCAAGGCCGGCACCGGACCCCAAAGTCCGCTAACACCCCAGTTCAGACCCGGCCCCGGGTTTCTAGGGGAAAGAGTGAAAAGCCAGGCAGTCCTAAAAAGACTCCTACAGTTCGTCACTGTTCGGCCCGGCGGTCCCCACTGCTGCACCCACTGATGCTGTCATAGGTGTTTTGCAGGGACGACCCTCCCCCAGTGGTGACACCGGCAAGGACATGGGATCCACAAGAGGAAAAAGATATTATGTGCTCGAGGAGATGGCTAGCGACGGCAGTCAGGGGGTGATAGATGACGTTCCAGTCACAGCGGCACGGCAGACGCGCCCCGCCAGTGCTCGCAAAGCAACAAGCAGGTAAAGACCTTTGGCTTTAACTTCCATGCCGGTAAGGAGACAGCTGCCGAAATAGTTAGGCCACAGCTTAGGTTGACCGGTCACGACAATACCCTAGCTAAGGGGGCGCCAAGAAATACAGACACGCAAGACGGGGTTAGTTACGGCATTGACCCAGCCCTTAGGCCTTTGGGGTCAGTTGAGTCTCTAAGCCCTGCCGTTGCCCTAGATTTGGTTTCCGAGCACTCTTCAGGGTGCGAGCGGACTGCCGGGTATTGGGGTACAGGCATAGGAGAGCTAGTAATTGTTCTTCATGCATTCCCAGATCCAGAGGCAGGTCCCGAAGTGAGAGGTCAGGCGGTTGCAGCTGCTCCTGCTCAGGAGCCGGCAGGGAGAAGAGCCCTCAGCGGACTAGGCGGGCACAGACTCCTGTTCGGACCGGGCGACGAGAGTGTCCCAGATACCCCTGCACGGCGGGAGTCAGGTGAGCGTACAAGGGTTTTGGGGGTGGAGCGGTACGAGGGGGGGCTCCTTCCATGTCACCCCAGTTGCTTGCATCCCTGAATGTGTGCTCACAATCTCCCAATCAGCGACGAGATAGCCTGGGCATGGGTTGGTAGTCTATCCGGGAACGCCCGGGTGCACCCGGGTCACTCCTCCAGGTTAACCCCCCTCTCCGGTACGGTAATCAACACTACTACCCTTCCAGCTGGCCCCCAAGAGGCGCCGTTCCCCTCCATTCAGAACAGCTCTCTAGTCGGTATGGGCGGGATGTTGGAGTCGGCCGGGACAACCTCTGGGAATATTTGCCCCTAGATGTCAAAGAAAAGATCAGGTGCAGGAAATGCAAACTGTTCTTCTTATTGCCCATATCCCGGTTAGCGGATCCCCCACAGCGTTTCTCTAAGGAGGGGGATGACCGTAAGAATTCCTTTAGGCGTACCGCACCTGGCGTGGTGGCGGTAGGACGAGGAGTTTCGGCAATACATGGCGTCGAGGCCGACCATGGTGTGGAGCGACAAGGCAGTAGCCTATTGGCTGAACATAATGACCCCTTAGCGGGCCATGCCGTCCTTTCACAGGAACACAGGCGGAGCAGGGAACCTCGCCACGTTGGTCACCCCCGTCTTTCAATGATGGCAGCTGCAAATGGGCACTGAACTGTCGTTTTAAGCACTCCTGCTCGGGCTGCGGCGGCGATCACCCATTATCCAAGGGCAGCAGGACCAGGGAAGGTGCAAGAGCGGGGTAGTCCTCTCCAAAGAGGCAGGACTCCTATCCGGCTGGCCGCAAAACTGCCGTGGCTAGAACGCTACAATAGACTGCCGGGAAAGGCAAGAGCAGCTACGCTGCTGAGGGAGGGATTTTGGGATGGTTTTGAGATCCCGTGTTCCCTTATTCCCTCCGCTTCGTTTCCGAAGAATTTGAAGTCATTTAGTGAATTCCCTGGGGTGTTCTCGGAGAAGATCCGGGCGGAAGTTGGTCTCGGGAGGATGGTGGGTCCATTCTCTTTTCCTCCAATCCAAGACTTGGTAATTTCTCAGTTGGGAATAGTGCAGAAAAAAGAGCCTGGAAAATTTCACCTATTAAAGCACCTGCCCCACCCACGTGGTGGCTTGGTAAACGACGGAATTGGTAAAGAATGCTCCACCGTGTCCTACGCGTTTATAAGGCGGTATGGAACAAATGGAACGATTTGGTGGAGGTTGACGGTGGTGCGCAGAAAACAGCGACTCCAGGGCATCGGTTGGTTGGCAGGTCACGGCGCTGGCCTTCATGTTCAAGGTGGCCTGCAAGTGACCTGACAAAGGAATTAGTTGCCGAGTGGGGATCGCAGCCTCAGGAGGTGTCTCTCAGCCACTCCGTGGCGGGAGGTGAGTTGCCCGGCCCACTGGCTTAAGTGGGCGTTGCCCTACCTCATGGCCGTGCTTGGAAAAGCACTGGGTGGCCCTGGGAAGTTACTGTCCTGGCCGGGCTCCTCCTCAATTATGTTTATTAAGGAATGTTATGTTAATTACGATAATTATGTTAAGTTATGGATTACGTTAATCCAGTTGGTTAATAAAGCTGTGGCCCGTGTTACTCCCAATTTGGTGTCGTTATTTCAGTGAGTGCTACTTGAGTACTGTCTCTGCATATGTGTGTGCTCCGACTGTGTGTCTCTTTATGAGAGAGTGCTTTTGAGTGTTATTTCTTTGTTGGAATGAACGTAAGAGACTGTTTGTGAGAGAGAGGTACCTGCTGTGAGTGTGTCTATGTGAGTGAGATAACTATCCTCCTAGAATATTTTCAACACCTGTACCTTTGCAGCCAAAGCATGTTGTAGTTATATTTTTCCCTTAAAATGTAATACACCTCTCCATCTTCTCCTATACAGGAACTAATTGTATGTATTTTGTCACACACTGTCTTACTAGCTGTCATCTGTCAACCTTTACCATTAACCCACTTCTAGCATCAAGATGAATAGCCACTAAAGAGATCCTGCATCGGCTACAAAGTGCTTTACTTTCATTACTTCATCTCAAGCCATCACTGAATTATTTTGATATCTATCGGGCTCACTGCTTGCCATATACTTACACAACTGGCAGTCATGGTGAAATGCAAGAATCTCCTAATTAGACCCATATCACAGATTCCAAAGCTGGTCCTTTTTCTGAATATTCAAAGTGGTTTCCTTGAATTAGTTTTGACATGCTTTATCCATGGAGTTTGTACAGTTATGTTAAATCATAAACATAGGCGTGTATGACCATCCCATGTATATAATCCTGCTGTGAAGTCGTACAGATCATTAACTGGAGTACCTATGTAGTTGGCAGTGACTGAACTAGTGAATGGAGAGCCCTGGTGCAAAAAATAATTGGGCATCCCCTATATTTTTTTGTGTTGACCACCCGGGCCCTTTCCAGTGCAATATACGGTTGTGCTCAAATGTTTGCATACCCTGGCAGAAATTGTTAAATATTGGCATTTATTTTGAAAATATGACCAAGCATGCAAAAATATGTATTTTATTGAAGCAATAGCGACTTGCCTGTCAAAAATGATGGAAATAACAATAACAATGCCGTTTGCCACACAATGCAAGGCTCTCCCCTTCTAACTTGCGGGCCTCGCGATGAGTGGCTTCGGTGCTCCTTGCAAGCCTCTCCCACCCCCCCTCTACTTTACGAGCCTTGCAGTTACAGCTGTGAAACCATTTGCAGGCTTGGGAAATGTATTATTTTCTAGAAACACAAAATGGGTTTCCGATATATACGGGCTTGAAAAAAAATTACGGTTGCCATTTTGTTTCTCGCCTGGTCATTCTGAGATTGTCAAAAAACACCAATTAAATAGCAAATTAGCTTACAGCCTCCCTGCCTCTCCCCCTGTGCTGTGTGTGAGGTTGTTAGCTAATTTTGTAATCAATTGGCTTTTTTTTTGGTGGCCCCCTGAAAAAAATGGCGGCCGTTAACCTGGTAAATTTTTTAAAACCTGTAACTAAGCCAGTCACATGTGGGCCTGATATATATATATATATATATATATATATATATATATATATATATATATATATATATATCAGATATATAGCCAGTAAGCTTGAAACAGCTGTACATGGATAGGATACCCAGCCTGTGTTTATTCCAACCTTGGCTTTGCATTAAAGCGGTGTAATACAGCATGCATAAGCTTAAAGGAAGCCATGTTTGATATTGGCTACGGAATGAAGAGCGAGGCATTTGTGGCCACATTTGTGTGTCCCAGCTCAACTTCCCAGAATGCAGTGTAATAACTGTTTTTCTCGGAACTCTGAGCTGGAAGCAGGTTTTTTAACTTTAGACATTCAAATGTGAACACAGATGTACTTTTTATTTACTGTACTACTGTACGGTGGAGGGCTTCTATCGCTCTTTTGCCCACCATATTATAAATGATTGTTGTGGTGAACTACCTACTCATAATTTCCACAACACAGGCTGAGATCCCGCTCCATGCTGATGATAGCCAGTAAGCCTGAAACATGTACATGGATTGGATACTCAGCCTGTGTTTATTCCAACCTTGGTTTTGCATTAAAGCTGTGTAATACAGCATGAATAAGCTTAAAGGAAGCCATGTTTGATAATGGATACGGAATGAAGAGCGAGGCATTTGTGGGCATATTTGTGTGTCCCAGCGCTCAACTTCCCAGAATGCAGTGTAATAATAGTTTTTCTCTGAACTCTGAGCTGGTAGCAGGTTTTTTAACTTGCTTTAGACATTCAAGTGTGAACACAGATGTACATTTTATTTAATATATATATATATATATATATATATATATATACAGTAAACTCCCTGTTATCCGGTCACTGTTTTATGAAGCCTAATTAATCCTAAACCCCCTAAAAAAAACTTAAACTATCTATTAAACAGTTACTGCTATCTAATCTAAGTAATTTAAAGCTAAAAAAAATGACAAAAAAGTTTTTACATTTTGAAAAAAGAAGTTTGGATGCCGGTTGTGCCGGATAATGGCGATTAAGTGAGAGTTTTTGGCAATCGGGGAATGGAGGCAGGTGCCGGTTGCTTGAGAGTCCTGGTTAGTTGTGTGCCGGATAATCAGGATTTTACTATATATATATATATATATATATATATATATATATATATATACATATATATACACTGTATGTATTTAAATATAGACATCAACCCCTCAGCTGCACCTCCCATCCCCTCAGCTTCACCAGCCCTCCCCGCCCAGCGGATCCCCTTGGTCTCACCTCCCTATCCCCTCAGCCCCACCTCCCCCATCCCCTCAGCTTCACCATCTCTCTCCCCCCCCCCCCCCCCCCCCCCAGATTCCCTCAGCCTTACCAGCATCTCCTCTTCTCGTATTCTTGCGTTAATCCGGGGAAGTTAGTTGCAACCTCTATGTCTCCCGTGCCTGCGCATGTTAACGGGTTACGCTGGGGCCCCTCCAGAGAACAATGTTAATGGGTTGCACTGGGGCCCCTCCAGAGAAGGGCCCCAGAGCACTGCCTGAACTGGTGATAGCTCCACCACTGGTAGTTGGCATATCTGTTAAAAAGCACTATATAATTAAAACAATGTATTTTAGTGGGGGGGAAAACAAGTCTAACTAAAAGCAGGAAAATATTATAAAAATAGTTTTTAATTAGGAAAAAATATGTTTTTGATGTATCTACTGGACTTCCCTCTCCCCACCCTTACACCTCTCTCCACTGATAGCTAATAATCAAAAACACACCCTTCAGCCTCCAAATTAGAAGAAAGTCATCCAGTCATGCAACATGGAAACTGGAGATACAGAGTATTTCTCCTATGATCATGTTTCAAAAGAGCTGTCACATACTTAGGATACCATACTGTAGCATACCTAAGATAAAGTGGTTCTTTAAAAAGGGCACTGACCTTAATTTCTGAAATCATCTGCCCCTCTTCGCAGTCAATTCCAGCTGTCTTCCTATGGAAAAATTATTCTTCACATGTCATCCATATAAAGATGACCATAGGTGACAAATGAAAGCCCATTGTGTCTTTTATGTCATTATATTGGCTTATAATAGTTTATGACTATCTGCATGTAACAAAGTACCAACGCAGAGTTTAAAATGTTGCTTGTAAATAAATAAGTGCTGAAATAAAAATCATTCATTAAAATTCACTTTAGGTATAATGTAATAAAGTGACATGATGTATGATTCATCTATGCAAAGCCCAGACATGGTATTGTAATACAGGTCAATGCACTGAATCTTGCTTTGATGAGTCTGGACCACATGTTATAAGGGTTCTTGGCCACTAGGTGGGAGCAGCAATAACTTTTTGATCAGGTTCCACTAACAAGGGACACAGCCTACGGTTCTTTTATTATTATGTTATACAAGGAACTTGCCCATCAAAAATGACAGGTAAAAAATTGTAAGGCTGGCATTGCTGTTTGCCACACAATGTGAGTCTTTTGCTCCTCTAAGCACCTGCGTTGGTTTTATTTTCAAAGTCCTGCGTGCCTGGCGTTGTTAGTGTAAGTGTTACTGTCTTCGGCGTCTAAGTCTCACGTGCCTCAACTGCTCGCTTCGCAAGGCTTGCAGTGCAATGAGCGTCTTTGGCGCTCATTGCAGGCTAAGTCCCACATGCCTCAACTGCTGGCTTCGCAGTGCAATGAGTGCCTTAGGCGCTCATTGTAGGCTAAGTCCTGCGTGCCTCAACTTCGCTTTGCAAGGCTTGCAGTGCAATGACCACCTTTGGCGCTCATTGCAGCCTAAGTCTTACATGCGTCAGCGACTCGCCTCACTTAGCAAGGGACTCAAAAGTGTGACCAACATCACAAATGTTCCCAACATAGCAAGATCCACAACTATATATGTGACCAGCGACTTGCCCGTCGAAAAATGACGGCAATACAATTGTAAGTCAGGGAATGCTGTTTGGCACACAAAGTAAGTGTTTTGGTTGTGTGAGTACCTTCAGCGCTCATTGCAAGCCTCGTGCTGAGCACCTTCGGTGCTCATCGCTTGGCTCGCAATTAGAGGCATTTGTGGGCATATTTGTGTGTCCCATTCTGTAAGTTAGTGTTGTAAAATGGCAACGATTGTGTATGTGGTACGCGGCTGTGTATGATTTTGCGTCCTTCCTAATAGTGTATTTTGTAGCTCATACAGGGTTGTGTAAAAGTTGTATGTGCCTGGCGGTGTTTTGCGGGTTTAGGGGTCGTGTAGCCTTGTTTTCTTTTTTTCGGCTGCCATTTTTTCTCTCGCTTAGGGGATTTTCGAGTGCCTAAACTACTGAAATAGGACTTAAATTGAGGTGTAAACTCACTTCCAGACGTCCTGGGTGTCCCCCCTTGCTGTGTGTGATTTTTTTTTTTTTTGTATTTTGTGTGTTTTTCATGTTTTTTGGTATGCGCAGTTCGGTTGTTAGGTTCGTATTTTTTTGCAGCTCGTATTTTTTTTCTCTAAGTTGCGGTTTCCTTATAAGTGTTACGGTTGTATTTTTTTTAATGCAATTTTTTCAAAGTGCTACGGGTGTCGCACCAGCGCAGTGAGCGCCTTCGGCGCTCCCTGCCTAAGTGCTACGGGGTCGTAGGTATGAGCGAGCCCGCAGTTTCCCCGTTGCGTTACCAACGGATTTTGCCAAGACCGTGCTGCTGACAACTATATATGTGATTATTATGAAAGACATTGTAATTGCAAGATTATGATAATACATATGGTTGTTAATGGGCAAAACATTTTACAAGGTAAAATAAATAAATAAATATGTTGTGTGTGTCGTTCACTCATATCCGACTCTCCGTGACCTCATGGAGCGTAACACACCATGCTAATCCACTTTGTTGCCAGTTGCTTCTCCAGTAGGCCACAGCATACAGCTTCTGGAATTCGTAGGTGGTCTCCCATCCAAATACTGACCAGGCCTGACGTTGCTTGGCTTCAGGGTTACCTGACTGGAATCAAACCCAGGTTGCAGAGGTGAATGCACTGAATCCTAGCCACTGGACAACTGGGGAACCCTAAATAAAAATATCAACTAATATATTAAAAAAATTTAAATATTGTAAAGAAGAGAACCATTTGCTTTTTCTGTAACATAATTAGTCAACTTAGTAGAACACTGGATGCAGATGAGATGCTGAAATGTTTGGCAACATAACAATAGGATTAAATAGAAGTGCAACTCACAGTAGAATCACTTTTTCCCTCAGACTCCAAAAGTCTTCTTGTGGTCCAAACATGGAAGCCACAAGATACAGTTTCCTACAATTTAGATTTCCCCAACATTTCACAGCAACTATGTTGTTACTTTGTTACGTACTTTACTCTATGTAACCTTTTCTTGTTCGTTGTCAGACGAGCACCTCTACTCTTTTTGTTTTGTTTCTCTCACTTTGAGGGTGATGGAGAACCAGACATGGACTCCTTGCTCATTGTGCCTTTGGGAGAACAGCTGCTCCTCACTGACGAGGCCCACGGAGGCTGAAATGTATGTCTGGGGTTTGCTGGTACTCCTGTTCAGGGTATAATTGCCTGGTATTTCGGGGCTGGATCACTCTTTTTACTACAGAATATTTCTCCCTGTGAAGGGCACACGTGAGCTAAAAGAGGCTGCTCTCTGAGTAGGTAACCAGACCTATAGAACAAACCTATTTAGGTATTGTTCATTCTCGGATGAGTACCTCTACTCTTTTTGTTTGTTACGTACTTTGCAAACAATAATTTATTATCCTTTATTTGAAACGTGCTAACATATTCTGTACCGCTGTACAAGGGTTAAGTATAAGAAAAATAAAGTATCAACACACAGCACCTTCTACGATTGAAAACTCACAGACTTACAACCTAAAGGGAAAGGGAGAGGCTGAAACTTGGACAGGAGTAGAAAGTTAAGGATTAGAATAGGTCAGAAAGAGGAATGGGATGTGTGAGTAGAGTCAAGAGTAAATAAGGTGACTGTAGCAACTGTGGGAAATGCATAGACCTATGTTATAGACAAACAAGAATTAAAGGTGGGTGGTAGTGGATGGGGTAGGTGGGAGGGCAAGAGCGTCCAGATAGTTATGGGGTGTATAGTGGGAGATGTTGCTGCGTTGAAGATCTCAGCTAGAGTATGCCTGCGTGCGGATAGTAATGGGGTGTAGAGTGGGTGATGTTGCTGCGTTGAAGATCTCAGCTAGAGTATGCCTGCATGCAGATAGTAACGGGGTGTAGAGTGAGAGATATTGCTGGGTTGAAGATCTCAGCTGGAGTATGCCTGCGTGCAGATAGTAACGGGGTGTAGAGTGGGAGATGTTGCTGGGTTGAAGATCTGAAGGGGATCTTCAACCCAGCAACATATTGATATTTGTTCCAAATTAGAGGTCCTTTAACCATTTTGTTGGGTCTGTTATACAGAGTCAGAATAGAAAAAGAAGTGGCAATACATTGTATTTCATTATTTTATATTGGTAGCTTAATCAAAAAGAAAGAATAAAATATTGCAATTACATCAGTATATCTGGAAAAACTCTACTGTAAAATAAAAAATGAAATGGGTTATGATAAATTGTATTCACTTAGCTATAGTGCCCTAAATGCAGCAACCACCAATATAGAAGGGTGGGAGCAAAGCCTTATGACAAGGTGTCACAGTCATGCTCACAGTAATACAGGTAATTGAGAGCAATTAGTTGCAGGGCTTCTTATCAACAAGGCAGTAGATCATATTTATATAGTCCTGTTGCGAGGCTGGGATAATGAAATGTTTCTGATGAAGTGTCACAGCCTCTTCATTATATGTCCCACGGGATTTTGGGAGTGCAGGCGGCATTAATGTAACACTACAAACTCAAGCGTTCATTGCATGACATGGGGAATATGGTAATCTACGCACAGCTAAGAGTAAAATATTGTCACATATAATGCTGTCACTTGATGCCTATCTTTATTAATGGGTATGTACTTCATAAAACAATTTTGTATATCAAGCCGAGAGAAAACTAAGAATTTTGAATGTAAAAATAAAAATAAATTCAATTTATAAAAAACAATACACAGAAATAAATGATTTTGTCATACTTATTTCTCTTGAAACCGTGATGCAGGCTGCAATGTTTGCAAGGAGTTTCAAGTCACAACAACCTAGAAAACACCTTGAAGACACTTCTGATTAGATGATAGTTTTAAGAACAATTTATAAATATCCAGATGGGACAACTTGAGATGTGACTGCAGTTCTAGAACTCAATCATTCCAAGTTTTAACCATTTGCAAAGTGAAACATCAAACTTAAAACTTTTTACTTTGGCCAAGTTATTTTTTGATATATTATAGTACTGTTTTAACTAATTCGTTTGAAACATTGTATTTTGCTGATCACCTTCTGGAACGCTAACTTGGGTCCTTTCCCTCTTCACCTTCGCAAAATCTACCCGCTGCAATCCCGCCGCCAACACACAGATGGCGCTGACGATTTGCATATAGGACGCGCCGACAGAAGAGGCCTTGAGCTATGAAAGGCGCTCCCAAGGCCCTCGGGGGCCAAATGCCCGCGCCGAACATAACGATGGCCTCACTGTCGACTCAGTGCCGTCGAGTTGTGCCACGTCGGAGGGGAGAATAGTTCTTTGCCTTACATCAAACATGACGGCGCCCGAAAATTGACAGCACCCCATGCCGGATGACTCCTGTAACTACAGCTGTCAGAGGGATAGATCCCTAACTTGTTGTAGGTTGGGATTTATATATATATATATATATATATATATATATATATATATATATATATACACGCATACATATATTTGTGACCATAATATCTATACATATTTTTTAAATACAGAAAAGTGAGGATTAGGATTTCCCTGGGTGTTTTCCACCCTAATATACCATATACAAAAAAAGTGGGATAAATATATACAAGAAATATTATTTTATTAAGTAAATGACAGCGGCGTATATTAAAAACAGTGAGTGTAAAAACATTATTAAGGAGAGTAAAAAAGGGCAAATGTAAGGAATAGTAAAATACCCTAAGGCACTGGTATTGTGCAAAATTTAATCCTCAAGTAGGTGGGTATAACTATTCACACCTGGCGGGCGAGCAATGGAAGTTGTAAATAAGTATCAGGGTATACAAACCCTATAGTGTCCTAAATAGTATATTTGTAAAGCACCCTTATGCCTAAATATATGTCCTCCAAGTGTCCAGAGGGTACATTAGAAAAGGCAATATATTTGCATAGACATGAAGTATGGATCACTAAATGCCTTACTGATACACCTATTGCATTTAAATGAGGTACTAGAAGATTGTACCTATAAAAGTCAAACTTGCAAAGAGGCTCAGCCTAAAGTGCAGACAAGGTTGCCTTAACTAGTATATGCTACCCAGCGTGTGATCCAAACTGTGTCTATATAGACTAGTTGGTATCTAACTGTGATATGGTACAAACAAGTACCTAAAGCTGTATAAAGACTTTCCTTTGACAAAGACGTGGTACGTTGAAACGCGTCAGGCTCCTAGCAACGACGCTGCGCACGTCATCACGTTAGACGTGCGCATGTGCGCTGCAAACCTGGCGGTCGAGTTCCTTTAGGAAGCGCGATATTGCTCCTATTACGGCCTAGTGTAAAGCCCCTTATACCACACTAATGACATAGTATGCCTGCAAGTATCAGATACTACCCATTGTAACCCCTAGAAACGGGGCACAGCCTCAATCCTCTTTATACAGCTTTAGGTACTTGTTTTTTACCATATCACAGTTAGATACCAACTAGTCTATATAGACACAGTTTGGATCACACGCTGGGTAGCATATACTAGTTAAGGCAACCTTGTCTGCACTTTAGGCTGAGCCTCTTTGCAAGTTTGACTTTTATAGGTACAATCTTCTAGTACCTCATTTAAATGTAATGTCTATGCAAATATATTGCCTTTTCTAATGTACCCTCTGGACACTTGGAGGACATATATTTAGGCATAAGGGTGCTTTACAAATATACTATTTAGGACACTATAGGGTTTGTATACCCTGATACTTATTTACAACTTCCATTGCTCGCCCGCCAGGTGTGAATAGTTATACCCACCTACTTAAGGATTAAATTTTGCACAATACCAGTGCCTTAGGGTATTTTACTATTCCTTACATTTGCCCTTTTTTACTCTCCTTACTAATGTTTTTACACTCACTGTTTTTAATATACGCCGCTGTCATTTACTTAATAAAATAATATTTCTTGTATATATTTATCCCACTTTTTTTGTATATACATATTTTTTAACAAGAATAAAACGTGTCTTAATCCTGAACACCAAAGTCTTGAGAAACTAGTATTTCTCTCTATGATGCAGGCAGGTCCTGTTTTATTGATTTTATTTTGTGTGGTGTGGTTGTAGTGGCCATATTTGTTTCTGGCAGTGTTTCTAGTGTTGGGGGTGGCGGCCATATTTCTTACTGGCACAAGGATTGTTATGTAACTTGAACTACAAGTACTTAGTTAGACACGTGCAGCTGGAGTCCATTGTCCATTGATAAGGTGACAAAGTGATTAATACAATTATATACTTTATATACTACTTCCTGTTTTGTCCCCACCAGTGCAGAGGCATGCAGCGACAGTAGGTGGAACATCGGGGGCTCTCCAAGTCTTTGTTCAATTTGTTCTTAGAGTGAGGGCTAGAGATAGGGTTTAGGGTTAGGATTTAGGCTTAGGGTAGTGAGAGATGATAAGCTTTATATAGTAAATAGTAAAGCATATCATCTTCCACTACCTTAAACCCTAACTCTAACCTTAAACCTAACCCCTAACCCTAAGAAAGTCTTGTTGCACTACTGTTGAGCCACCTACTGGCCTCTGCACGCCCCTGCACTGGTGGGGACAAAAAGGAAAAGGTCCACCTTATTTACATCAAATAAATACAGATTTTTTTTAAACTTGCATACACAGCTCTTGTTATTTTACATTGTTGTGGTTCTTTAGTCTTCTGACTTGTTAACTAATTTAATCAACAACATTATACATCCAATGTTGAGACTATCCAATTATCCATTAAAGACAATGTTAATATAAACATGCAGCTACTACTTTACAGTATATTATTGGGTGTTATGATGTACATATGAAAACAAATTCTGATCTGTCTCCTGGAAATATTTGAGGAATTATGGCCAGTTGAAATAACTTGAGAAGATAAACATAAATAGAAACTTTTGCATATAGCAATCTGTGAGCGAAACTGGAGGGTTTAGATATTGTAAACTGTGAAATTGACCACCTGCTCTGTAGTATATTTCATCCCTGTTCATTTGCATGGCGCAGATTCCTTCACTTGGTGTAAGTACAGCTTTACAGCCATACTGAATGTAGGCCGCAGAGAGCATATCGATAAGGAACGGTAATGAGGGTACAAGGTGTAAACATGTAACAGCTGGCTATTAGTGTGAAGTGGATTACACATAGGGATATATGTGACAGGTGCTTAATCTATGTGCTCTTAAACAACCCAGTCAATCCCGGCCCATATCGTTACACCATTACACTGCATTCTTGGCTGGATTCCTTCAGCTATTGCTAATAAGAAGTCTTCCTCTCACACTGCATTTTCTTGATTACATTTTTTTAATTCTTTAACTCTTATTAGTTTCTCCTCCCTTCCTTGCTCAGACCATAATCCAGGGTTCAGTTGAGTATTTCAGCAATAACCTTTAATAGCAATGAACAGCCGCCAAATGGTTGCTATGGCGCCAGGATCTAACTAATCTGATGGACTGTGAAGTGTTAATTATTCCCAAGTGACCAATCCTGCTTAAAGCTGTCATTAATTTCCCTGAATTATACCAATTGCAGGACATTCTTTATGGATAGATAGTGAGGGGGACATTTATATGGATCTACGTGCTGTGCTAAGCAGATGTGTCTGTGGTATCCCTACTCCATGAATAACTAGGTACGCCCAGGGGTACACACTCGACAACATTGTTGAGGTCTCTTAACCAATATTTAGACCTGTATTTCATTACACATGGCTTCCTGTAGTTACACTATTATTGGCACCTAGCAAGTACTTAAATCTGGTTATTTCCTGCTTACGTTCACCCAGCAATTGAGGGTTTTGTGTCAACCCTGTAACTGTTGTTATTTATTTAATATTTTTACAGTACACATGGCGCTTTGGACATGGATTCTAAGCTCAAAATCAGGGCCCTCAAATTTTTGCAATGTGTTAATATTGGGTTGCTTTAAACACTATCCATGAATAGTGCAATGGAATATGTTGGCACATCATAAATAAACGATGATAATAATAATAATAATAATAATAATAATAATAATAATAATAATAAACCACATAAAATAACAATGAGTTCTGCAGTCACATATTTTCCTGTGAGACATCTTCAAAGTAGTATACTTCCCATCACTTATCCCATCATACATGCTGCATAGATAATAAGCACATAGGCTTGACCACACAACCAATAAGCGGTTTCATCTGAAGAGAGATACATAGAAAGCTACTGGACTGCAGCTTATTTTTTCCTGGTGAGCTGTTTCAACAGCTTATTGTTGAGTGGTCAAGCCTATGTGCTTACTATCTATGCAGCTTCTTTGTAGGATGTATGCTGTATTTGGGACGTGATCAAAAGAAGTCAGGCTATTTAAGTGGATTGCCTCTGCCTGAATGAGTAATGAGCTTGGTATAATGCAAGATGTAATGAATAATAATTAGAATCAGGTGTAGAATGTTTGAACCAGGCAGTGGCTAGATGATTTGTAACCACTTAATTATATTCTAGCATCTAGTACAGCAACAGAACATATGGCACAGTAAGTAAAGGCTACATTCTGTGATGGTGAAGATCCTAGGTTCAAATCCTCCCAAAGACTAGTCTATTTCTTTACTGTTTAAAAAATCAGAAATATATTCATTAGGATATATAATAAAGCATGAAATTATTTTATCTTTAATAATTAATTTTTAAGCAGTGAGTTGTTTCATGAAATGTTTTTATTAGTAGTCATTGGTTCTAATTTAATGCCTTCCATTTGTTGGGTTTTTATTGACTAATGCATTTATTAACACACTGATATCTTGATACATTTTTAAAATGTGAACAAATTTGATTTTCCAACTGATGGTGCAGAGTACATATGGCGATTTTTGTTGTTACTTAAATGCAATCTTATAATTGTAGAGTTGTATCCTAAACAGGGTGTGTTCACTGATGGTCCAGTGGTTAGGATTCAGTGCTTTCACTGATGCAACCTGGGTTTGAATCCACTCAGGGAACCAAGAAGTCACACCACTCTGAAGCCATACAGGGTGGGGCAGGGTCAGTACTTGAACGGGAAACCACTTAGGAATACCAGAAGCTGTATGCTGTGGGCCCCCTGGAGCAGGAACTGGCAATCCACTCCAGTATCTCTGCCATGAATACCAAGTGGATGAGCATGACCATGGACATAAAGATTTCATAGTGTGTTGTGGTCATGGAGAGTTGGATTGAACAACACAACAATTTTAAACACTTGTGGTGCCAACTAAATGTGTTTCAGAAAGACACTGGTGGCAGTGCTATAAGGTTGCATCATGTACTTATCATAAGTAAAAACTGAAGTACCGAGTTTTTTGCATGAATTTTCCCTTAATACTTAGCTCTCTATAATAATATTATGCAACACGTTGATGGCAGACCTTACAATATCTATAGTTAATGTGAAAAGTTTGTAAAAAAAAGTATACAATAGTCCTCCCAAAAGTAGCTAGTAGTAATTACAGTTAAGCCATCCAGCACTTTCAAGAGTCTGTATAATGGCAAAATATTGCACAAGCCAATGGCATCTGTCAAGGGCAGACGGCACCATGATCTGAGGACATCAATGCTGTTGAGAGGGCGTGGGATAGGCTATTTTCTCCAGCGCTTCCTACAATAGCAGATGGACCCTTGTTCTCATGTACTGGCTTTGCCTAAGAATTTTGAACTGGCATAGCTGCCCAGAAAGCATGTGTCTTGGAAACACAATGTTCTAGTTGGCGAGACAGGGAGGTGGATATGTTTAACCTTCCTGCTTCCATCTGGACATGGTGTGAGAAGGATCATTTGCTGCTGGCTCCAAGTTAATATGTGCTCTGCTTCTGTTTATTGCACTATGTGTTGCTGTATATAACTGCAGCGCAGACAAAGCCAACATATTACAGTTTGCCAAAACACAGCAGATATCACACACATCTTTCACTATATTGTTTATTATAAGAGACATTTCTAACAAGAATAGATTTTAGCACTCCACTACTCCAAGGGAAGGCACAACAGAGGTTGCTGTAGTTTGCATTAAGAATTGGTACTAACAAATGCTGAAGGTGATTCATAAGAGAAGAAAAGAAAATGAAGTATCCTTTACATTACTTATATAACTGTATACTATCCTGCTCATCTCACTTTCTTCTAATACATCAACCTGTCTGCAAGTTTAAAGGGCCATTTACCTCACTGTAAGTGCTTTTCATGGTGTGAGAGAGCACAAGATTGTATGCTAAAATTATCTATTTTTGTAATGACACTAATAACAGCTAAAAAATGTAAAGTTTTAAGTATGTTTACATAACAACGTTTTTCTTGCCTACTCGCTGTTGCAGATAGCCGAGCCGCACAATGAAGACAGTGATTGATAGCAGTTTTTTTTTTATCTGAACTCGGACTGTACTGAAAAGTTAACTCATAACTGACATGTCTAGGTGATTCCAGCACTCCATGCTCAGCACAGATGGATTTGGTAAGGGTTTACCTTTTATTTTTTTGCTCACTACACTGAGCTTTAGCTGTGGGTCTGGCAGAGGGCAGTATATTACACATGTAAACACAGATTTCATTTTTTTGACTTCTCAGTGAACAATGCACGTATTTCAAAAAGTATTTCAACATGCTTGTAGGAGATCTTTATTGTGATGTGGCCCAAATTGTGCTGAAATTAGTGGACCTTTAATATCAGTAGGAGTGAATCTTGGAAACTGAAGCTTAATCAGTGAATTGCTATTTTAGATTTCAAACAAATGATTTATATGCCATAAAAGCAGTAAGGAGCCTTGGAAATTAAGACATGACAGACAGAAAAAAAGTATTTATACGACAACAAAGAAAGTGCCCAGAGACAACATTTAATTGCATATAATCAGCAATAAACTGAAACATGTTTTTAGTCTTTTAGGAACATTTGCCCATTATAAATTTTATTTCTTTAATATAAAGCACTGA
This sequence comes from Discoglossus pictus, assembly GCA_027410445.1. NCBI lineage: Eukaryota > Metazoa > Chordata > Amphibia > Anura > Alytidae > Discoglossus > Discoglossus pictus. The sequence continues at coordinate 396,206,383 of CM050164.1, forward strand.
AAATATGGTAACGTAGTGACTGTGTCTCTGAATGTACTATGTAGACTGTGGTGTTTTAAATGTTCACAAGTTCCATGTGTTGTCCTATGGAACATACATTAATTGGTCAAATAAACTTAATCCATAAGACAAAATTCTAACATTTTTCTTCATGACCAATAAACTGATGCACCATCCTATCATAAGGACAATTTGTCATACATTCATAGAATAAAATGCAAACTGCTGACTGTAACATACAAATTTCTTATTAATCCTTCACATCTGTATTACTCCGATCTTGTCTTCAAACTTTCCTTCCAATTTCCTTACAACATAGAATTCCTTATTTAACTCAGTTGGGCCTTCATTAATATCTACAACTAACTGCTATTACTTATCATTAATACTAGAATATTGCCCGTCAAAAAATGACGGCAATGAAAGTGTAAGTGAGCTAAGGGTGGTTGGTGTATATAATGTGGCTGATGTAGCATTGTTCGTTTTCTATGTCGTGCGAGTTTTTCGGAATCTTCGTTTTCTATGTCGTGCAAGTTTTTTGGAATATCCGTAGCAGTTTGGTAGGCTTTTTCTGAATATCCGTAGCTGTTTGGTGGTGTTTTGCATGTTTATGGTAGTGTTTTGCGTGCTTAGGGACCTTTAGCCTCGTTTTCGTTTTGTGTGGCGGCCATTTTTTCTCTCGCTTAGGTGATTTTAGGGTCTCTAAACTCCCAAATTTGTGCTTAAATGGAGGTGTAACTTCACTTGCAGATGTCCTCGGTGCCCCCCTTGCTGTGAGTAACCTGTTTTATGTGTTTGTTGTTTGTATTTGTTGTGTTTGTAATGTTTTTGGGGTTGCGGGGGGTACGTAGGTGTTTTATGGTGTTTTGCGTCTTTAGACTGCTGTAGCCTCTTTAGACTGCTGTAGCCTCGTTTTGTCTTGTATTTTGTTTGCATTACAACGTAAGGTTTGCAAGGGTCGCAGTTGCTGGCAAGGAGTGCCTTCGGCGCTCCTTGCCAGCAACTGCGACCCTTGTAAATTTTGTGAGGGCGCAGTTGCTGGCAAGGAGCGCCTTCGCTTGCGCTCCTTGCCAGCAACTGCGACCCTTGCTTCGCTATGCGAGCCCGCAAGCGTTAGCAACAACTCGTATGCTCACAACTATATATGTGATGAATGAATAACTACTAAGGCCCATCCTCTTATACTGTACATCACCCTGACTCATTTTTAGTACATCTTACTGCTAGTCCTTTTAGACTATATATAGGATAAACAGTGCCACCCCAATAGAGTTGTCATTTATCTCTACATTACTTAATTCCTACCCCTTCTGGATCGCTACCTTGTCGTGGTGTAGGGTCTTGCGTACCTCACTGAAGCTAAGAGCTATACCATGTAGAGTCACCCAAGATGGGCAGGTCATAGCAGAAAGCTCAGACAAACTGCATACTACTGGAGAAGGAACTAGCAACCCACTCAAGTATATTTGTCAAGAAAACCATATGGATGAGCACAACCAGACACAAAGGTGCCTGGCATGCTGCATCCATATGGTCCCCGAGAGATGGAAACAAGTGAAGCACTGAATAAAAACAACAACTTAATTCCTAAGATATTTAGAATTGATTGTGTGGCTCAGTATGCTAATTGTGTCTCAGAGTGCTTGACTGGGTGATGGAGGAGAAAAACGTGATTATCTCTGTATCAAATGATTAGTACAATGTATTACTAGTTTTACATGCTCTTCAAAAATAATATACTTCGGAGTAACAAAAGCCAGGTATTAAAGGGAAATGGGCGATTTATAGATTTTACTAGTAATAAAATATGTATATCTTTGCTATTGTGTTTTATTTTGCTTAAAACCTATTTTTTTCTGCCTAAAATCATACAAATAATTCCTAATTGGCTTCTCCCCTCTGCAGCTCATGAAGACAGTGACAGACTAATTTGAAGCATGGCACTTCACAGTTTGTGTATTCATGAGTTGCAGAGGGTAGACCCAAACAGCTACAAATTGTACGACTTTAGGCAGTGAAAACAGAGCTTTTAAGCACTTCTTAATAAAATAAAGTACATGCAAGTAAAGAGATACATAGGTATATTATATTCCTGATGAAATCCAGAAACCTTCCATGGCCCCTTACCTGTATTCAGCTGCACTGGAGAGGCAAAACTAATAAACTGGGCGACCGGTTAGTATCTCCCATTGAAATGTATTACCTGATGTTCTAAATCCCAAATCCTTAATTAAAATGTATTTTCTCATGAATATTTTTTGCTACTAATAGCATTCCAAATATAACACAGTAAAGCACTGTATGCACAGTGGTATATTTATTCATAGTTTGTTCCTTTCTATTTTCTCTATGTCGTTTTCTTCAATATGGATTTCCTTTACTAAGGCTACAGCTCAGCTATCTGTCCATAATGCTCTTTAATAATGCATAAATAGAGACCTATCCATCATGCAGTTTCCTTTTTAAATTATTTTTGGCTCTCAACTTCAGTTCACAAAACAACTGGGATAAATAAAATATTAAGAAAGGTTAGTATAAGGCATGGAACATATATTTAATTCTATTTGCAACAAAAGCCCATTGCTTACTCAAACTTGACACTGATATTTTGAGTATTTCATCTGTTTTTGATACTATAATAATGTGTCTTTGGAGGTGTTTTTTTTTTAAATGTTATCTCCTTTTCACATTTGACAAATATCAGACACAATATATGTTTTTAGGGGCTAAAACTTAGTATGGCACTTACCAGCACAATTCGCACAATGAAAATTGAGTCATTCATCTTACGCTAAACCTGTTTGCCTTTAGATACCTTTTAGATATCTGTTGGAAATATAGCTTGCTACTGAGCTGCTGGTCTACCTCCATTTAGTCTTACTTACCTTACTTCGCTCCACTAGACTATCCTCAAGCTTAAAAAATTTAAAAAATATATCTAAAACGCATCTGCTTACCACCTTCAGCCCTTATATGCACAATACATCTATCATGTTAATTGTTTTTGCCTTGTACATGACCCCTATATAGCGAAACGGAACATGTTGGTGCATTACAAATAAGCAATAATAATAATACCAATCTTGCTTACAACAGCTCTGTCAAGCACTACCAAGAAATTAAACAGAACATATACAGTAGTAGTGATGCAGCAGTACCCCAACTATTCTGCAATGGACAACTGCAGTTTGAGAGAAATATCACATCTGTGAACTAGGTAACAAACTAAGAACATTAGCAGCTGTTTCATGCCTGGCTTCAGACCTTCCTGCTATCTTGAAGTCTAATAATGTGTGTTTATCTACTGAGCAGTGAAGGGATGGGTTAAAGTGTAGTGGGATTTCTTATATCGCAGTTCGAAGTCTGCTTTTAGAATATGACACTGAAGCCTGTTTCCCTACATACTGTATGCTCCGAAGCAAGCAGTTATATACTTTAGTAGAACAAGACAATCTAAGATTTTTATGAACGCGAATCAGTGCACCAGATAGAGCTCTCCATATGCGACTCACCAAGTAGTAATGTTCTTGCATCAACTGTGATGGGGATTACCATACATTTTGATTGACTGAAAAAGATTTGAAGAACATAAGTTTTTTTGAAAGTAAAAAAATCTTATTTACCGGTATATATATTTTTTAAAGTTCAGAATGACATTTTGATTCTAGTAACTGATATGTAAACTGCAACATTTAGTCAACCCCTCAAGTAACCACAATGGAGTAGCTGCAATTATGACCTGACATCAAAGCAGTCATAAAGAACATTTAGAAAGAAGAGCTAATAATCTGTTGCAGCTAGTTATTGGTCAAATTAAATCAATACGATTTTGAAATATAATATACAGTATATACTCGAGTATAAGCCGACCCAAGTATAAGCGAGGCACCTATTTTACCACAAAAAATGGGTAAAATGAGTGACTCGAGTATAAGCCGAGGGTGGGAAATGTGCTGCCCCCTGTGTCCCTCTTGTGCCCTCCCTCTCTCTCCTGTGTCTCTTCTCCCCTCTCCCTTTCCTGTGTCTCTTCCCCCCTCTCCCTTCCCTGTGTCTCTTCCCCCCTCCCTTATCACCCTCCTCAACCCCCCTCCTCATTCCCCCTCCTCATTCTCAACCTCCCTCCTCAACCTCAACCTCCCTCCTCAACCTCCCTCCTCAACCCCACTCCTCATCCTCAACCCCACTCCTCATCCGCAACCTCCCTCCTCATCCTCAACCAACCTCCTCAACCCCCTCCTCCTCAACCCCATCCTGAACCCCCCATCCTCAACCCCCTACTCAACCTCAACCCCCCTCCTCATCCTCAACCTCCCTCCTCATCCTCAACCCCCTCCTCAACCTCCCTCCTCCTCCTCCTCCTCCCTCCTCCTCCTCATCCTCCCTCCTCAACCCCCCATCCTCAAACCCCTCCTCAACCTCCCTCCTCAACCCCCCCATCCTCATCCTCCCTCCTCAACCTTCCCATCCTCATCCTCCCCTCAACCCCTCCTCAACCCCCCCCATCCTCAACCCCCTCAACCCCCCTCCTCATCCTCAACCTCCCTCCTCAACCCCCCATCCTCAACCCCACCTCCTCAACCTCCCTCCTCAACCCCCATCCTCATCCTCCCTCTTCAACTCCCCCATCCTCATCCTCCCTCCTCATCCCCCATCCTCAAACCCTCCTCAACCCCCCTCCTCAACCCCCCTTCTCATCCTCAACCTCCCTCCTCATCCTCCCTCCCTCCTCAACCCCCCTACTCTACCCCCCTCCTCAACCTCCCTCCTCAACACCCCCATCCTCATCCTCCCTCCTCAACCCCCTCCACAACCTTAACCCCCTTCCTCAACCTCCCTCCTCAAACTCAACCCCCCTCCTCAACCCCCCCTCCTCAACCCCCCCATCCTCAACCTCCCTCCTCAACCCCCCATCATCAACCCCCCATCCTCATCCTCAACCCCCCCCCCCCCACCCTGTCCCCTCACTTACCTGCTTCTGCTCCGGCCTCCCCTCCTTCTTGACCCGGTGAGCATGTGACGTCACATATGCGCCACGTCATTAGCATATACCGGGTGCCGGCACCCGGTATATGCTAATGACATGCGCGCCACGTCATTAGCATATACCGGGTGCCGGCATCCGGTATATGCTAATGACGTGACGTCAAATGCACGCCACGTCATTAGCATATACCGGGTGCTGGCACCCGGTATATGCTAATGACATGGCGCGCGTGTGACGTCAAATGCGCGCCGGGTCAAGAAGGAGCGGAGGCCGGAGCAGAAGCAGGTAAGTGAGGGGTAAGGGAGATGGGGAGGTATTTAGAGGGTTTAGAATGAGGAGGGGGGTTTAGAATGAGGAGGGGGGTTGAGGATGAGGAGGGGGGAGGGAAAGAGACACAGGGGGGTAGAGAGACACGGGGGGTAGAGAGTCGCGGGGGGGCAGAGAGACACGGGGGGGTTAGAGAGACACAAGGGGGAGTTTAGAGAGACACTGGTTAGAGTGACTCAAGTATAAGCCGAGGGGGCCTTTTTAGCCTTAAAAAAAGGGCTGAAAAACTCGGCTTATACTAGAGTATATCCGGTAATTGTTAATTTTCATGAAAAATCTTTACAGTTTCTGTTTACTGTTTGATTTCATATGTTTTAATAAACTGAAATCTGTACCATTTTCCAACAAAGCTGAAATCTGTACTATTTCCCCACTAAGCTGAAATCTGTATAATTTTCCTTCCAAGTTAAAATATGTACCATTTTTCCACTAAATTGTAATCTGTATCTTTTTCCTACTAAGTTGAAATTTGTATCATTTGTACACTAAATTGTAATATTCCTAGTAAGTTGAATACTGTACATTTTTCTAAAGAACGGAAATGTGGACCATGTTCCATGCTAATATTCAAGTTTCTTCACTATTCATTTGCAAGCTGATAAGTTTCTCAGTGGATCATATTCACCTGGTCTATTTCACCTAGAGATCTCGGACAAGGCAACATTTGTTTTATAAAAATGAAATACATTTATTTAAGAAATCTCTTCAAAGATAAGTTTAGCTGATATCTTAGAAAATTATCTCATATGTAATCATGCAAATTATACTTATACCTTAACCTTTTAAGATATAAGATACAATAAAGCAGCAGTTCTAAACCTTTTTGGTCTTCCAGTACCATGGGCGTAAGAGACCCAAAAATCTGGCGAGGATAATTCAACTCTAATCCCAGGACAGGAAGGAGGGGCCCTTGACCCCCAAATATAATACATTTTATATATATATATATATATATATATATATATGCTAACTTATTATGTGTAACGGAACCCATCACTGTTTTACCCTGTTTTATGGTTATGGTTAAAATATGATCACATTGCTGTACTGTAGATATGTTGTTTTATGTTCTACAGAATATATTGGCTCAGAATATTACAGCTACTAGGCTAATAGATAATCCTATTACAGAGACTCCTCATAAGATAAGGAAGTCTATTGTATAAAGTGTCTTCATTATGAGACATAGAACAAAGAGTATAATCTGATCAATGTCGGATTGTATCAAAGTAGCCAGGTAGCCTCCGGGGGGTGTGACCACACCTATTGTCTCTCTATGTGTATTGTGTGACCAAATATGGGGGATGTGTATTGCCTGTGGGAAGAGATGTGTATATATATTTCTGCACAACAAAATAAAGACAGTATTCTTTGACTCCCAATTGAGTGTCGTCCAATATGGGAGGTTGGGGATGGTGAGACTGTAGTGCTTCTTGGATATTTTACTGTATACCAGCGGAGATATTGGATTCGTGTTCCAACTCCGTTACATTATGTATATATTTAAATTATATATCCATTATATAAATGTATATAAATTATGGGTCAAGGCTTTCAAGGGAAACACATACTGCTCCATAGTGGCCTCTAGAGTCCAAATCTGCTAACACATGATTACATTTATTCCCCTCAGTTTCTACTCCCCTGTCTAGTACTTATAAGGACAGGTTGTGAGATCCAGAATAGGGAGATAATTCATGTAACTCAGGGGTGGGCAAGTTCGGTCCTGGAGGGCCACACACAAGCCTGGATTTGATGATCTCCCTGCTGCACACAAATGAGTCAATCACTTCTTCAGTCATCCTGATTGACTCACCTGTGCATAGAAAGGATATCTTCAAATCCTGACATGTATGTGGCCCTCCTTGCCCACCGGTGATGTAACTGAATGTCCATCTAGCTTTGCAATGATTTGAATAGGGAACAGTTTAGCTTCTTACATGTTCCTCCATATTCTGTCAATAACTGTAACTGAGTGTAATGGTATGTATAAAGTGTTAGGCTCTCCTCATCCCTAAGGACTGACCTGATAAGGTCTCAGGGACTGGCACAGGTCATAAGAACGGGCTTTTGAGAACCACTGCTATAAGCATGATTGTCCAACATAAGTCATGGGAGCCCCAATCCAGCCCCAAAGCTTGTTATGTGTCCCCTTACTGCTAACTTATATTGTAAAATTCTGGACAAAAAAAAAAAAACATTTGTAACATGTCTATAAAAAGTTCTTGGTGCCAAGATGTACCTTCTTCTTTTGGTTCCAAATCTTCCTCCTTTCTCTTTTTCTTAGCCATTCCTCATTCCATACCTCCAAATAGCTTTTAAACAATATTAAAAACACTAGGAATTGGTTTAACTCTGCATAGGTGTTGAATATTAATGGAACAGACCCTCAGTTCTTACAAGTCAGTAAATACCAACAAAATATGCCTGTTTGTGTTATGTATATTACACTGAACTATACGGCGGAGTACTTTCTTGTACTGCATCTCCAGCACACCTTGTTAGTTCTTATTGCACTTTTATTGACATATAAGAAGCCATGCTGTGCATTGGAATTGTATTGTGCTCAGAAACAGACTATATTTTTGTCTTTGCCAGGGCAGAGAGAGCAGAAGGGGAACCACTAATAGTTAAGAACAGATCCAGAAGGGACCCTCAGACCAGAGATTTGCCGCTTTAATTAGCTAGTTACACCAAACGAGCTTTGGATTTTAGCACTCCGGAGTGCCTCGCAGCCTAGCTGTGGCATCCAGCCTGCTCAGCACTTTTACCCTTCCTCAATCCCCAGGAAGATATTACACCAAGTTAATGATATGCCCCTGACCTCCTCTTACCTGATTGCACTGACAAGGCAGAAAGACGATATGTTCAAGTCTACAATAGGAGAGACTGAACTGAGCTGTTTTATAGCATCAGTTATTGCCGACTTATATTTGGGAAATGTATCTCAAATACACACTTGTAATTTCAGTCCATGTGGAAGCCATTTCTCAGGTTTGCTTCTTGTAAATGGTCAAACTTTTGCTTCCTGACAGAGGGGGTTACATGGGGATTATTTAGCATAGGGAGTCAAACTTGTGTATCAAGAACCATTGCCCTATATTTGGTATTTGTGTACTACCAAGTGAACTTGGATGCACACGTTTGAGGATTTTGCATAAAATGTATAATAAAATAAAAAAGTAACAAATTAAATAAAAATGTATAATAATTTCCTGTTGGAATACTATGTACCACATAACCAAAACAGATACATACTAAATAAGTCAACCAGTCTATTCAGTCTAATATAAATCTAAAATTTCTTATCACATTTTATGGTACATGGATATCTAAAATGTTAGCTTAAAGAGCCATTTACCTCACTGTAAGTGCTCTTCATGGTTTGATTGAATGTTAAAATGATCTATTTTTAATTACACTAATAACAGATGAAAAATCTCTGTTTACATAGGAAGTGTATCCTGCCTACTGGTTGTTCATGAGTAATAACAGACAGCAGAGTCCCGGGCATGCTAGGGGGATGGCAGTGATCAATAGCAGCTATTTCCTGGACTCAGATTACACTGCACTGACCAGTTAACCCATAGCTGACCTGTTTAGGTGAGTCCAGCATTCCATGCCTGCACAGATAGATTTGTTAAGGGTTATTTTTTTCTTTTGATCTCTGCATCGACAGCACCTGCTCTGCATTGTTCAAATTCCAGAGAGGCAAGAGAGCAGAAACCTGAATTTCCTAAAATAATAAATTACAACAATTACAAGGCCTAACCCCTTTAAACTGGAAATGTAAGCAGTTTTACCACTAACTTGAATAGGGCACACACCCAGCATGTGGGCAGTCTATACCACATGTAAACACAGTTTCTACTTTATTTGATTACTCAGTAAAAAATGCATGTATTTAAAAAAATCTAAAGGTATTTCAACATGCTTTTAGGATATCTTTACTGTTATGTGGTCCAAATTGTGCTGAATTATGTGGCTTTTTAATTAATCCTGGTTCTGCTAGTGCAAAAATTCTTTACATCAAGTGCTTTAGAAGCATGGCCTAGAAGTAAATAGCATTTTTTTACAATAACTACATTGTAGAAATAGATAAGAGCACACTTGATGGGTGAGTGACATAAAAAAATGGCATCCATCATTTTGTGTTTACTATGTGAACAAAGAACATTAAGCTGATAAAAGTACAGATTCAAATTTACTACATTTGGAACCTCCATTATGCCCAATTAAAATCAGCGCCTCTTATTCTTAAATACAGTTCAGCAGGAAACATGTATTTCTCACAATAGCTAAAATCAAACTGATTTTTGTTTCATGGTTCAGTATTTTCATCTGTACTATTTTGTGTTAACATATTGATTGATTACAATCTATGTGCCTACCAGATCTTATTGTCTTAGATATACTATACATAATTAAATCAAATAACACAAACAAAGATAAGTAGGATCTTTCCTGTTTATCTGCCAAACCAGCAGTGGTAGCCAGCGCACATTAGGTGACGTGAGGGTTGATCGCTGAGATTTTCTTCAGTTTCTTCTTAGTGTAAGTGTTAGACTTAAAACTAAACCCTAACCCTATGAAAAAATGAAAGAAAGTCTCGGCAAGTAGTCCTTGCGCCATCTAGTGGCCACTGACCGCCACTGCTAGCGTGCAGATAATAGGAAAGGTCCGATAAGTGCACTCAATTGATAAATACACTAAACTGATTTGGTTTGAATGTTAACAAAATAGAAATGCATCTTTATTCTGCTCTATACAGAGAAATCACAGCTCTTTTTTTTTTTAAAGTATAGAATAATGGACCAATAGTCTCTAAATCATAAAGTTATTAAGCAAGAACAGTGGACATTGTGCTACAAGAGTTCTATAAAAGGAACCTACGAAAATATATAGCTTAATGGGGTTGTATATCAGTATCTCCACAGGGTACCATTCAAAGACAATAACACAACTCCTGCATAGTCCAGTCCATGCTATTGCCCAACCGTCTGTAAAAGGAGTCATTATTGGAACTAAAGGAAGAAGAATAAGGGTAACAAAAGATATCATGGTAAGGTGGGAGCAGCAGGGAAGGTGCTAAAAATATCCGAGATTTAATTGTCTGAAAATAAATGCTTTGCCAGGTGACATTTAACTGCTCTTGATTCCTCAGTGGACTGTGGACCCACTGCATACCCTTCATAACACCATCTATTTTATGCCAGCATCAAAACAATCAAATAATACTTTTAACCATTTAAAGTGATTTTTATGTTATTGAGCATTCTATAATAAAATGTCTGCGCTAGGTTTGACACAGAAGGTGTTCAAGCTCATTTTTTTTCTTATTAAATAGCTTAGTTGTTAGACACAGTAAGTTAAACTCGAAAAATATAGAAGTTAATGCTGTTGTATTTTACTTTTTATATTTAGAAGCAAAAAGAAAGCAAGTGAATAAAAGAATGTATGAACATAAAGAGTTGTGCCTGTGGTGCATAAAGAAATTACTAAATGTGGTAATTCTTAGTAAATACTAGTTCAAAAGACCTAAAAAAAATTATATCTAGATTTTCTGTGGAAACACAAAATTATGCTGATTTCAGTAATAACCAACATTAAAGCACAGGGGCTCTCATTCAATTGCAATTTGGCCAATTGAATAAGGCCCTAAATAAGCACATAAAATATTTTTTTAAAGAAGTTTTTAGTCAGTAAGTATCTATCCAAAAGCAAGGTTTTCACTAACTAAAAAACTTTAAAACAAAATATGCTATGTGCTTATTTAGGGCCCTATTCAATTGGCCAAATCGCAATTGAATGAGGGCCAGGGACCTTTCCTGTGTCGTCCCTGCAAGCGGCCACTAGGTAGAGCGACAGTGGCTCGCTGAGACTTTCTTCAATTTGTTCTTAGGGTGAGTGTTAGGTTTAAAGGTTATGGTTTTACTATTTTACTATGTAAAGCTTATCATCTGTTACTACCCTAACCCTAAATCTAAACCTAAGGCTAACTGTCATGCCATCTACTTGCCGCTGCACGTCATTGCTGGCAGGGACGAATCAGGAAAGGTCCAAACATCGTGGACAAAAATAGAATGAAAAAAGCCAATTTAGCCTGCCCATTCTGTCTGCCTAAACCTTTGGTTTAAGTAAGCTTCAGAATAAACCCATATTTATCCCAGGTGTGTTTAAATTCCTTAACTATGTTTAACCCTATCACTTCCACTTGTATGTTATTCCAATTACCTACTACTATTTCTGTAAAACGGTGCTTCCTCACATTATACCTACCCACTTTCCAATTTTAAGCCTTCACCTCTCGTTCTTGTGTTAGCCTTTCATATATTTGCAGTGTCTATCAAATCTCCCCTCTCCCTTCTTTCCTTAAGCTATACATATTCAGGTCATATTCAATTTTGTCTCTAAGATCTTGCATCATTTTAATCTCCCTCCTTTAAATAGTTTCTAATTATAAATTATATAATCAACAGATAATTAAATTATAAAATAAATGAAATGATTGGAAAAAAAACATATATTTGAGATTTTAAGCTTAAGATTGTATGTGTATATATATATATATATATATATATATATATATATATATATATATATATATATATATATATATATATTGTGACCGTTTGCCCCCTAGAGGATGGTGCCAAGTAAAGAGTTCTTGACAGAAGTGACGGAGTTAAACTCCTGAAGAACTCCTAATTGGTCCAGGTGCAGATTCACTTTAAAGCCTGGAAAGCAGTGTGGCTGATTAGGCTCTGGCCCAGGTTGTGTGTGGCTACTAAGCAGTCAGTGCATGCCACAGAGAGGATCTTGCTGGCTGGCTGGTCCTCTGTGGATCTAAATTTTGAACTTTGAAAGCAAACCTGAAGGAGATTACCCTGTTTACTGGGGCTGCGAGTTTTGGACAACAGAAAGGAGTGTGTGCTGTCTGCAGTCGCTGGACGAACAGAGCTGACAGAAAGAGCGACTACAGACTCAGGAGGTGAAACTACAAAGGCACCAAGTAAGGGAAGTGAATATTGAGGATTCCCAGGCAGAGTTGCCTAAGAAGACATGGTCTAGGCGAGTGTTGAGCGGTCAGTGGTACTGTACGAAGGATCCCTGGGGTGAAGCATATGCTTCATCCGCTGTTACTTATTTAAAGACGTGGAAAAGACTTCTGCTAAAACAGAGACTATTTGGTGTCCTGGCCACAAGGTGGCACTATCCCACATATCAGAGACTGTTGTATCCGATCCACAAGAACTTCCGCTGGAAGTAGCACGACTGGATTCATTATTTTCTTTATGAATCATATTTCTCCAGGGCAGAGAAGCTGCCCGGGTGTAGTCGGGGTGTTCCTGGATGTTTATTCAGAACGTTTATGTAGATTTTTTTTTTCATTTTTTTTCTTAAAGTTTATTACTACTTCTGGACCCCTGTTTATGAGCCCTAAAATAAACAAGTCTCCTGCATCATAAATCTATGTGATGCGGAACCTTTTGTTCTAAAAATTCCTGTGGTAAACAGTCATCCGTGTCACATTATATAATATATATATATATTTATATATATATACACACATTACACATTTTTTTTGTTCTAAAAATTCCTGTGGTAAACAGCCATCCTTGTCACAATATATATATATATATATATACACACATTACAAGCTAAGATATATATATATATATATATATATATATATATATATATATATGTATAATATATATATATATATATATATATATATGTGTGTGTGTGTAATGTATATATTATATATGCATTCCCAATGTGAAGTGGTTACCATCCACATCCAGCTGTAAAATTGATTAACATGCAAAAAGATGTCCTCTTTGTTATTTCCCAGCAATGTTGATCTTAGATCAATTTCCTACAAACAGAGGTTCTCTAGATGTGGGTAAAATGGGCATTTTACTTTGGTCGGATCAGTCCACAATTGTAATTTAAAAATATTATTTATTGTTGGAACTATTTAAAACATAAAACAACGCTGAATGGTAAATTTAAGAACAAAGGGGGGAAAATGTGAAATTGTATTAATAAGTGTTTGCGAATAATAAAGTTGCATTGCTTGGGAGTAAAAAAGTTGCGCTGTTCGCAAAACTTCTATTTTCAATAAAGCTTTCTGTGTGACGTTTGTACGCTTACGGCGTGCCGCGTCCTCCCGTTGTGTGACATGCTTGCATCATTGCACCTTTGGCGTGTGACGTCACCGCACCATAAAAACCATAGGAAGGGGATATAAATAGCCCTGCAATTCTTTTAATTAGTAGCCCATGAGGAAGCCCAGTATATGGGTGAAACAGAACCATCATGCCTCACAGGAGTTATTGTGGCAGGATAGACATGTCTATATCAAGGATCCAATGGAACTACCGCTCTTGAATGGCAAGTGCTTGCTCTTATGACTGTATAAATGGACGAGCAGATGTCCATTGGTTGTTTAACTTTTTTAGTGTGTTCAGGGCTATTTAGGCAGCTTTATTAGCACTATTTGTTGTGCTTTCATCATGCACACCTTATAGTGTGCTTATATTAAGATTATGTAGGTAGTCTCATAAGCACTAGTTGTTGTGCCTGCATGTATCCATTGGCAAACATATACATTTTTTTTCCTTTTCTCTGCCACCATACTCCTGGCTCTTTTTGTTTTTACTTATCATTGTATTTTAGAGTTATGGTGTGAACTTTATTACAACATCCTACAAACTCTGTGGTTAAGCAGAATCTGCTACATATGGGGGTTTGTTCAAAGGGGCAGTAAACAAGGGTGGAGTATTTGTAGTCCCTTTGATTGTGCAAGGGCAACTCCGCATGATACAGTTGTTGCCAACGCTTATTAATACAACTTCACACTTTGCCACCTTTGTTCTTACATTTACCATTCGTGTTGCCTAATTTTTTAAATAGTTCCAACAATAAATAATATTTTTGATAAATTAGGTGTTACACACCAGGGACTTCATTATAGTCAGATATTTATGCCACCATTTTAATATCACACATACTATTTTATAATTGCCACTGATAAGTAATGTCCCCTTCCAGACTTTTCCAGCAAGGCTTTCTTTGTTTTCTCATCCCAGAGACAGTTCTACTTTTTCTAGGTTGCTCTCTTTTTTCAGTGTCTTCCTACAATATCCCTTATAAATATCTCTCCTCTCTTAACCTCAATCCACCGTCAATGTCATTTTGCTGTACACATCACCTGTACCATTGTTTTTAACATTTTAATTTTCAAATACAATACTATATCACCATATAATGTACAGCAATAAATACATTTCTTCAAAAAGACAAATTGTTTCCTCACACTATTGTAACTAAAAAATACATATATTTTTTTCATCAAAGACAGTGGAGATTTCTGCCAAGGCCAATAATGCCCAAGGCTATGTAACATGTAAATGTGTTGGAATGGCCTAGTCAAAGCCCAGACCTCAATCCAAAAGAAAATCTGTGGTCAGATTTAAAGATTGCTGTTCACAAGCACAAACCATCCAACTTGAAGGAGCTGGAGCAGTTTTGCAAGGAGCAATGGGCAAAAATCCCAGTGGTAAGATGTGGCAAGTTCATAGAGACTTAGCCAAAGTAACTTGGAGCTGTGATTGCCACAAAAGGTGGCTCTACAAAGTATTGACTTTAGGGGGGTGAATACTTATGCACACTGACTTTTTCTGTTATTTTGTCCTATTTGTTGTTTCCTTCACAATAAAAAAAAACAACATCTTCAAAGTTATGGGCATGTTCTATAAATTAAATGATGCAAATCCTCAAACAATCCATGTTAATTCAAGGTTGTGAGACAACAAAAACGAAAAATGCCAAGGGGGGTGAATACTTTTGCAAGGCACTGTAGTTGTCTATGAGGCCCCTAATTCTTGCAGGTGGTATAGGTGCCCATTCGTCTTTGCAAAATGACGCCAGGTCATGCAAAGTCTTGGGTCGTCTTGAATGAACCGCACGTTTGAGATCTCCCCAGAATGGCTTGATGATATTAAGGTCAAGAGACTGTCAAGGCCACTCCACAACCGTCAACCTTTTTCTGCTGTAACCACTGGAGGGTCAACTTGGCCTTGTGCTTATGGTCATTGTCATGCTGGAAAGTCCAAGATCGTCCCATGAGCAAACTTCGTGAAAAAGAATGCAAATTGTCTGCCAGTATTTTCTGATAACATGCTGCATTCATCTTGCCTTTAGAGCTCACACGCCCCCAAAACATCAGTGAGCCACCACAATGCTTCACAGTGGAGATGGTATTCTTTTCACTATAGGCCTTATTGAGCCCTCTACAAACATAGCGCTCATGGTTGTGACCATAAAGCTCTATTTTGGTCTCGTCACTCCAAATTACAGTGTGCCAGAAGCTGTGAGGCATGTCAAGGTATTGTCGGTCATATTGTAATCAGGGTTTTTTGTGATATTGGCGCAGTAAAGGCTTCTTTCGGCAACTCGACCGTGCAGCTCATTTTTGTTCAAGTATTGTCGTATTGTGCTCCTTGAAATAACAACACTGTCTGTTTCCAGAGGAATCCGTGAGGAATCCCAGTCAATTGGGAGAATCATGAGTCGGATAGTTGTTCAAGGGACCCCCAGACTTACTACAGTGTCTCAAATTACCCTGGATTCCGGACTCACGTTGAATGTAAGTATTTTTGCAGCAGAGCAAAAGATATATGGTGGTTTTCAAGGGTATATAAACTTTTGATCAGGGCCATTTGCGTGATTTCTGTTATTCTGTTATTTGTCATTATGATTTAAAAAGGAGCCAAACAACTATGTGATAATAAATGGCTTCATATGATCACTATCCTTCAGCCATCAAGTCTTCATAAGCGATTCCGGCTTTGCCAGTGATTCCGGCTCCATGCCAGCAACTGCGACCCTCGCAAAATTTACGTTGTAACGCAAAGAAAATACGAGACACGTTACAACCCATTACGACCTCGCAAAAATCGTCCGCAACACGCGCATATCAAAACATGAAAAATACAACAAATACACACAACAAATACATAAAAAGCTTACTTACAGGAAGAGGGAGCATCCAGGACCTCGAAAACTAAAGTTACACCTCAATTTAAGTCAAATTAAAAGAGTTTAGACACTAAAAAAAAATCCAAACAACTATGTGATAATAAATGGCTTCAGATGATCACTATCCTTCAGCCATCAAGTCTTCATAAGCGATACCGGCCCTCTTCCTTGCACTTGTCATTTCGTTTTTGAGTCTGTGTCTGACGGGTGTTTCTCCGTGCTTCTTTGTCTTTGGATTCCCTTAACCCTTCGCTTGGATATTTTTGTTGCTTTTTCGCCCTTTTTGCTTGATATGTCTGTTCGGGCATTTAGATTTCTGGAGATTTATGGTTTCATAATTGCACTGTTTTAGCTGGTTCATACTAAATCCAAAATTGAGATTTGAAAAGCCTTTGGTCGTTTTCATCGTCACATGGCTTTCAACAAGCCCTCAAGCTTTCCGTAAGTTCTAAATCAGCCTTCGCTAGGCACTACCTTGAACATTTTTGGCCCATTGGTGTCCTTGTCCATGCCCAAGGACACTTCATGTAATCGTCACATGGCTTTCATGCCCAAAGTCACACCTCTTTCATCATCTCATTGCAGATTTGTTCCACATCTACTAAACAGCGTTCTTGCCCAGGTAACGTTTTCGGCTTTCTCTAAGCACCTCATTACTGATTTCGGCCCCCTATTAGCATCCTTGCGCATGTCCAAGGATTCAGTATGCCCTCAAAGCTGGACAGATGTCCGTAGCACCAGCCACAATTCAGCTATACCTCAGCGTAAGGGAGGAACCTGACCACATATATATATATATATATATATATATATATATATATATATAATCACATATATAGTTGTGAGCATGCAAATTGTTGCTAACGCTTGCGGGCTTGCATAGCGAGCCTGCGGCCCTCGCGAAGCGAGGGTCGCCGTTGCTGCCAAGGAGCGCCAAAGGCGCTCATTGCCAGCAACTGCGACCCTCGCATAATTTACGTCGTAACGCAAAGGAAATACGAGACACGTTACGACCCATTAACACCTTGCAAAAATCGTCCGCAACACGAGAACATCAAAACATGAAAAATACAACAAATATGTTATATCCAGTTAATTTTATTTTGTATGTTAAAAACTATAACAAGAGGTAGCATATCATACTAAAACCATCAGAAATCTCAAAAACAGGCAAACAACCATGCTACCAGTTTATTGTTACTTAGAAAGGTTAAGAAAAAGGAAAATGTAATGGAACTGTCACTAAATGAAAATGTCACCATCATATAAGTTTACGGTTAACAATCTACAACATAAATTTGGCCTGCGAGCCATCGCTGAAACATTAATACTGTATAAGATTTACAACTCTGTGACAATAAAAACTATTGAAACAAAAAATACAACAAATACACACAACAAATACATAAAAAGCTTACTTACAGGAAGAGGGAGCATTCCAGGACCTCGAAAACTAAAGTTACACCTCAATTTAAGTCAAATGAAAAGAGTTTAGACACTAAAAAATTCTCTAAGCTAGAGAAAAAATGGCCGCCGAAAAAACGAAAACGAGGCTACAGCAATCTAAAGACGCAAAACACCACTAAACACCTACGTATTTGCCGAAAAACACCTACGAGATTAAAAAACAAGGACGCAACACGGACAACCCCAAAAACATTACAAACACAATAAATACAAACAACAAACACATAAATTACTAACGCTTGCGGGCTTGCCTAGCGAGCCCGCGGCCCTCGCGAAGCGAGGGTCGCCGTTGCTGCCAAGGAGCGCCAAAGGCGCTCATTGCCAGCAACTGCGACCCTCGCATAATTTACGTCGTAACGCAAAGTAAATACGAGACACGTTACGACCCATTACCACCTTGCAAAAATCGTCCGCAACACGAGAACATCAAAACATGAAAAATACAACAAATATGTTATATCCAGTTAATTTTATTTTGTATGTTAAAAACTATAACAAGAGGTAGCATATCATACTAAAACCATCAGAAATCTTAAAAACAGGGAAACAACCATGCTACCAGTTTATTGTTACTTAGAAAGGTTAAGAAAAAGGAAAATGTAATGGAACTGTCACTAAATGAAAATTTCACCATCATACAAGTTTACGGTTAAGCAATCTACAACATAAATTTGGCCTGCGAGCCATCGCTGAAACATTAATACTGTATAAGATTTACAACTCTGTGACAATAAAAACTATTGAAACAAAAAAATACAACAAATACACACAACAAATACATAAAAAGCTTACTTACAGGAAGAGGGAGCATTCCAGGACCTCGAAAACTAAAGTTACACCTCAATTTAAGTCAAATGAAAAGAGTTTAGACACTAAAAAATTCTCTAAGCTAGAGAAAAAATGGCAGCCGAAAAAACGAAAACGAGGCTACAGCAGTCTAAAGACGCAAAACACCACTAAACACCTACGTATTTGCCGAAAAACACCTACGAGATTAAAAAACAAGGACGCAACACGGACAACCCCAAAAACATTACAAACACAATAAATACAAACAACAAACACATAAAAAGGTTACTCACAGCAAGGGGGGCACCGAGGACCTCTGCAAGTTAAGTTACACCTATGTAATGGCCGCCAAACAAAACGAAAATGAAGCTAAAGGTCCATAAACACGCAAAACACTACCATAAACATGCAAAACACCATCAAACAGCTACGGATATCCTGAAAAAGCCCACCAAACTGCTACGGATATTATAAAAAAGTCGCACGACATACAAAACGAACGACGCTACATCAGCCACATTAAATACACCAAACACCATTAGCTCACTTACAATTTCATTGCCGTAATTTTTTGACGGGCAATATTCTAGTCACATATATCGTTGTCATAACTGCGGGTTGTCAAAAGTTGTTGCTAAAGCTGCGGACCTCGCAACATTTACGGCCTTACGACACACAAATACGAAATGCAGGACTTCGAAAAAAATATGACTTTAACGGCCGACCCGCACGAACCTCAAAACACTCAAAACACAATAAATACACACAACAAAAGCATAAAAAGCTTACCCACAGCAAGGGGGGCACCCAGGACCTCTGCAAGTGAAGTTACACCTCCATTTAAGTCCAAATTAAAGAGTTTAGACACCCGAAAATCACTGAAGCAAGAGAAAAAATGGCCGCCAAAAAGAAAATGAGGCTACAGGACCCTAAACACGCAAAACACCACCAAACACATACAGATTTTCCGAAAAAGCCAGACGAGGTCCAAGAACAAGGACGCAAAATCCCCAACAGCCACGTACCACACATTAGGCGCCATTTTACAAAACTAACTTACATAATGCGGAAGTACACAGCTACCCTAACAGATTTTCCTCATGCACGCAGCCTATTTACACTACACACTGCACACATTGCTGACACTTACACAGCAGCTCCACAGCACTCAAAACACACATTGTATGCTGCAGCAACATGAAAACAGATTGTCAGCTCTTCAGCATAATGCTTCCTGGATGTATTACTTCCAAATAGGTAAAGTATATTCCTTTATTAATGTATTATTTAGTTCATTACCATACACCAAACAGCATTAGCTCACTTACAGTTTCATTCCCGTCATTTTTTGACAGGCAATATTCTAGTATATATATATATATATATATATATATATATATATATATATATATATAATAGATTAAGATGAGGATATTGTTATGGAAAAGGAAGAATAGCATCTCAAGTGTAGCGTAACACAAACTCCAATGAACGAATAGCGGCATAAACTGAAGTATGTCTTAAAACTATTTGGCCAAAACCATTTTGCCAGCTGTGCCACTCTATTCTTAGTGTAAAAAAAATTCTGTTCTGCCCAAAAAGTTTAACTGTCTTGAAAGAGAGACATCACTAATTATCACTATCATTCAGCAAATAAAGAGTGTGTGCGTGTGTATATATATATATATATATATATATATATATATATATATATATATATATATATATATATATCATTTCTATGTTAGCAAGCAGCATTGTGAAGTAACATCTTACACTATACACTACAACAAGCAAGTCCTAGTGGTAGGTATGATCTTGGAAATAATATATTTGATTACTGCTAGGGACTATATTACTATCTTGGCCTTCAACTTTTCTAAACATTTTACGAATGGATCCCTCCGCCACACCCATTACCCCTAGCAACATTTATACTGCCAGGGTCCTATGGCTATAATTTTTCCCAGCATGCCAGATATTGTAGTTCTAACGTGGGGATATTTACACCACCTGAGCCTTGACTGGAACTACACTTCCCAGCGAGCACCGCGCACAGCTGCTTGTTGTTGTTGTGGAACAGCTGATTTCTGAGTTCGGGGGGTAAGAGGTTTTATTCTTGCGCCTTGTCCAGTTTTGCGGGTGAGGCTGTTGTGACGGGTGTGTGAGCTCAGGGCTGTGTATCTGGGTAGTGAGGACTTGTGTATAAAGCTGCAGTTCTGTCTCTTGTGTCACTGCGCACTGAGCTCCATCTGGTACAGGCCCGGACTGCGCCCGAAGGGGGCACTGCTTTAATTAACTATTTAATAGATAGAGGCATGCTGCCAGTGCATAGTGTTTAACCCTTTTGCATTTGCCATAAAGGCAGGGAATTGACATCCATCCCTTACTTTGTATAAACCTAACAGGGTACTTGTGTCACCAGAAGTAATCTCACGAGGGTCTGATGGATGCAGCATCAAGCTGATGAGCCTGGAATCATTTAGGGATAACTAATCATAAGGAAAATGCGATCTTATGTACTATTTGCTTCCTTGGAGTTCCCACATGCAATCTAGGGAAATAAGCTAGGTTATTATGCCTAACACATGTTGCTTATATCAGAAACACACATTACATTGAGCCATTCTATACACATAAAAACCTATTTTATTTGAAATATATTTGTTTTCCACACCCCAGAGTTGCCTCCAAGGCACCTGGTACTAACCAATAGAAACACTGCATTTGGTCACGGATTTTAACCCTATACTAGCCTTAAAGGCAACATCAGCAAAGTGCAGAGATCCACAGCAATATCTAAACTCCTTGTACAGGAAAAACAAGACTACACATTCCATGATGCTTTGCTGTACAAACTGAACCTAGGTTCGTCCTCAAAAAGTACAAATATGAAGCCCTAATATACAAGCATAGTCTTTTAAGATTAAGATTTTGTCTTCAAGTGTTTTCATGCTCATCACTGATTTATGGAAATTTATAAAACAAAAAAATAAGGGAAGGAAAATGACGGCCTAACCTACATAATGCTAATTGCTTCTATATTGTGTCAATCTTGCAATGTGCATTTGGACTTGGCGCAGCCTTCTTTTCTTTCAATAAAAATGATTTAAACTATATTATTAGCTGGTTACATAATTAACAACTGCATTGGCTTTTAAAGGGACGCTGTTTTTTGTTTTATATAAATGCTCAGGTTACGTAATTAATGGTATCCTCTTCAATGAATATGTTATGAAATTTACACTCTTCTACGTAGCACACAGAGTAAAAGATTACCAGGTTCTGGAACCACCAAATCTATCCCTGCACTTTTTTCATATAAACTATAGAAATCCCATCAGTAGTATATGTCATTTCTGTACTTCCGTATCTGGTGTCTAATAAGAATTAGTTAAATGGCTACTAAGTACAATCTTTTTAAAATGCAATGTTCTGCTTTCCTAACATTTGTATTAGAGCTATAAATACAAAAGATAAATTACTGTAGTCATATAATTACACTATGAACTTCTGAACAGTCACCCTAAATAATGGCAATTTTTTTAATTCAACAAGAAAAAAAATACAGCCTTCTATGCTGCAGTGATAGCCACCATTTTTGTTTATGCTAATCTGCTTCTGCAGATAGGAAGGTACACTTAAGCTTTTATCTACTATTGTGGCAGTGCTTATTCCTTGTGCAATAGACTAATGTATACCTTATTTTACAAACATTCTTCCTGATGAGAAAGTAACTCAAGGGCATCACTGTTCATGGTAATATATCAGTAATATATTTTCTGTAGTGTGTAACGCTGTTTTAGCGCATGCGCACTACGGGAACTGTAAAGCAATGCACTGCACGCGGCATTGCATGGGCACGCTGCAAGTGGAGTAGGAGGGGGGGAGGAATGGGTGGGAGAGAGACGGGAGGGAACGGGTGGGAGAAGGATACAGGGGGGAGCAGTGGGAGAGAGACACAGGGGGTAGCAGTGGGATAGAGACGGGAGGGAGAAGGATACAGGGGGGGAGCAGTGGGAGAGAGACACAGGTGGTAGCAGTGGGATAGAGACGGGAGGGAATGGGTGGGAGAAGGATACAGGGGGGAGCAGTGGGAGAGAGACACAGGGGGTAGCAGTGGGATAGAGACGGGAGGGAGAAGGATACAGGGGGGAGCAGTGGGAGAGAGACACAGGTGGTAGCAGTGGGATAGAGACGGGAGGGAACGGGTGGGAGAAGGATACATGGGGGAGCAGTGGGAGAGAGACACAGGGGTAGCAGTGGGATAGAGACGGGAGGGAGAAGGATACAGGGGGGAGCAGTGGGAGAGAGACACAGGTGGTAGCAGTGGGATAGAGACGGGAGGGAACGGGTGGGAGAAGGATACAGGGGGGAGCAGTGGGAGGGAGACACAGGTGGTAGCAGTGGGATAGAGACGGGAGGGAACGGGTGGGAGAAGGATACAGGGGGAGCAGTGGGAGAGAGACACCGGGGAGAGATAGACAGGGGTGGGGTGGGAGAGAAACATGGGGGTATAAGGGAGAGACATGGGGGGAGAGAGAAAGAGAGAGACAGAGCACATCAAATATTATACCGTCATTTTTGATGGGCAAATGACTAGTTTGCATATAATAGTTGATAAATTAAAGGTTGTAGTTTTTATTTTATTCTAAAAAAAAAACATTTAGGCCAATATCAGATGTTCTTGAAAATAATATACAGTGGGCACTCGGTTTTCAACCTCCTCGGAACTCGATGTGTGTCACTGATAAAAAATTATCTTTGAATTCGATGCTTGCTCGCACCACCCTGCATTCTGTCTCACAGGAAGTGGAAAACATTCTGTAGTGTAGTCAGTGCCTGCAAGAACAGTTTGTGTCTAAAGTGTAGACTGTGCTTAAAAGAACCGAAGTGCAGCCTGTGCATATTAGAATGAAAGTATAGACTGTTCCTATAAGGACCAAAGATTAGTCTGCGCTTACAAGAACCATAGTGTAGCTTCCACACTGCCATGATCCCATTGGGCCCTCAAGTCCTCTCAGTACAGTTAAAGTGATGTTAAATTCTATGGTATTTGATGTAATTATTGTTTTTTTATTTATGTCTGTTTAGTTTTAAGATTTTGTATCAAGAAATAAGACCATCAGGTCAAAGTAAAATGTGAAATTTCTGGGTTTTGGAACGGATTATTTCACTTAACATAGATTCCTATGGGAAATGCTTGTTTGGTACTCAACGTTTTTGGAACACAACCTGTCGTCCAGAACGGATTAAAATTGAGTTCCAATCTACCCCTTGTATTGTAAATATAATATTAAAGTGACTTTATGGATTGCTAGTAGGTTGTTGTAGCCCTGAATAGTGTATAGACAAGGCTGGCGAAGGAGTATGTGTGTGTTTAAAATACAAGGGGTGAAGCTTTCAGTTAACCTGCCATATGGACATTTGCAGATTAGTACCAGTGCCAAAAAGAGCATAAAGCTATTGTAGATTCAATCGATTATGTCTATTTTTTTTATCCACACCTGTATAATATATATTAGCACCAAACTAATTAGTATTTAGATTTGGCTAAAAATGATGGTTACAGTAATTAAATATGTGTACAATAACAAAATCAAATTAGGTGTGTCTAAAATGTGTTTTCATCTTTGAGTTTTAATTTATATGCATGTTAGACTTAATCGTTGTTGTCATGCAGTACAAGAAGTACCACTTCCTGTGCTGGTTTATCAATCTGCAGAGATACAAAGGGGATCTAGTCAGCTGATATAATCCTTTTACTGCAAGAGGGACGTGTAATGCTCTGATTAACAGTATATTACTAGCTGGTATTCTTCACACTACTACTCCTAACACAGAGACGCGCACATATCTATAGTAAGTGGACAAAATAATAAACGTGTGATAATATATTCACCTTCTTGATTGCTACCATGTTCTGGTGAAGGGGCTTGTACACCTAAAAAAAAGCTGTGAGCTATACCATGTAGGGTCCCCAAGATGGGCAGGTCATAGCATGGAGGTCAGGTGAATTGTGGTCAACTGGAGAATGAACTGGCAACCCACTACAGTATCATTGCCAAGAAAACCATATGGATAAGCACAACCAGACACAAGATGTGCCTGGAGCGCTGTGTCCATATGGTCAAAGAGAGTCTGACACGACAGAAGGATTGAACAACCACAATAAAATATTAATAGCAAGAACCTATTAAGGAACAGGGCCCCCATTTGCCTTCAGATCAGCTTTATACAAGTCCTGAACTAGTGGGATGTTGCATCATCCCTGAAGTCTCCGGTTCTATGAAGGGTGAATGAAGTGATATCTACTTCACACTGTGTACATAAACGTTCAGTGATGTTTAGATCTGGTGATTGTGGAGGCCATGGAAAGCGTGTAACTTCATGAAACAACCTTTGATTTGTTTAGCAGTGTGTATGTGGGTACTATCAGCCTGGAATATGATAATATTATGAGGGAGATCTGTTTGCATCATATGGTGCACCGGTGTTGTAAGTGGCCTCATATTTCTTGGCCATATTGCTAAGCATCCATTGATTGCTACAAGATGCCTGTACCATTATGGATTCCCCACCATGTTAAATAAACATGGTGGTTTTAAGGCATACTTATATATTGGAAATATGGCGAAAGCTGATTTATCATGCACATATTTGTTTTTTCCATTGCTCAGTTGTCCTAAAACTAGGTTATGCGTCTTTGTGCATTGGTCTTGGATACAAGCGGTTTCCATTGGTTGCCTCGGGTTGCTTTGAAAACTCACATACCAAAGGACTAATTGTGCCTATAAGAACCAAAGTGTAGACTGTGCCTATAATTGGCAGACCTATTTTGTAACTGACACATACTGCTAATTTGCAGTGTTCTTAATTTGACTTAATCTTTGCAGTTGCATTTGTCCTTGTGATTTAGTTACTTCAAAGTAAAACTCTACTTTGTAAATCTATCTAGATAGAGGGTAGCCAGGTGTATGACAATCAATTATGGTTAATGACTCCACATTAGGGATACTGAAGGCCCAAGCTTGCTAACCTGCATTTAAAAGAGCAGCATTTACATATTGCAAATGTTTTTGTTAGTATGAAAAATGAGTGCTGCAAGAATGAAAAATTGTTATTTATATATATATATGTATGAAAACTTTCAGCCTGACTAAAAGCAGAATTAAGCAGAAAAAGTCATACTACTATTTTTAATTATAAAAAAATGATGACTCTGGAGGGATCCATTACACATTGGTGGAAGTTGTGTGTGTGAGGGAGGGGGGGGGGGGTGTTTACATTCCTGGAGAGCTGTGGTCCCATCCTTTGATGCAATGTCCTGCTTTGGGTTCAGTGAGACGGAAGGGTGTGGTGATCAAACTTCTGCCTGTATCCTTCCCATGTCTCACACCTCCCTCCGATGATAGCTAACACCCACACCCCCATCATTCAGCTCCCAGGATGTGATATAACCAAAAGAAAATGAATTCCTGTACTCATAAACAGAGTGTTCAAAATTTCAGTTTTCCCCCACAAAAATGTTTTACACACACATGCTAATATTGTTAACTTGGTACGTACTTGACAAACAAATGTATTTTTTCTTGAACTGCAGTGTTCCTTTAATCTTGTTCATGGTTTGCTGGAGCATTGCATCAGATGAGTCAGGGAGCTGTATGGGACAATCTACTCTCTAGTGACTGAAGTTGATTGTTGTTGTCTAGTTGTGTCTGACTCTCTGTGACCCTACAGACAGCTGTACATCAGGCATAATCGTGTCTCTGGTTGTGCTTATACATAAGGTTCTCTTGACCAAGATACTGGAGTGGGTGGCCAGTTCCTTCTCCAGTGGACCACGATTTGTTTGACCTCTCTGCTATGACCTGCCCATCTTGCGTGACCTTACATGGTATAGCTCACAGCTTCACTGAGGTACACAAGCCACTTCACCACAACAAGGTAGCAATGCAGAAGGTGAACAAGAGCTGAACAAATTAGAGGTAGTCCTGACTTTCTTCTAAAAGCAGTGTTTATGGGATTAAAATAAACATTTTTTAACCTTTACAGCGCTCATCTGCCACGCAGACAAAACTTTTGGTAATGTCTAAAACCTGTTCTTTTAAACGAATGACAACACATTTGTCAATTCAGTGTCCTTTTAATAATGAGTATGGGTCTTTCTTTTGAGAAGTGATTGCTGAAGACCATCTATATATATATATATATATATATATATATATTTAAATTATTCCTGTTAGACTTCTATGTACAGGAAGACTTTACTCACCAACCAGAGACTGCAGCAAACAAACTAAAGTCAGTGTAATTCTGCTTCAGGTCAATATTATTATTATTATTATTATTATTATTATTATTATCCTTTATTTGTAATGCGCCAACATATCTTGTAGCACAATACAGGGGTTAGGTACAAATATAAACAATTTCCTCACAATGAAAATAATGGAAGACCCTGTTGTTGCACTTTCAATCAGATATACACTGTGCTTTCCCTAAAGCACCTCACAATATTGAAAACTCGCAAACTTACATTCTAAACGGGTGTGGGTGAGGTAAAGGAGAGTGATAGATGCATAGTGAATGAAGAGGCTAAAGATGATAGGCTTTTTTTAAAAATATATATTTTTAAAGAGATTTTTAAGGATTTGAGGCAGGTAGATAGTCTGGTGGAGCGAGACTTCCATAGAATAGGGG
This sequence comes from Discoglossus pictus, assembly GCA_027410445.1. NCBI lineage: Eukaryota > Metazoa > Chordata > Amphibia > Anura > Alytidae > Discoglossus > Discoglossus pictus. The sequence goes on from CM050164.1 coordinate 396,233,702, forward strand.
AAGCACAAGAAAAGTCTTGAAGGCGGGAGTGAGGGGAGGTGATGAGAGCGGAGGAGAGAAGAAGGTCATTAGCAGAGCGAAGAGGGCGGGTGGGAGTGTATTTTGGGATGAGAGCAGAGATGTAGGAGGGTGCACTATTGTGGAGGTCTTTATATGTTAGGGTCATGATTTTGAATTGTATTCTAGACGCTATGGGAAGCCAGTGGAGTGCCTGACAGAGAGGTGCTGCAGACTCTGATCGTTTAGTATGGTAGATGAGTCTAGCGGATGCATTCAAAATGGATTGGAGTGGAGACAGACGGGTGATAGGAAGGCCAGCAAGAAGAGTGTTGCAGTAATCAAGGCGAGATATGATGAGAGCGTGTATAAGAATTTTAATTGTTTAAGGTATTGACATATTTTGGATATGTTTTTAAGGTGAAAGTGACAAGATTTTGTAAGTGATTGAATGTGATGAATGAAAGAGTGGGAAGGGTCCAGTAGGACCCCCAAGACAGCGGGCCTGGTAGGTCGGAGTCATTATGGCATTGTCAACCGTGAGAGATAATTGAGGGGTGGGAGCTTAGGAAGAGGGAGGAAAGATAAGGAGCTCTGTCTTAGACATGTTGAGTTTGAGTTGGCGGGCAGACATCCATGAGGATATGCTGAAGACATCTTCATACAAGATCATGCACTAAACTACATCAATATGTGTTTAGATACATAACTGATAATCTTACTTTTCCTTTCCTCTGTAATGGATAGATTGTGTTTTAGCTAGCTGTTATTATGAGTAATTTCTTCCAAAAATTTAGAATTAACTTCAAATTACATTATGTTATCAGCAGTGCAGCCTGCAAATGACACAGCATAAAGGACCACTTTTTTCTTATTTAAGGAATACTGTAATTTCATATTAAATTAATGGTCACGTTTAGAAAAAAATAATAAAATATATATATATAAATATGTATATATGTATATATATATATGTATATGTGTGTGTGTGTATATATATATATATATATATATATATATATATATATATATATATATATATATATATACATATATAGCCTTTTAATAGCCACTCCTTTGTTAACAGGGAAACTCCTTGCAGCTTTGCATAAGTTCTAGCGAAAGCACTGGCGCAATGAAATGTCACAGTTAAAAAGAAATCCCCTGAATTATTGGTTGCATTTTTCTACTTTCTAAATTTACTTATTGACAATTCTAGTACTTCAAGAGAGTATATTGTAAATGCGACAATTCCAATTTATTCTCCACTTTGAGTACATAGTTACATAGTAATTGAGGTTGAAAAAAAGACTAGTAGGCCATCAAGTTCAACCTTTTTAGATCTCATCTGATCTGCAATATGCAGATTAATTGTTAATTGACCCAGAGTAAGGCAAACAGAAAAAAATCCAAGTGAAACTTTGCCAATTGTCTCAAAAGGGGGGAAAATAAAATTCCTTCCTGACCCCAGATACTGGCAATCGTTTTTTTCCCTGGATCAATACTCTATCTCTCATTATCCAGGATAACCCTGAATGCCCCTTTTATTTCAAATATAGTCTTTCTTTAAGGTGGAATATTTTTACTTCTAACCTCAAAGGTTGTCCTCTTGTCAGTTGAAAACCTCTTGGCACAAAAATTTCACTTGACAAAGCTTTTTACTGACCCTGGATATATTTATATGAGGTAATCATATCCCCGCATAGATGCTTTTTTTCTTGAGAAAATACGTTTAATTTGGTTAGTCTTTCTTCATAACTTATCCCATCCATTCCCCTTATTAGTTTTGTTGCCATTCTCTGTACTTTTTCCTTCTCTAAAATATCGTTTTTATGAAGTGGTGCCCAAAATTGGACTCCATAATCCAAATCAGGGCGTACTAGAGATTTGTATAGTGGTAGAATTATATTTGCTCCCATTGCTTCTATACCCTTCTTAATACATGCTAATATTTTATTTGCCTTTGCAGCTGCTGCTTGGTATTGAGTACTTCTACCTAGGTAGTTTTCCACAAGCACTCCTAAATCAATTTCAATATCTGATACCCCAAGACTTGCTCCATTTAGGTTATAAATTGCATGGCTACTTTTTCTTCCCAGATGCATAACTTTACATTTATTCCTATTAAATCTCATCTGCCATTTAGTTGCCCCTCTAATTTATGCAAATCCCTTTGGAGGGAAAGTACATCATTTTCTGATTGATTTACCTTGTACAACTTGTCATCAGCAAAAATGGAGTCAATACTTTCCAGTCCCACCTCTAAGTCATTAATAAATATGTTAAAAAGGAGAGGACCTAATACTTAATCCTGAGGAACCCCACTTACCACAATAGTCCAATGGGAGTATGCTCCATTTACAACAACCCTTTGCTTCCTGTCTTTTAGCCAGCTCTCAATCCATGAGCAGATATTTACTGCAATTCCTGTATCCCTTAGTTTGCACAATAGTCTCCCATGTGTCACTGTATCAAAAGCCTTTGCAAAATCCAAAAAGACTACATCCACTGAGTTGCCTTGATCCATTTCCTACTAACCTCCTCATAGAAACTAATTACTGTATATACTCGAGTATAAGCCGACCCGAGTATAAGCCGAGGCACCTATTTTACCACAAAATACTGGGTAAAATGAGGGACTCGAGTATAAGCCGAGGGTGGGAAATGTGCTGCCCCCTGTGTCCCTCTTGTGCCCTCTGTGTCCCCCTCTCTCTCCGTGTCTCTTCTCCCCTCTCCCTTATCACCCTCCTCAACCCCCCTCCTCATCCTTAACCTCCCTCCTCATCCTCAACCTCCCTCCTCATCCTCAACCTCCCTCCTCATCCTCAACCTCCCTCCTCATCCTCAACCTCCCTCCTAATCCTCAACCTCCCTCCTCAACCCCCCATCCTCAACCCCTCATCCTCAACCCCTCATCCTCAACCCCTCATCCTCAACCCCCCATCCTCAACCCCTCCTCCTCAACCCCCCCATCCTCATCCTCTCTCCTCAACCCCCCTCCTCAACCCCTCCTCCTCATCCTCAACCTCCCTCCTCATCCTCCCTCCTCAACCCCCCCATCCTCATCCTCTCTCCTCAACCCCCCATCCTCATCCTCTCTCCTCAACCCCCCCATCCTCATTCTCTCTCCTCAACCCCCCTCCTCAACCCCTCCTCCTCATCCTCAACCTCCCTCCTCATCCTCCCTCCTCAACCCTCCCATTCTAAACCCCCTCCTCAACCCCCCATCCTCATCCTCAACCCCCCATCCTCAACCTCCCTACTCAACCTCAACCCCCCTACTCAACCTCAACCCCCCTCAACCCCAACCCACCTCCTTAACCTCAACCCCCCTCAACCTCCGCCCTCAATCCCCCTCAATCCCAACCCCCCTCCTCAACCTCAACCCCCCTCAATCCCCCTCAACCCCAACCCCCCTCCTCGACCCCCCTCCTCAACCTCAACCCCCTCTCAACCCCAACCCACCTCCTCGAGAGACACGGGGGGGGGTTTAGAGAGACACGGGGGGGTTAGAGAGACACGGGGGGCGTTAGAGAGACACGGGGGGGTTAGAGAGACACGGGGGGGGGGGGGGGGGGGCGGGGAGTGACTCGAGTATAAGCCGAGGGGGCCCTTTTTTGCCTTAAAAAAAGGGCTGAAAAACTCGGCTTATACTCGAGTATATACAGTAGATTTGTTTGACATGACCTATCCCTCACAGATCTGCGTTGATTCCTTCTTATGATCTTGTTCAAATAGACATATTCTTGTATATTATCCCTTATTATCTCTTCTAAAGCGTTCCTACTACAGAAGTGAGGCTCACTGGTCTATAATTCTCTGGATCTGTTCTTGCTTCCTTAAATATAGGTATCACCTCTGCTTTTCTCCAGTTATCTGGAGTAGAGTTTTTACGACTCACAGTTATCACTTGTGACAATGATAGAATACAGTACTAGTACTAGATACAATACTAGTTGAATTGGGGGTCAAAAAGTGTTGACGGAACCCTATTACGCCAAAATGTCTTCTGTGAGACTCCATACACCCTTCACCTGAAAAATGTATTTCGTAGGATCCAAAAGTGTTAATGGAGACCCAGTACTCCAAAATGACTTTTTACATTCTTCTCCCTTACTTCAAAATGGCTTCCCAAGTTTCAGAGTATTGGCGGAGCCCAGTATGGCATCCTAGGCTACAAAACATTTTCTAAGGAGTATGAAATAGAAACAAAGAACTTAAAATCCCTACCTAGAAATCCACTATTCTTACTTTGACCTTTTCATGGTTTACCACAGCTCTTCCTCAATGCTAACATTTTGGAGTAATTGTCTCCTGGGACCCTAGAAGTTCATGAGACACAGTTTGGGTAACAGTGTCATGGTTTTACTGATTATATATCTTATTTGTGTCTAGTTTATACTTGTGACAGTCTATAACAGAATGCAAACATATCATTTTTCAATTAGTATGTAGTTTAAAGAGCAGAGGAAACATAAGCGATGATTTATAAACCTGGCTACCTTCTTCCAATATGGCGTCCGCTTCACACACTGTAATGCAAACTATTTTAAGAAGTTGAATTCACATAAGATTTCAGTCAAAATGAACTGTCCTAAATCAAATAGAAACACATGTTGCTACTGTAATTAAACATGTCAGTGTAAACCTTCTTAAATATACAAATATATGTGTGGAATATTTATTTCATTGGCAGTCATATTCATTTACTTTTTAAACTATAAAATCTCACAACATTTACATGAAAAACAACATTTTTTTTGTTAGGTTGTTATTATTTAGAATACATTATTTATAAATTGCTAGCATATTTGGCGCACACAACGCAAAAATCACACGCAGTAACAGAGATCGCTGCTTTATAGAGAGAACAGCCTAAGCTTGTACGTTGACTTTAAAGCATGGCGTGACAAATCCTGGGAGCCAGAAAGAGATGGCTCCTAATATTTTATTGGTCACTCCTTACTTTTTAGTTATAATATATATATATATTTCTTTGTATGTGGTTCCTAAAACAGGTTTAGATGTCTCCTTGGTTTCATATAAATTAGTCATCAAATGCTATAGAGAATACATATTGTGTGTACAGAGAACATAGTTGCCAAACTGATATGTACAAAGTCCCGTAAAATTATAGCTTCCTTCAAGATTTAGACTAACCCACTTTCTGCAGTACCATTGTTGATAATACCAAACTTCTTTCAAGACAGGCAAAACGTGAGAAATTGGAGCCATTTCAATTGCAACAAACTATATTAACACTAGCGACTTGCCCGTCAAAAAATGACGGCAATAAAATTGTAAGGCTGGAAATGCTGTTTGGCACACAATGTAAGGTTTTTGGTCGTCTAAGCACCTTCGGCACTCATTGCAAGCCCCATGCTGAGCTCCTTCAGCTCTCATTGCGAGGCTCGCAAGCGTTAGCAACAACCCGTATGGCTCACAACTATATATGTGATGTATGTTTCTGGATTCATGTTACCTTAATACTTAGGAGACAAGTAGATTTTCTAGGAGCCGGGTAGGCAATCCTTTCGTAGACAAACAATATACTTCTGGAAATGATGTAGTACATTTTGGGATACTTATGAAATGGTAATAATCGAGCCAGATTGCTGAAGTATAATGTACTATGCTATGGTGAAAGACATAATGACTATACCACTATTATCATCTGCTATCTTTTATACAGTTCTGAGAAAAAGAGAGAAATGGAAGAATCTTCTGTATTTCACCCAGTGCTAGATGTCCGGTTTCTGAATGTGGCTCATACCTACATTCCAAACACCAGGGTGGAATGTCACTATACCCTTCCTCTTGGCATGAAAGGTTCCACCAGCGACTGGATTGGCATCTTCAAAGTAAGAGATACATATTTTCCATTATAATTGCAACAGAGATGCTGAATTAAACATTAGTACAAACAGAGAGGAGGAAGGGACTTGGGGGTCATTTTTTCAATTGGAAACTATCTAAAAAATCAACAAAATGAGAGTTTATATAGGAAGGTATACCAGCAGTAGAAAGTGTGAGAGCTAGACGTGGCACTGTACCTAGAGTATAGTGCCCCGTTCTAGAGACCACATCTACATAATTATATGCATTAAGGCAGTGTAAATAAGTGCTTAACTGTTACAAAGGACCTGAAAGGACCTTATATCATAAAAAGATATATGAGGATTTGACAGATTTATGGGATTCAAGCACAGAAAGGAGAAAGGTAAGCGCCATATTAAGATGTTATTTGTTCTCTAAAATTGAAACCTAGAAGGAAGGTGGATATTCAGAAGTACTATTTTGCAGATGGGATTTTGGATGTATTGAGGAGGTATAAAAACTTGCTGCAGGTGGGCACATTACACTTTCATTTTCACTGCCTGTTTTATGTGAGCAAGGAATATGCCAGTGATATTATGTATATTGCACTTTAAAATGTAATTAATTACATTTGTCATGCAGTAGAATAGATGGGAAATAAGATGGTATTGTCAGTCAATCAGCTCCTCCACCTTCCAGGTGACCCCCAAAGCAAGATAAAGAGCTGTTCCTTTGTTATAATTTATATAGCTTCCAGTTATAACAAATGTTTCACATTTGTCTATAGAAGAATGTCGCCAGTCTAAGCTCTAGGATAGTCACATATTATAGTAACTGCACAGATGCAGCAAGTTTTTAACCTCATTGCAATTGGTCTACCTAAAAGTCTTCCTGTAGTGATGGTATAATGAAAAGTAGGTTATGCACACGTGGGGATGGACAAAAGGCTTTTTTCTAAGTCTTAAAGAAACTGGGGCTAAATTGTTGCTTTAGATAAGTAAACAAAATAGCAAATAGTCAGGTTTTGTAGGCTAAATGTTCTTTATCTGACATTAATATTTGGGTTTCAGGTGGGAGCTTCCTCCATACGAGATTATGACACATTTGTCTGGGCAGTGTCTCCTGAGAGTTCTGGAGAAGGATCAAAATCTCACTGCAGTGTACAGTTTCAAGGTCAGTTTCCTAAGTTATCTTATGTGTTTCCTATGTTATTTTATAAAACTATGACCGTTTTCTCCTTAATTAAGGAGATAAATAAATAAATCACTTTTTTTTTTAGAATAACAGGTGAGAAATGAACAGTGTGATAAAATGTGAGAGACATGAATGTTACCGAAATAGAAACATATATATCCACTTAGGAAGTAAGAGTGTTAAATTAAAGGAACAAAATAAATATTCCACTATTGATAGACATTAAAACGATATAAGTAAAGATTCCTAGCTTAGGTCATTAATTAACATTCACAATGGGGTTAATTAGCAGAGGGGCATGCCCATATGGTTTAATCAGTATAATCTTAAAGGCTTTCAACATTTAGAGGGGGTAAACACATCAGTGCGCTTTAGAAGTAGGTAGAAGCTCTGGCATAATGAAAACCAATGATAAAATGTCATAAATTGTTACCATTTGTAGTATCCCTGTTGTTGCTTCTAGAGGTTGTTATGATTCTTTAGATTCAGTCAGCTGTCAATTAGCTTTATTGTAAAAGGGTATAGAATAACTCCTTAAACTATTTATTTCCAAGCCCCACATTAAATTCCCCTATCGTGTAAAACCGCAAGACTTTCGGCTATTAAATTGGCCCAGTAAAGCCGGCCGCTGCCAATCTGCAGGTTATGAGCGAAAAAAGCCTATGGAACGTGGAACTTCGCGGCCGCAAATCCTTTGTTCTGTCAAGCCCGTAACTGTTACGTTTCCAATCATGCTATTAATTTGTAACAATTCTACCAGAGAGGACCCACAAGGGGGGTTAAGTCCAATCCGTAGCACTGTGAAAGCAAATATACACACACTACTGTACTTATATAAAAAGGGAAAGTGATGTTAGGTATTGGAATAAATAGCACAACATTCTCAAGCTCGCAAATCGGCAATATAAAATAATTTTTTGAATGATTAAATTCGGTGTTATATCGATCCCAGCAATCAATGTGTTAATAGATATAATGGAACTCGCATGTAATAGTATATCATATTTACGGCTTTATCAATATAGCATTATTTCTGGAATGTGGGTCCGATCGTAACTCGCAAACAGAATGGACACAATTTCTAAGGCATGTAGAGTTTCCCCTGACTGCATATAATTGATAATACATTTAGGGCTGTTTTTATTTTGCAGCTTTCTAAAACACTTTTCACATTATCCTTTTAATGCCTTCAAGAGAGCATACTATAAATACTGGATTTCTGTAGCTATATGAAAATAGGTATGGATGGAAAAATAATCAGACTTCTGCAACTTACATCAATTTTCTTAGTGTTTAAAAATCCTTAATGGCTGACATGAAGGAACTTGCATGAACTAGTATTTCTTTCTAGAAAGCACAGTAGAGCTGAGCACTAAGGTTGCCGTAATTGGAGGTCTTGGTGATACAACTCCCATTGCCAGCGCTTACCAACTAGTATAACAATATAACTCCTCTTTGTGAGTTGGCTTCACCAATACCACCACAATACTCTGCATCTAAATTACTCCGCTGCTGCCAGTGTTGTAGCTAGAGATCTCGCCGATGCAAATCTATGCTCTATGAATGTGAACGCTTTTTAAACTCAAAGAAAATTTTAAGTTACAAAACTGAAGGTCAAATCTTTTTATACAGCTTTTGCTTGCTGACATTTTGTTTTAGTTCTTCTGTGTAGTCTGCCTATTGTTGCTTAAAAGACCACTGTAGTTCAAGAAAACAGCACTTATTTGTGAAGTATGTAACAAACTATCACTAGCAGCTGTGTAAGCCAGGCACATTAGAGAAAATCAGAACTTTTGAAGACTTTCATTATGAATAGAGAACGTTTTTGGTCTTTATTACATCAGTTCCTGAGAGCTTAGTTACAAAGGGGTGTGCTTTTCTATGTATCAGTAGGGGCACTGGTGGGGAGGAGCGAACAAGGAGAGGTCAGAAGGCTTTGTTGGATAACTGGATCTGGTTGAAACTGACATCACATCCCTGCCCCCTCACAGGCCCAGAAACAAGCTGCTTGCATCAGTAGTTGCAAGATTTGCTTTACAGAAATGTAAATGCCCCTCAAACACTCAAAATTTCCAGCAGTGTATCATGATGCCACCAGGGTCTTTTAAATGCATTATTTTGTCTATTTAAAAACTACATTTTTTACTTTTTCATGATTAATTATACTCTTAGTCTGACTGAAATATTTTAAACATATATTTTTTGTTATGCAGTAGTCCTTACAGTAGTTCTACTTACAAGTTTTGACAATATTCCATATTAAACTTTCTAATATTCTAACAGCCTATTATCTCCCACGCCCTGGCGAGCAGAGGTATCATTTTCGTTATGTGGATCAGCATGGTATTGTGAGAGGACATAGCGAAGCCTTTGTGTTCAGTGAGCCAAGACCAATGGAAGACATGGTTACCTTGGAGGATGAAGAGGCATCTTTGGACATGCTCCTAGTTATTCCAAAAGCCACCTTCCTACAGGTACAAAAGCAAAGTGTATTCACTATTCTTTAAAGCTATATAGCAAGATTAACTAAGGAAAAATACAGTATTTTTCCATGTATAAAACTATACTTTTTTTCTAAAATCTTAAGACCAAAAATTGGGGGTCGTCTTATACACAGGGGTAACAGGTTGAGAGACCCTGCAGGAGCTCGAAAGTGGCGCCCGTAAAAGTTACTGATATTTAATTAGCCTCTTTTAGCTAGTCGTAAACCATTTGCGGGTTACAGGCCCAAAAGCACTGCGGGTCATCAAAATTGTAACTCCGACCCATCTCCGCCTTTGATGTTTCAAGACCGCAGATGTTACAAGTGCTAAAATCGCAAATCAAGATTCAATTGCAACTATTCTCAAAGCCAGCTAAAAATTATTGACTTCTTGATTTTTGGTTTGCGAAAATAGGGGTCGTCTTATACATACATTTTTTGCTTTTTTTAAAAAAATGCTTTGGTTTGGTGGCAGAGTGTGCTACCGCTTCCACACAGCTTCCTCTTCATTGGCAGAACAGACGAGCCAAAAATGAATCTCTTCGTGCTTAGTGCATCCCAATCAAAGTAAATCTAAGCAATTTACAAAAGGTCGGTATATCTCCTAAAGATAAGGGCAAATTTCAAGTTTCTTAAAAAAACTCACATTAAACACATTAAATCACATTAAACTGAAATATTGGATTACCTGTTTAGCAGCCATGTCGACAGGTTGCACTTCACCTCCCACATGCCTGAACTTTTAGTATCTTTGCTCCTAAGAACAAGCACTACATCGAAGACAAAGCTGAGAACAAGCTGATGCTCATATTTTCTATACCGATAGTTCAGGAGCATCTATACTATCCATAGACCTAGCTGTTCCTTTGGGTATGTGTCCACCTAGGAGCTGACGTGCACACTTTTCATTAAAGGAACTTTATCTAAATTACAGAAACTGAAGAGAAAATTGATTGAACAATCAATCATTATGGGTGTACAGATCTGCATGACTGATCATTAGACTACATCAGTATTGCAGCCTAACCAGATTGCAAAGGACCCCATCATAGTCCTGCCTCACAACAGTCTGAGCACCCAGGAACTAACTAATAGATAATGAATTCCTCACAGAGACCCAAGAGCATTTGAGAAGCTATTAATGCAGTACTCGTCCATTACAAGAAAGAAACTATCTTACCAGACTTACAGGGCCATATTCTATTAGCTACTTGCAAATGCCTTGAACTCATAAATTTGGCTTTGGGTGTTTTTTTTTAATAAATGCATTCTATTGACTTAAGAATTTAATATTTGCCAAATATGTAGCAATATTAAGAGTGATTTTAAGTGTGTGTAAATTTACGAATTGGGCAATTGAATCAGGCCCGTGGTCTTTACAACAGGCTGTAATGCAGGGAGACTATGAGCTGATCCAATCCACCATGATGGCTATCCCACTGCCTCTGCCATGCAGGGGGGACGTGGCAAGACCCAGATGTGTGCTTTGCAGAGTAAGCATCTGCCACCTGCACAACAGACCACCTCAGAAACCTTCCTGGAACTTCCACTCCAGTTTTCAGAAGTGGCACGTCTTTCGCACGCAGCAGAATAGCGCGCAGTCATCAGGACGCTGAGAACTGCGCTCTGATGATGCTCTGTGCTCCAGTGCATCCCAGGCTTCTAATGCGCGAGCGTCCCCATTAAATTTAGGAGTGGGTTATATATTATGCACCATGTTACAGATATCTCATGTATACCATGCACTGCCACAAGGATGACTTGGCAGCAAATGGGTTATTTATTCATTACCCTTCTCATATATTCCATGGAGGCTACAGCATGCACAGATAGAGTTCTGTCCATACAAGAAGTTACTAGAATTGATACTAAACAAACTCGGAAATCCTGGTGTTGTTACTCAAAAGGATAAATTCCACTTGACATCACTAAACCTGTTATTCCATCACAGTCACTTTGAGGATGAACCGCTCAGCTTATCTATGGAGCTGGTATGACCCCACTGAAGATCATCTCTTGGAACTCTTCCTCAGGAAGAGTTCTAAGGGATGATCTTCAGGGGGGTCATGTAAGGAGTGCAGTGCCTCATCGAAACCCTGATGATGGCGCGCTATTCTGCTGCGCGCAAAGTTCGGGTGCCGTTTTCAGAAATATTTAGTCTCAATTAAACCACAATATTTGCCCACAATCTTTCAAGAAACCTGGGATTTTTTGTGCCCTATTTCTACCTACCTCTTTTCACCAGATCTGCAAACAAAAACTACTACCCTAGAAGAGGCATTGGATTATCAGCATAATATTGCACCTGTAATCTGGACTTTCTTTACAGTACCTGACTCTGGCTTTAGTTAAGTTTATGGGGCTCTATCCAGAATGGGCCCAGTTTGCATCTATATACTTGAACTGCCATATAATATTCCACTTGCTAATTGTTAAATGACCTGTAATTAATAGGTCATGAGAAGAAATCTGTCATATACCACTTATCTAACCTGTCAAATTTCCCAGAGAGCTTTATAGTCATCATGAGAGTCACTGTTTAAAACGTATTAAGCTGTTCCAGAGTTATATCATCTTAATATAAAGCAGATGTTCATGACATCATAAGACAGTTATAAAATTAGATTATGCAAAGTCTGCAAAAAGCATAGTTTATATGTTATCTGCCAAATATATATACAAAACTGATCGCAATGAACTTATACTTATGAATACACTAACCTTATACTCTGCTCCCCATCCTTCCACTCTTGCCCAATTTCACCTGCCCCACTCACACCCTTCACCCTTTATTCCCTCCAAAAAATAAACATAAACAAAATAGAGGCAAGAGGGCTTTATGTCCCATCAAGATTGTATACCCAAATGTTTCCTCTTGAAGTGTATTAGTTTTTTTAAATTGATAGTCAATTACCTGAGAGTCAATTACATGAGACTCAATTACATGAGAGTCAATTAAATTGTTGTTCTAAATCTTTTCTAGTCTTTTACTGGAACATATTTTATCTCTATTTCCCTTCCCTCAGAATCAGTTGGAAAGATCTCAGCAGGAGAAGAATGATTTGATGAGGATTAGACTAGGATTGGAAGAGGAGGTGACCACTCTGCAGAAAAGAATTCAACATCTTGAGGCTTCGTTGGCAACTTCAGAGAATGAGCATTCCAACCTTAGCCAGCAATACCAGGTATGATACTGTGATTATCTACATATATCATACAAATTAAAAACTGTTGTAGTTACACAACATACTGTATAATTTAAAACTTCCAAAAATGTTTCCATAATAATAAATATAACATACGGTATTTATCCTATTCTGTTTTAGATTGCTTTGTAACATTAAGCAGTGGGAAGAGTTTGAAACTAAAAATACAATTGCTAATAAGTCTTGATCTTTTGTATGTAATATTTATAATAAAAATATGAATAATAAGAGTATTTTCTCTTCTTACCAAAGGTGCTCAGGGCGGGGCACGCGATGAGCACCGACGGTACAGCATTCACAGCCTTAAAATTTTATTCCCGTCTTTTTTGATGGACAAGTAGCTAGTGTAATATATTATTTTGACATTTCTTTTGATGAATATGTTCTCAACAACCTATGATATCTTGTTTGAAAGTAATATGGTTTAAAATGTATTGTATGTTTTTAAGAGAGAGAATTGAAAAATGTTCAAGAATTTTGTATGGTAGGGAAAGCTTAATAAAAAAAAAAAAAAGAGTCGTTTTTTCAGATCGATTAAATGAAGAGACCACAGGTAACCTTATCACAATACAAATAAGTAGACAGCATAAAATACATAGCATTGTTTGGTAGACTGGAAGTAGAGTGTTTCATGGGATGGCTAGGCAGAAGTCCAGTTCACCCAAGAGAGAATAGATGAAAGTGACACAAAGGAGGTTCTAAATATGGTATCATTTAAAACTATAGGAAATAAGATATACTTTATCAGTTGAATGTTATTAAGAAAAAAAGTGTTTACCTGCATTAAACTAACATTGAAGTTTGCACTATTTAGCTGTCAGTCAGCATTTTGAACCACACACAAACAAAGATTCTAATCTCTTATTAAATATTCTTACCAATAATTACTGATTATCATCTGATGCTTTGGTTCTATTGTCTTTAGTGCTATTCAGCTGCAAAACAGAAGACTGGAAAAGCTTTCTGGGTACCAGACTTTTTTTTTTTTTGTAGTTGACTTACACTGAAGACAATAGATTTAAAACACCAGAGGATAAAAACATGTTGCCAATTATTCCTTCTAGTTCTAGAGCAATGACACTATGGGCCTCACTCAATTGCGATTTGGCCAATTGAATAGGGCTGTATATATTTGTTTTACAGAAGTTTTCAGTTAGTGAAGACCTTGCTTTTGGCAAGAATGTGAACTAACTAAAAACTTCTGTAAAAAAAAAAATGCTCTGTGCTTATATAGAGCCCTATTCAATTGGCCAAATCGCAATTGAATGAGACACTATGTGAGTACAGTGTTCCTTTTATACTCAACAGCAGTGTTTTTATAATTATTATCCTTTATAATTTGGGGCCCCACTCTCATGAGAGTTTATCATCTTGGTGGTGATTTAGGATGAACGAGACAGAAGACAAGGGAACTGCTTGGGTTGTTAATGAGAGGTGTTATCCGACAGTAAAATAAAAAGTGAATGTGGGGACATCTATACACCTATGTATTACTTTGTGTTGTCATGTTATTTGTATAAGAATTTGCAATTGCTGGAAAAAAATGTTTTTCTTCAAGTATAATGTCAGTGCAGTTTGATTTACTGAGATATGTGCATGTCTCCTCAGGATCTCACCATGAGAGAGCAGGGCTTGAGGGAGGAAAGAGAGATTTTGAAAAGCCAGGAGGCCGAGCATCATGATCGAATTCTGCAACTAGAGGGCGACATCCAGAGCATGAGTCTGAAGATGCTGGAGAGAGACAAAGAGATGAACATGTAAGACATATGTATTGTTTTATTATTTTGAAAGAATCCTGATTATTATTATTTAGAGAAATCGTTAAAAAGACAAATGTATTTAAGGAAATGGTAAAATAATGGAGGTAAAGTGGAGCAGCCTTCCAGTAGAGGTAAGCGTGCCAAACAGTGAAGGAGTTCAAGTATAGGCATACATCTGTCCTGAGGACTTATTAAGCCATTTTTTTTATTTAAATCCAATCGGCAGAGTAGATGGAGTTATTGGTTTATATCTGACATCAAATCTACGTGAATCTGTTAGAAGAAGAAATAATGGATTATTGAAAAATGGATGAAAAGGGTACAAATACACATGTTGCACAAGGATTTTGTGTGTGGCTAACGTTTGGAGCAAGGTACCTTAGGGCAGTTGCACACCCTCCCCCAAGGGGCTAACATGATGGTGGGGGGTCATGAGGTTTTATTAATATAGGATTTAGGAAGAAAGCGATGTAGCGACATGATGACATGAGCTGAGTGAACTTCTTTTACATTAAAGTAATAAAAAACATGCCAAACAATTAAAAGGCAAGAGCAATGAACAAACATAAGAGATCTACATTTTAACATAATTTTTTATATAGTTTAATACAATGGAGGTTATCCCTAAGTCTACGTCACTTTAATGTAAAAGTTCATATTATGAAAGTCTAGTTATCAAAGTTGTAAGTCTTGTCTTTTGCTATTACAAGTTTAAGTGCGGCTTGTGCCATTTTATTATTTTTGCTTGTCATTGACTTATAAGCAGTCTGAGCCTATTATCTGATTTGCTCAAAAGTCAAAACTGGTCTAGGTACCGTAATATGGCAATGGCACCATTGGCTGGTAGCACGAGGATTGTGATTTTGGTTGAGTGCACACATGCAATGCATTTTACTTTTATACAAGATTCTGATAGAAGTGTGTCTCAAAACTGCAGCGTGTAGCAAATTAACACTGATTGTGTTTCTTACCAGTTTGAAGACAATAAATTCATCTTTGGAGGCAGAAAATAAGGAAATAAACCAAAGTCTTGCAGAGGCCACTTCAGAGAAGGAGCACCACCAGGTCTGTAAACCAAGTTTTAAAAATCTGGAGTAGGTAACAACCCTGTTTACAAACTATAGTAGCTGCATGAACAATTTTGGGTAAGAACAAGTATCCCTTTATACCTATTAATTATGACTGTGGCGACATAGAAGATCCTCCCAACATACATACACCTTTACAACATAACAAAGTCAGAGGTGCTCATCAGAGAACGAATTAACCTTAATAGGTCAGTTCTATAGCCATGATAAGCTACTCTGAGAGCAACCTCTTTTAGCTCACTTGTGCCCTTCACAGGGAGAAATATCCTGTAGTATATCAGTCTGGTCCCACTCAAAAGAGTGACCCAGCCCCGAAATACCAGGCAATTCTACCCTGAACAGGAGAAACAGCAAACCCCAGACACGTTTCGGCCTTTATGGGCCTTGTCGGTGAGGTGCAGCTGAACTCCCTAAGGCACAGTGAGCAAGGGGTCCACGTCTGGACTCCCCTATTACCTTTAGGGAGACTAAACCCTAAAGGTAATTTGCATATACAACATAACAAAGTCAGAGGTGCTCATCAGAGAACAAATTAACCTTAATAGGTCAGTTCTATAGCCATGATAAGCTACTCTGAGAGCAACCTGTGAGCTAAAAGAGGTTGATCTCAGAGTGGCTTATCATGGTCATAGAACTAATCTATTAAGGTTGGTTTGTTCTCTGATGAGCGCCTCTGACTTACCTGTTTTTGTTTATTCAAATTACCCTTGGGGTTTAGTCTCCCTAAGGGTAATAGGGGACTCCAGACGTGGACCCCTTGCTCACTGTGCCTTAGGGAGTTCAGCTGCACCTCACTGATGAGGCCCATAAAGGCCAAAACACGTCTGGGGTTTGCTGTTTCTCCTGTTCAGGGTAGAATTGCCTGGTATTTCGGGGCTGGGTCACTCTTCTGAGTGGGACCAGACTGATATACTACAGGATATTTCTCCCTGTAAAGGGCACAAGTGAGCTAAAAGAGGTTGATCTCAGAGTGGCTTATCATGGTCATAGAACTAATCTATTAAGGTTGGTTTGTTCTCTGATGAGCGCCTCTGACTTACCTGTTTTTGTTTATACATACACCTTTATAAAGATTCTCTAGCACAGGGGAGGGCCCTAAGACTAGATTATCTCTTTGTGTAATTCTATGTGGCCATGTTTTAATCCAGAGTATGCACCACATTTCACCAGTGTGCATTGGCAGCAAGGAACATCAATTAGACTAGTTATAGTAGTAGGATAACACCTGCCCTTAGGCTCCAGACATACTAGCAATCCAAGCTGGAAGACTGCATGACACAAATATAGTATTCTAAAATTTGGATTTTCTCTAAAATTGCTTTTATTCTAATGGCTTATACAGTTGCTAATGTTGTTCATTTATTATATACTTCACAAACATGTGAAGTTTTTCCCAAATGTATGATCAATATGTCTAGCTGAGCAATAGCTCTCAATGCAAAAAGGTTACACACCTATGAATTGGCAGGACCAAACCAACCTTTAATACTATGTTTTAGCTTAAGATATGAGTGAAGAAAGAATAAAGATTGCAGGATGGACTCTGTGTGACAACTGTGTGAAAACATAAAGTACATGCAAAATATAATACCATTTAAAACATAGTGTAGCTTTTTGCTAACATTTTCAGTGTTTCAGAGTTTAAAATGTCACTGCTGTATAAATGTATTAACATTACAGAATTTGACATGGTAGCTATGAAATAATAAATAAGTTGTACCTCCATAAAAATGATTCAGACGACATTTCAAGTTAGTTATCACATTATGACAGAGAATAGATTAACATAAGGTGTGTTATGATTTAACATGCAATCAAATTGTTTGACAGTATAAAATAGCCAATGACTTATCAGGTAGAAATGAAAGACAGCAGATTTACAGATTATTCACTGTTAGGGGAAGCTTTTGATTCCCATTGGCAGCACATTATTCGGAGGATGAGAGATGGAATATAAAAGAATAAAAAAAAACATTACTCTATATTGGCTATTAAAAAGTATTACAGTTCACACTTAAATAGGGATAATGAGCTTTAATATGCATTTATTATCTTGAAAGTATTTGCCAGTGGTGGGTATGGCAGAGGTTAAGATAATGTTAATATATTGGGTCAGTTAACATGATTGAGATCACTTTATGTTTTTTTTCTAATACTTACCTATGATTATTAATTTTAATGGTTTGTTTGGTAATTAGTCCAGCAGATTAACAATAAAATTATATGATCTGTATGTCATGATATCGATTGTCTCTCCAGATTATCACCCATCATTATACAATGTATAATATCCCATTTACTGTGTCATCCACATCAGAACTGTACACTGCTTCTAATCTATTCTGTGACTACTCAACTGAACCCCTATCACGATCTAACTTCAATTTGTACATAAAGTTTCTACAACTTTGTTCATATCATAATTATTTTCTTATGATTACTTAAGCCTATCATTGCTTAGTCTAATTCTATTCTATCACCGTACCTCTGCCTCAATGAATGCACTACCAAATATCTCACCATGACTCTACTCCATTACAACTATCCTAACCATAACCTAATGCAAACATAATTTATATCCTCATACTACTAGACACAGTGAGTCCAATTCAATTAGAAGCCCGCATCTCACGGTATATAGGCTGTATGTTTGCGGGCGTGCTGTGGGCTTGAACTCTGCTACAATTCTGGTGCTATTCAGTTGAACAAGCCCACAATTACGGGCCGAACAGCGAAGCCGTAACCATCTATTTCGAAGCAGCCAATAGAATATGAGACCGCCATCATTATGGCGGTAAAACATGGAGGTTACATGTCAATCAATTAAGTTTGGGGGTCCCAAATGCGATGGGACTCACAGACCCTCAAAATACAAAATAATAAAAATGAATGCCAATGCTGTTCTAGTCCATGTGGGTGACCTGATATGTATTAACTCGTTGATTCCCGAGATCGATATAACCCCTAAATGACACATATTAAAAAAAAAAAAAAACGATTGCTGATTTCCGAGCTTGAGACTGTTGTGCAATTAATTCTAATGTCTGTCATCGCTTTCCCAGTCATTTACAGTGCAGGATTTATTTTTTTATTTGCATTTACTACGGACAGAGAATAAACCCCCTTGCGGGTCCTCTTTAATACTCGTAGGATTTTCTCCTACATTTGCCGTTTACGGTGTGAAAACATTTGCGGGCTTGGGAAATTGTAGCAATTGAATCTGCGATGTTAGCGATCGTAACTCTTGCAGCCCGGAAAGATCAAAAGCTTTGGGAGGCTGTAAGTTTCGGGTTTAACAACTGCAAGGTTTTCAAGGCCACAACCCGTAAATCATTTGGAGCCCACAAAAAGACGCCAATTGAATAGCAAATTAACTTACAGACTCCAGTAAATTACGACTGCTCAATTGAATCGGGCTCAGTGTATTTACTATTACTGTATAATTGAATTTATTCATATAATATATAAAATGACTTATTGTTTGGTAATTTTGTTTGAAAAACATGCTTCATGTTTAAGTGTCTGTTATCATTCCATAAACCCCAATGAAAAAAAAAATAAGGATACATATTAAAATAACTTATTTGGCTGATGTGTCAAAATAATCATATTTCAATGTAAAATGTTAAGTTGATAAATTATGCATCATCCATGGTAGGTTGTTATACTTTTAGTTAACAGATGACATGTTTACTATTTATTCTCATTTTTCAACTCTTTTCCTGCTTTGTCTCCCTAAGGGTGATAGGGGACTCCAGATGTGGACCCTTGCTCACTGTGCCTTAGGGAGTTCAGCTACACCTAACTGACGAGGCCCAATGTTCAGTGTAGAATTGCCTGGTATTTCGGGGCTGGATCACTCTTTTGAGTGGGACCAGACTGATATACTACACTGACTTTATACATTATCTGTCATGCATTTAATAGGCCGAAATTTAAAAATATATATATTTTTACTTATATTACTTTTTTACTTTTCTCTGGAAGGTAATTTTTCTTCCCTAAACAAACTATGGGCTTGATTACATTACTTTGGTAGAAATATTTATGTGTGAGAATCGTTTTTAAGAAAAACTGTAGCTATTGCATACTGCTAGTAACTAACCCTAACATGTAACTCTGTGTGTTTGCTACGTGTGATATGTTCTCTGATTTAGAAATTGCCTGTGCTGGCAAAGATTTACAAGCACTCACTATGGCCTCAAAATTTTACATATATATTAAACACCCTTAAAGACTAGAAAATCCTTTGCGACTGCACATAAAGGCCCTAAACTATTACTACATGCTTAATAGAGCAGGAGTTATTAATATTAAATAGGGCTCTATTTAAACACAGAGCATATTTTTTTACAGAAGTTTTTAGTTAGTGAACTTCTATCCTAAAGCAAGGTCTTCACTAACTAAAAACTTCTGTAAAAAAAAATATTCTATGTGCTTATATAGAGACTTATTCAATTGGCTGAATCACAATTAAATAAGGCTGATAGTAAGTAAATAAATAGTACAGTTGTGTTCACATTTGAACTTGTAAAACAAGTTAAAAAACGTGTTTCCTGCTCAGAATTCTGAGAAAAATAGTTATTCCACTGCATTCTGGGAACCTTGGCAGGGACATGATGCAATGTGCCCACAAAGGCTTTGCTCTTGTAATCCAATACCATTTTAAACATAACACTGTATATATATATATATATATATATTTATATATATATATATATATATTGTTCCTGAATATGAAAAGAAATTGCAATGCAAATAATATTACATAGGAGCAGTGTAAATGAAGCCATTATTTGCAACCAA
This sequence comes from Discoglossus pictus, assembly GCA_027410445.1. Classification (NCBI taxonomy): domain Eukaryota; kingdom Metazoa; phylum Chordata; class Amphibia; order Anura; family Alytidae; genus Discoglossus; species Discoglossus pictus. Next base: position 396,254,052 of record CM050164.1, read on the forward strand.
GTCAGGGTCTTCTTCTGAAAAAGTTGTTGTCTATAACAGGTGCAGCCAGTAGAAAAAAATAATTGATTTCTCCATAGAGATCCATAACTTAACTGGTGCAATACTCAAACACACCATAATTTAACCTGTATTTTAAGACTTTTAACCTTTGTAGCACAAAGAACAACATTCATAATGTATACAATCTGCATGTTTAAATGACGGCAGCTTTGTGTCTTTAGTGTAAGTAAAAGTGTGTCACTATTTCATTAAATATCTAAATAATGTTTTGCAAAACTGTTACACGCAGCACATTTATAAACGTATGGCTCACTTTAAGTTGATTTTGGAGTAGACATTTGAGCAGCAGTAAATATATTCAGCCTATCCCCCTACATAATATATTAATGCCAAGCTGTTTGGCATAGTTGATACATTTGAGGGCAAACAATTATTTTTTCATGCTTCTTACTTGAGGTATCACATGGTTTCAGATTAAATGTTTTTAGAAAGTAAAAAAAGCATTAAAATGGTCTTTACATTAGTATCTTTAATACCCAATCACTCCAGGACGTCTATCAGCAGAAACCAACTTGGTAGATCCCACAGCAGCATAATTGCATACAAAAGATATTATATCAGAGCTGTATTGTTTTATATTTTGAATTCTAAAAACATTTTGCATACTTATAAAGTGTAGTTTTTCAAAATACTATATTATAAATATATGACCACAATATAAGTTATTGTTTTTGCCTGTTTTTGTTTAAAACACACACACAAAATAACCACAGAGCGATCTAACAAACATGCTACATTGATATATTTATGTAATGTTTGCCTCAGGTCTATTTTACTTTTGTTTTCTCTATATCCATAGCTACAAGTGGACACTCTGCGTGAGAAGCTTCGCTGTACTCAGGATATCCTTTCTGCAAGCCAACAGAAAGTGGTTCTTCTTGGGGAGGAACTGGCTACAGTCTCCTCCATACGTGATCGCACCATCTCCGACCTTCACAAAAGCCGCCTTGAAACTGCTGATCTAGCCATCAAGGTGTCTGACCTAAGCCTGAAGTATAAGGAAGGAATGGGTCAATGGTGTCAAGAAAAGACAGCCCTGAATCACAGCCTGGAGGTACAAAAAGAGACAAATGGCCTAAAATTACCATAAACATTACTAGAAGAATCATGTACAGTTTGTCTTTTTATGTATTATATAGTGTGTCATACAGTGTCAGGCAGAAATGTTGCTGCATGTGCACACACTGTTTCATAATACTGCAATGCCAACTTGAGACTGAATGCTGCCCCCTGAACACCTTGTGGGCCTAGGCAAAAATGCAGCATTGGTCATAGTGGCTGAGTGCACTTCCACTGAATTTAGTATATAGAAATAGGAAATTATAGTTATAGAGGACAATATGTTCTTACTAGCTTTAATTATTAATTGGCAGCACTAGCGAGTTTCCAGTCTTGTAGGGTGCTTTGGGATAAAGCACTTTCTGCTAAGATTCTAAGCTCAAAACAGGGCCCTTCAACTTTTGAATTTGTTAAATGTGTATTTCCCCTGTTCTTATCCCCTGTATAGCGCTACAGAATATGTTGGCGCGATACAAAAAAAGATAATAATAATAATAATATAGTGCATAATAGTACAGTAACACATATGCCATAGATAAGTCCTGGCTGTACAAGCTTTCAGTCTAGATATACCTAACATCTCCTAAAAGACTACAATCCAATGCACAGTTACATATATCATATTCCATGAGGACACAGAAAGTGAGAGTATTTGTGTACAGGCTAAATTATATATTATGCTTGAAGGAAATAACATGCAATATTAGTATAGGGACACAAAAACATATTTCTCTGCTAGTCTTTTCTGGATATATTGTTACACATTTATTTTCACTCTCCAATTTCTCAATAGCTAAATGATGAATGATAAATGTTCAGAGAATAGTCATTCCTTCCCCTTTGGAAAGAGACTGCTTTTGAGCCTGCGGGTTATCACTGAGTAGAAAAAAATCTGCTTTGTGTTACAGGCAAAAAGAGATCAGATTGTAAATCTGAAGTCAGAAAAACTCAACTTGGAACTCAGCCTGATGGAAGAAAGGAACCAGAAACAATCACTGCAATTCCAGCTTATCCAGGAGAAGGATGCCAGCCGGGTACCAGCAATAGATACACAACACCACTTACACTGGGAAATCTGGCAATGATGACACTTACACCATAAAGGACCAATGAAGTCCTATACTTATATTATACTCCTTTGAAGAAATAGTCTGGATAACTGAAGAAACAGTTTAGAAAGGGAAAAACATTCATCATTTAAAATATTATTTTTAGCTAGTAACTTGCCCGTCATTAATGATGGCATCATATGGTTTCTTCAATTGTCTGTTTTGTGTGTGTGTGTGTGTCTCTCTCTCTCTCTCTCTCTCTCTCTCTCGCTCTCGATCTCGATCTCTCTCCCCCCCTTCCCCTCCCCCTCCCCTCCCTTCTCTCTCCCCCCAGCTCTGCGCATGCACAGTTGCAGAATTCCACCCTTGCCCCGCATAATAAATATGAGTACCACCTGCGCAGTAGGCATTACACATGCGTTACTCATAATACAAACTTTTATAGTAAATACAATTCTATTATTATTTATTGTGCACAATGATTGCTTTATTTGCTTCCCTGATTTGTGATCTGAAAGGATAATTATTTTGCAAGTTGTACTGAGGTTGTAAGTTGCACACCATTGTGGATATATAACTGAATGGATATCCGCATCCAAGCTCCATCCAAGGTAACGAATAACATTAGAAATTAATATAGGGCCATATTAAATTCTAGCTTAGTAAATCCAACGTGTAGCACGGCTGCGGGCTTGAAATTTGCCCCAGTTATTAAATTAGATGGGGTTGCAAACTACGGGTTTGAGTCAAAAATCGTAGCTTGTTCCTAGAATGATGGATTTGCGGCCGCGAGGACGATCAATTAGTGTAGACCGTAGTTACAGCTTCAGACGGAGCCAATGGAAAAAGAGAGCGTTACGTCACTGAAAAAGGGGAGGGTAGATTTCAAAGTCCTACGTGCTTCAATTACAGTTTGCGAATGATGCACATTCCAGATTCATGCAATATCAATAAAGCCGTAAATATGATCTTCTATTACATGCGAGTTACAGTATATGTCGTAACACATTGTATGCAGGGATCGATATAACACAACATATAAACATGAAATAAAGTATTTTTCGGGGCCGATTTGTTGTGCTATTAATTCTAAGACCTAACATCACTTTCCCTTTCAATATTAGTACAGTAGTGAGTTTTTATTTGCATTACAAGTGCTACGTATTGTACATTACCCCCCTTGCGGGTCTTCTTGAGCACACATTGAACTTTGGGCTCCATTTGCGTGTTACGTGCTTGCTTGCAATTGACTACGTTGCAATTTAATAGCTAAATTGAAAATTTAGCAGTTATGGGCTTTGGGATCAAAGGATTTATGGATGCGAAGTTCAACTCTGCTCCACATGTAGTCTATTCTCGGCCGTCCTGCATCTTAACATGCAAGTCCGCTGCAAGCTACGTTACGGGGCTAATTTAATACCCGTAACCCGTAAATTTGGACGTAGCCCCAATTTAATAAGGCTGATAGTTTCTGTACTCAATAAAGCAAAATTGCACATAAATTAAATATATTTCTTTTCTTTCTAAAGACATTTTTGTCCACTTTCTATTCCAGTTCTTCAAAAGAGCATAATATAATTATGGGCCTTTGGTAATCCTTTAAATGCCTTAAACATTTATCCAATTCCTAAATTTATATTCCTGGCATCACTACTAACTTTATTTATGGATTGGTTATATAAAAACTTATAACACTAATTTTCCACCTGGCTATTATTTTTTATTAATGTAGTATTTTTATGTATTGGCTTGAGGTTCTTTCCACTTAAGTCTTAAAATGTATGCATCAAATGCAGACTTAGGATATTATCTCTCATTAATGCATTTAATACTGGTCCACATAATCCTGTTTGTTGAGAGTAAAGCTGACAGAATGAAGTATAGCACACTTGCCATCTCTCCCTAGGCACCCTGGTGGGTGAAGAATAGGATCAGTACATACTGCACCCTGCTTGGAGGTGAAGAGCAAGTCCACCTACCTGTGAGCTGGATAGGTTTAGAATTCTATTTCACATATGCATCTCTTACAGTAGAATATAAGTATCAGATTACCTTCACTCTTTTTTATGTATATGGCTAAACCATATACTGGAGCATTAGGCATCTGGCTTGGTTTTTTGCTCAGCATTACTTTTCAATTACTATTTCCTTGCGTGTTTGAGATTTACTATGAAGAGATATCATTTTTCAAGTCTTCTGTATTTTTTGCTAACTGTGAGATTCAACTTTTGGATACACACTGCATGTATTTTGGCTGCATTTTAGCATCTATGATTAATATTTTTAATAACTACAGTCTTGTTTGTTATTACTGGAATAGGAATAAGGTATAGAGAAAAATAGAATTGCTCTAAATGCTAATTCTGTTTCTTGTTGTCTGTCCTTGCCAGTATAGCTTTCCATACCAAGACTTTCTATGCATAATAAATATATATGGGAGTAGGGACCAAAAGTATTCTGGTTGGATATAGTTTTAAAAAGATAAAGATTACATTGCAAGTGATTACAAGTGTGTCTTGTGTGTATAGACTGGGAGTGTGCGTCTTGTATAGTACATCTGTATGTAGAGAAGGTAGCAGTTTGTCTTTTGTGCATTATGTGTGTGTGTTAGGTGAGGCTATTAAGGTGCCTATTCCCCAGATCTTGTGTATATATAGAAAAAGGCAAGGAGTATCCTTTTTTACAGCATACATGTGTATAGAGCAAAGTCAAGTCTCATATACTTGAAGTGCAATTAACACTTGTTAGGCTGAACATTACACAGAGTTGGGTATTTTTAGTTGCATGCTAAAGCATACTCCTAATTTGCCTGAGAGTGGCCATAGTCCAGATCTTAGCCTTCAAAAATAATCTGGGGGAAGTTGGGTGATTAGTCTACATGCATACACACAAATAGCAAATTAAATTAGCTTAGAGAGAAGCCCTCCACCGTACAAAGCATAATGAAAACCGTTATTGTACCCCAGTGGACACCATTTACCCAGAATGATCACTTCATCCAAAATCTGAATACTCAGATGGATATCAAAAACATCCAGAAGAGGAATACATTTGTAATGAAGATGATCACATTCTTCAATCCTAAAGATACAGGACTTAACATTGCCTGGAGATTTTTATCAAAATTTCTTGTGTCCCTGCCACGTTCCTTCTCAAATATTTATTGTTATTTTTCTACTCCTTAATATGTGGGGATGTGTATGGTCCTAGCATATATTACTCTGGTTTTCTCTTATATGAAACCTTGTGTAGAGACATGCACACTTGACTGATTATTACTTGATTTGTGATGTCTGTTAATTATACCGATTATGGCAAGCAGTGAGAGAACAGAGATTCAGACCTGATAAAGAGATGTACAGCTCTCAACAGCTCGTCATTCTATGTTTGTCCAATAAAAAAGGGATCACTATATACCACAATACTCATTATTGAGATATAATATATATATATATAGTTTAGTAATTACTAAATTACTGGCCATTAATTGGTGCTTCTCTCTTTAATTTTATATATATATATATATATATATATATATATACACACACACACTGCTTTATTCTCAACTGGACGGGCAGCTGCATTTGCTAGCGAGTAACTCTGTCTATGTGATCTTATATAGGCTTATCATAATTTGATTGATGTCAGCCCTTTTATCTTCCATGATACAGGTACAGCTATCAGAGACCCGACGAGAGTTGAGAGAGTTGAAATCTGCTCTGAAAGTTGCACAGATGGAGAAGGGGCAGCTGAAAGAGGAGCGGCAGGTGAGACATTTACCACCCATCTTTCCATTAAGCTGCTGTATGTCATCACACATCTGTTCTGCTGTAGCACTGCTGTGTATTGAGGCCAATGTGTGGGTACTGAAGTGGTGAAGGATTGCTAGAAAAAAAGACAATACTGCAGACAGGATGAGCCTGAGGGAGAATAGAGCTGTGTTATAGCACAGAGGGATACTGTAAGTATTAACAGCAACACACATTCAGGTGTTAATGTCCATATGAGCCTATTTAATTCTACCACTCCATTGTATTACACGTATTATGCATACCAGTGCAACTGGATAATAACACAAAATCACAAAGGGTAAGTATTCATAATAATGGCTTTGGTTTGAGTAATCGCTAGGATGAGAAATATATGTAAATATGAAGTGCTTCTTAATTATGTTAAGTACAATAGCTGGCCCAATATGCTAACAAAGCATTTTTGTTTTTTTTAAATTTAGGTTTTTCTTCACTTACTAGTTAAACACTTAGGGCCTCATTCTATTATTGGCCGTAAATCGGCCGCAAAGCTGCGATTCCTTGCGGGGCTCCCGTTACCTTGCAATTCAAATAGACGGCGCCGCAAGGATATCCCCTTACGGCCAGCCGCATATCTTGCAACCGGCCGTAAGCTCAGAAATCTTTAAAAGCAAATATAAATTCAAGATGGCACTGTAAAGCTCTGTAAATGCTAGGGATCATAATGGGGGACATGATTAATAGCAACCTCCTCTCAAGCTTGCACATCAGCCCAAATCCGAGATTTCATTAACTGTTTATTTTCCGGCCGCAGCGTGGGCGGGTCTGAGGTGCTCCAAGCCCTTGGGACTTTGTCCACGGATATTTGACATAAATTAAAATAAAAATTATTTACGGATTTGAGTGTAGGGGAATGTTGTGCTATGAATGCTAACACCTACAATCACTTTATAGTCTCCTCAGAGTGCAGGATGGCTTTATTATGGCTTTATTATGTGCTTAATTGTGTGCCTGCGGGACCTTTTTGCTGCAAGTAAGCTGCGTCTCGGTTTTAGCCTTGCAGAGAGGGTTCCCGGAGCAATTGAATAGCAACCAGGATTTGCTTGCGGCCGAAACTCTTGCGGCCGTTTAAGATCAAAGGCTTTCCTGCGGCGCGTGCGGCCGCAAGGGATAAAAAGGCGCCGGCCGCAAGCCTGCCGGAGTCCCCGGCCAGAAGGGAATAGAATAGGCAAATAGCCTGCGGCCGGTCCTTGCGGCCACGCATCTCCTATGGCCGAATGAGGCCCTTACTTTTTATAGTCGTCAAATATTTTGCTATGAATTCACTATGAATTCACTATGCTATATATGCTCCCAGCACTGAAAATGGTGTTCTGTTAGCTCTCTAATACTAGTCATTCAGTTTCTGTAGCCTTCAGCACCTGCCTGTTTTCATTTTAAAAGTCCTGTGGATCCTCAAAGCAGCATTTTTATTCTTGTGTCTTGATAGATAAAATGAGCAGTAGAGATGTAGACTTTTTTCCAGTAAAGTTGATCCTGTTTCCTTTGACCCTATCAAGGAGATGCTGCAGTATGTTCTGAGGCTGGAGGAGCGTATGGACAAGTTAGCTGATGAGAAGTGGAAAGAAGGCAGACTGCTTGAGGAAGAGACCACAACAGGCATAAGTATGTTATTTTTGTGTATGAGCATCTTCTTTTATGTCTCTCAACACTTTCATCTTTATTCTACCATGTATTTATGTCTATAGGTTACATTTAATTTGTAGCTAAGGCATAGTTTTTAGGTCATATGAAATAATAGATATGAACTCCTTACATGTGTGTAGTACAGTACTGTTATAGTTCAGGTGGCTTATGGTAGGAAAGTTTACAGCAGTTTGTTTGCATTGATGCAATGGGCCAAAGACCAATGCCAGATTTGCCATTCTGGAACCCCAGTGCAGAAAACCCTAAGCTGCCTCTTCGTGCCACACACACACATAAATATATTATATACATATAAACACATGCAGAAACACATATAAATATGTAGAAATATATACAGACATTAATACACACATATATCTACAGTGGGGGGGGGGGGGGGGGGGGGGAAGGGTATTTGGTCCCCTGCTGATTTTGAACGTTTCTCCACTGACAAAGAAATGATCAGTCTATAATTTTAATGGTAGGTGTATTTTAACAGTGAGAGACAGAATAACAAAAAAACAAACAAGAAAAATGCATGTCAAAATAGTTATAAATTGATTTGCAGGTCAATGAGGGAAATAAGAATTTGACCCCTTTGTCTTAGTACTCAGTGGCAAAACCCTTGTTGGCAATCACAGAGGTCAGACATTTCTTGTAGTTGGCCACCAGGTTTGCACACATCTCAGAAGGGATTTTGTCCTACTCCTCTTTGTAGATCCTCTCCAAGTCATTATGGTTTTGAGGCTGATGTTTGGCAACTCGAACCTTCAGCTCCCTCCACAGATTTTCTATGGGATTAAGGTCTGGAGGCCACTCCAGGACCTTAATGTGCTTCTTCTTGAGCCACTCCTTTGTTGCCTTGGCTGTGTGTTTTTGGGTCATTGTCATGCTGAAATACCCATCCACGACCCATTTTCAATGCCCTGGCTGAGGGAAGGAGGTTCTCACCCAAGATTTGATGGTACATTTCCCTGTCCATCGTCCCTTTGATGCGGTCAAGTCGTCTTATCCCCTTAGCAGAAAAACACCTCCCAAAGCATAATGTTTCCACCTCCATGTTTGTTTGACGGTTTGGATGGTGTTCTTGGGGTTATAAGCAGCATTCCTCCTCCTCCAAACACGGCGAGTTGAGCTGATACCTTCAAGCTCGATTTTGGTCTCATCTGACCACAACACTTTCACCCAGTTCTCCTCTCAATCATTCAGATGTTTATTGGCAAAGATAGCGCTCCTAATCTCAGCTTGCTACCTGTACAAAAGACACCTGGGAGCCAGAAATCTTGATGATTGATAGGGGATCAAATACTTATTTCCCTCACTGACCTGTAAATCAATTTATAACTTTTTTGGCCTGCATTTTTCTTGGGGGAAGGGGGGTGTTATTCTGTCTCACACTGTTAAAATACACCTACCATTAAAATTCTAGACTGATCATTTCTTTGTCGGTGTACAAACGTTCACAATCAGCAGGGGATCAAATGCTTTCCAACGTAGGGGGTGAATACATACGCACATGCCAATTTTCTTTTTTCTATTTCTAAAAAATAGTTTTATGTATATATTTTTCTCATTTCACTTTACCAACTTTGAATTTTATGTGATGGATCAGAACACAATAGTCTGATTAAAAAACATTGAACTTAAGGCTATAATGTAGCAAAATAGGTAAAAAGTCAAGGGAGATGAATACTTTTGCAAGGCACTGTAATTAGTACTCAGTAGCCACTCATTTTCATAATAATATAGCATGAATAATCCTGGATTTCCCTGTAATAATCCATTAGAGAAACAAATAGCTAATACAATGTATAGCCTGTTTTCAATGCTCTAAGGTTAAACTAAAAAAACTACTTAAATTTGGGGTCACAGAATCCCAGTAAATGCTTTGCCGTTCCTCACTCCCCTACCAAGATCTTTTCCCTCTCTAACCCTACTGCCAGCTCTTTGCTTTCTTCCAACTTGCTGTTTTCTTATCATTTTTCCAGCTCTGCCACTGTCTGCCATGTCTCAATATCAACAAATGCATCAGACAACTTGGTCTAATCCTGCACAAACACAAAAAAAATGATATAATTATGATGTGCCCCTGTCAGACAGCCTCCCTAGTCATATGCCTAGTCTGCCTAGTGGTAAATCCAGCCATGCCCAAGACTGTATAGTAGACATGGACATGCATTATCACAGGCGTGAGATAACAGGGAAAGGGTTGAAGGTTAAAATATGTGGGCAGGTGTTACTAACTAGTCAATACATTTGATTCATTGAAGGTAAAGTGTTTTTAGTTGTTCATATGTTTTTCAGAAAATGAATAGGCCAGGTTTTACATTTTAAGTAAGCTCTTGTAAAAGTGATGTGGATGGTTGTCAGAGATACAGAATGAGAGTAGGGAAAGAGAAACAGAAAAGAAGGTTATTAGAAATTGGAAAGTTAGCTAGAAAAAATATTATGCTAAAGTATTATACAGCTTACAGTAATATTATTAATAATAATAGCTGCAGTGATCATCTTGCACTTTTCGGTATATACTTACTAGTGCAGCAACAAACACCAATCAGTTTAGTTACAGTAACTGAAGTTTGGTTGGCATTATAAAGGTACAGTCTCACGTCAATCATTATTTAAATCACAAAAAAGTAAAGCTGGATACATTTTTTGTGTTTCCTGACAATTAAGATATTGTGCCATAAGATGTTTCATCACAAGTGTTTTTCGTCTCTGTTTTATCATACACAGGTCCCCCTAGCTCACCAGTTGGTCTTCCTGACTCAGATGATGAGACCTCTGAAAATAAAAGAATTCCTCAACAGCTTGACTCTTTTACCTTGAGTGAAGAACAGCAGTCAGCAGGCTTGCTGCCTATTCCACGGAAATCGAATAAGGTTGTGATAAACCAACCTGCTCCAATTGCATGTCAACTGCAACCACTGCCAGAGGATAGCAGCTCTGACTCGGTGAGTGCCAGGTGTCTGTGAGTTCAGAACTCTACTGGGCTGCTCCCCAATAAAAATGCATGTTTAGAATGGCTCAAAAACCTACGTTCTTTTTGTTCTTTGGCCTGAGAATGAGAGAAATTAAATGAGAAATAGACAGCAAGGGGGCATGATTTGTTGGGCAAATGAGAGTGCTATGGCAATTATATAGTGAGGTAGAACAATGCAGTTCCATTTAAGAGGTGCGTAATATTGCACTCCAGAAAAAGAGGAAGCCATATGGGAAGTCTTTGATGGTCACATGTGGCCCACAACGTCCATGAAGCTGCTCCATTTGGTACCAGTCTTCATATGTGTTCTAAATTTTAAGCTATCACTGAAAGTATTATTTTTTCAATTTTAATTATAATAATACTTAGTTTTCACAGATGGCATAGGCAAACCTAATGAATATTTAACAAGAAATACATTCAATAAAAAAATGACTTTAAACATAACATAGAGTAGAAGAGACTCGCTCTTTGAATACCAAGATGACATGACACAGAGAACGTAATCTATAAACTCTTTTTACTGCAGTAAACTCTGTAGATTATTTACCAATATATATATATATATATATATATATATATATATATATATATATATATATATATATATATATATATATATATGTAACTTGTTTGTCTTAATTATAATAATTTTCTGTGCAGTTTATAAAAGTAAGGAACATACTAGCTCTTAATAAAAATAATAGACATTTTTTATTGCTCACCCAACTCACCCAGGCCCTCATTCAATTGAGATTTGGCCAATTGAATAGGTTCTCTAAATAAGCACACAGCATATTTTTTTTAAAGACATTTTTAGTTCGTGAAAATCTTGCTTTTGGATAGATATTTACTAACTAAAAACTTCTTCAAAAAATATATGTTATGTGCTTATTTAGAGCCCTATTCAATCGGCCAAATTGCAATTGAATGAGGGCCCCAATGTGTAGCATGGGTGGAGCAATTGTCTTTTCTTGCACATCTTAGACTTTATTTGTTGAAAAGAAAAAAGTGGATGTATATTGCAGTTTATAACAAGCTCCTGAAATGATTCCTTACATTTTAAGCTTTTTGGGGGGAAATGGAACAACGCTGTGTTTTTCATGCATTTATAAGAGCCTATTTTAAACATTACAAAAGTTGTTTTTGAATGAAAAAATAGGAAATACAGAGAGCATACTTTAGGTGGAAGAAAGCATTCGCTGACAGAGGACAATCCTCAAAGAGCAGTTAAAAATCAGAATAAGAAAACAGATCTTTCAGTGCTAGGCACGCTATAAGGCAAGGAAGTGCAGACCGCACAATGCTTGCTTAAATAAACATTTAATACATTAAAATAATGACTGCTAAATGTTTACATGCTCCATAATATATAAGCTCAGTAAAATAAAATGTTTTGAGAAGCAGGAGACAGGACATACGATGGAAACAAGGAATTCTATCAAAGAATATCAAGGATCACATAAAATAGTTAAAAGATTTTGTATTAGTGTTATATTCCTAATAACAACTTAGTAAAAACTTTCTTTTTACCCTTTCACTTAAACTTAAAGAAGATAAATCTTTTAAACTTTCTAAGGTCACCACAGCCTGTCAGGCAATTGGCTTCAACACCATGTTTCTGTGCATGAGCCAATCACAAAGCTTTTAAACAGAAAATGAATGGGTGGAGCTTGAAGCTACAGTTTATCAGTCTGCCAGCTTCTTCCAATTATATTATTAATGTATACATGTTTTGCTTAGTAATATAACTCCAAAGATCCATTTAAGTAAAGCCAGACTGGGTTGGCTTTATATTCTTTGTTGTTTAATGGTTCAGATAAGTATGACTACAAGACCCTATGGACCTCAGCATGCCAGACACATGCCAATCTATAAGGTTTTCATGGCAAAAGATATTCTTACCTGCCATGAAATTCTATGCTTCTATAGAATAAATATATACATGCATGTTTGTCAGCAATACACACCAGGAATGTGCGTTCATCTTCGCCACCTTATGTTTCACCTTTTCCTCTATCCCTGGCCCCAAGGGAAGCGTATTCCTGGGTTGTGCTGACAGCTTAGCAGTGCACTTTGTCAGTTTTTACCATCAAGAACAAGTCTCCCTGCCCCCACCTGCAAACACCACAAAGGCAATATACAGATACAGCTTCAGATATATTAAAGCTAACAAAGAGAGAGCCGAGCAGACAGAAAACAGATAGCGGTCAGCAACTCCCTGTGCGGCAAATTAGGAGCTTCAGCCTTTAACGACCACAGGACTTGGTCTGTGAATTACAGCGCAGGTCTCTGAAAGCCTATCTGGCAGATAAGTCCTTAATATTAAGCATTATTTTTCTAGCCAGGGAATGTGTTCATAAAGGTGTGAACTGTAGCAATGATGAGATCAGTTTGTGTGTTTAACTCATTGTCTGCTATAGGAAAAGGAGTGCTTTCCTCTATTGTGAGCTGAAACTAATATGGTTGAAAATATAAAACATGTCTTTTTGTTTTCTGTATACATTATGAATTTGCTATCTAATGTACTAAGCATTCCTATTTTACTGTTTGTGTAAAGCTAGTGTTCGCAATTTATATTTTATGCACACCTGCACAGAGAAAGAAAGGATTACATATACAGTATCTGTGAGCAGAAACAATAAATCTGCTGTGTGCAGAGTGGGGTGCGTGTCGGAAGTACCAGCCGTTAAGGGTCAACTGAAATGTACCTCCATGCCTAGTTAGTTTGCAGGTCCATTAAGCAGGTTATAACAATTTATGATTAAAGGCACCAGAACGGATGCAGCACTTGTCTTAGTGCATGTAGTTGTAACACAGCTGTCTATTTAGATGGCAAAGAGGTTAGAAAAATAAAAATATATAGGGACATTGTCGGAAAGGGTTTTCTAAGTAAAAAAAAATGTTTGCCCTACCTCGCTGGGCAAATAATTATTTTGCTTTTTGCACCGGGGCCCTCCATTCACCAGCTCCGCCACTGCGTTGTATCCATAGACATACAGTCAGGTCCATAAATATTGGGACATCGGCACAATTCTAATCTTTTTGGCTCTATACACCACCACAATGGATTTAAAATGAAACTAACAAGATGTGCTTTACCTGCAGACTTTCAGCTTTAATTTGAGGGTATTTACATCCAAATCGGGTAAACGGTGTAGGAATCACAGCAGTTTGTATATGTGCCTCCCACTTTTTAAGGGACTAAAAGTAATGGGACAATTGGCTGCTCAGCTGTTTCATGACCAGGTGTGTGTTATTCCCTCATTATCCCATTTACAAAGAGCAGATAAAAGGTCCAGAGTTCATTTCAAGTGTGCTATTTGCATTTGTTGCAGTTAACTCTCAATATGAGATCCAAAGAGCTGTCACTATCAGTGAAGCAAGCCATCATTAGGCTTAAAAAAAAACAAACCCATCAGAGAGATAGCAAAAACATTAGGTGTGGCCAAATCAACTGTTTGGAACATCCTTAAAAAGAAAGAACGCACCGGTGAGCTCAGCAACACCAAAAGACCCGGAAGACCACGGAAACAACTGTGGTGGATGACCGAAGAATTCTTTCCCTGGTGAAGAAAACACCCTTCACAACAGTTGGCCAGATCAAGAACACTCTCCAGGAGGTAGGTTTATGTGTGTCAAAGTCAACAATCAAGAGAAGACTTCACCAGAGTAAATACAGAGGGTTCACCACAAGATGTAAACCATTGGTGAGCCTCAAAAACAGGAAGGCCAGATTAGAGTTTTCCCAAACAACACCTAAAAAAGCCTTCACAGTTCTGGAACAACATCCTATGGACAGATGAGACAAAGATCAACTTGTACCAGAGTGATGGGAAGAGAAGAGTATGGAGACGGAAAGGAACTGCTCATGATCCAAAGCGTACCACCTCATCAGTGAAGCATGGTGGTGGTAGTGTCATGGCGTGGGCATGTATGGCTGCCAATGGAACTGGTTCTCTTGTATTTATTGATGATGTGACTGCTGACAAAAGCAGCAGGATGAATTCTGAAGTGTTTCGGGCAATATTGAAAAAACTGAAGCCAAAAAGATTATAATTGTGTCAATGTCCCAATATTTATGGACCTGACTGTATATGCCACATGGCACTTGCGTTCATTGTTCTTTTTTTGTTCTGATTAGTTTGTTTGATAATTTGAGGAAGAAAATCTAGTTAAAGTTCCCTGCAGAAATAAAAGGCACTCATTATTTTTATTTGTTGATATTTTTTGTAATGTTTTAAGCTAGAAACTTTTAGAAAAGCTTGCTTTGATTAGATTATCATTATTTTGGTAAATTATGTTTAATTGTTGTTACAGTCCTTTTAGGCTTCAGCTTTTAGCGGTGTTGGTCACATATTACAGAACCTTACAGGAATAAGCATAATGATAATGAGAAACAGCAATATTGTTGACATGTGTCTGGCTTCCTAGATCAGAGCCCTTAGGCAAATAACTTTATTACAGTCTTCTTGGGTGTGAAAGTTAAAAAGGTATTGTTTTCCTAAAGGCATATTCAAGTTTTATGGATTATTACATTTGTGCACTCTATAGGCAAAAAGCAGCCTATATGTATGCAGCACATTTCATTTTTATTAATGTCTAAAAATCCCTCTAATGATTATGTTGGCATCCCCAGAGGGGTAACTACACAGGCCCCTGGTCCCCAAACAATCAGCATTCAGCATTAGGGGATTAATTTAATCCATTTTTTACCTGCTATTTCTTCCTCAGCCAATAGGAGAGCACTTATGTCTGCCCCCAAGTCACTGCTGGGACATGACTCCCTGCTGCTTCCTGTCTGTGCTGTGCTGCTGCCATAGCACCTAACATAGTGCCACACTATATATCCCAGGCTGCTTTGCAGTACAATCAGGAACCCCAGAGTTTAGAACAAATTTTTTAGCTCCCTTGATTGGCCAAAAAAAATTATGAAATTAATGCTAATTTCGCCTGTCAGAAATTACAAGACATTTTGTTAACTTCAAGGTAAGTGTTTTAATGTTTATCTTGGTATTTTTTCATGCAATTTTTTTTTCATACAATATTAATTCTCCTCTATCAGATGCACTCATAATCCAGGAAACTTAGATATGCCTTTAAACTTGTGCTTTATCATAATTCTTAGAGCACATTCACTTGGATGAGTAGTATTTATTATTTATTAGTAGACCCCTACTACTAAATGAGGACTTCTTGATGACCAAAAAAAAAAAGGAAGAGTAGGAATAGAGTATATTTTATGAGAGCAAACACTGCTTTGTGCAAGATCAGAGAGTTCATTCAAGTACTAGTGCTTAGACTAAGTTGACACTTCTGCATGGGAAGGTGTATTTATTACAACAGGAAATACAGTGCATGAGAAAGGTGAGAAGATCCTGCCTTCTCCAAACAAAGAGACAAATGAGGAAAACCCTTCACTTTGATAAGTTGTAATTATTGCTGTGTGTAGGCACTGTATGAAGGAAGAGTAGCAGCACTGCATCCTGAGATCCATTATTCTGTGAGGCTAGAGGAGAAACACTGCAGATTCTCCTTGGAATGGAAGTGTCACTGCCTTCCCTACAGTAATTACTGTACATTTTGCAAGGGTAATCTTTTGTACTTTTCTCCCTACATAATGTAATTTTATGGGAGTAAATAAGTTAGACATGGTATTTTGTAAGGAGAAAATATACACTGCATTCTTTGAGAGACTATAGCAATTCAATATATAAACATGAAGAGAGAGCAAAGATATTTTGTAATCATTGGGAAGAGAGAGAAGCAATAAACCAAAACCAGGGAGAGAAAGATTGAACTCAGTGAAGATTACAATCATCTGAGAAATCCTGATTCAATTAGAAGCCCGCAGTATACAGGCTATATGTCTGCGGGCCGGCTGCTGGCTTGAACTCTGCTACAGTTCTAGTGCTATTCAATTGAAAAAGCCCCCAGGTTACGGTCTGAAAGGTGAAACCGTAAACCATGCACTCGAATGTAGTATTTCAGGGTGGGAACATGATCAATTAAGCGAGGCCGTAACTACCCATTTAGAAACAGCCAATAGAAAATGAGACCTCCATCATTACGGCAGTAAAACCTAGAGGTTACATGTCAAGTAATTAGCATTTGGAGGTCTGATATGCGATGTGACTCGCACAATACAAAATAATAAAAATGAATGCAAATACTATTCTAGTTCATATGGGTGGCCTGATGTATTAACTCTTTGATTCCCGAGATCTATATCACTCTGAAATTACACAAAAAAAAAAAAATGTATTGCTGATTTGCGAGCTTGAGACTATTGTGCAATCAATTCTAATGTCTTTCATCGCTTTAACGATCTTAACTTTTGCGAACGGGAAAAATCAAAGGCTTTGGGAGGCTATAAGTTCCAGGTTTAACAACTGCAAAGTTTTCAAAGCCGTAAACCGTTTGAAGCCCGCAAAAAGACGCCAATTGAATAGCAAATTAACTAACTTACGGCCTCACTAACCGGCTCCAGTAGCTTACAATTGCTCAATTGAATCTGGCTCTTAGAGTCTGTGGACCGTTAATTCTGGGAAAGTGAGAACCTGAGTTTAATAACATGAACTGATTAGAGAAAAGTTGGAAATATACTGCATTCTAGAAACATCGGTTTGACCAACATGTATGAGTCAAAAAGCCTATCTTGTCTGCCCATTTCTATCTGCTTAAAACTTAGCTTAAAGGGAAGTCGTTTATTGAAACCTCTTCTTTAAAAGCCTGGAAAAACGTGTTAAACATTGTTCTAGCCATTTCTCCTAAAGTAAATAATTGCTGATATTCACCGTGGTTATTGCTGCATTATAATCCAACATAATAGTTGTTAGATTGTCAGTAATGCCTGCATGGTGCTTTCCTCGAAGGCACACGCAGGGGTTATTGCTGTGCATAGTGAGGGTATCTCTTTGCATCACATCCCATCTGGAGAGATTGAGGAGGGGGGAAGAGTAGAGGGGGAGAGTGGAGGGAGAGAGATGGGGGGAGAGTGGAGGGAGAGAGATGGGGGGAGAGTGGAGGGAGAGAGATGGGGGGAGGGAGAAGAGGAGGGAGAGAGAAAGGGGAGGGAGAGAAAGGGAGAGAGAGAGGCAGGGTTCACAGAGAGAGACAGCACAGAGAGAGACAGAACAGACTACCCACCCGCCACCTTTTCAGATTTAATTTATAGAGCCATGAAAATCACATGACTTTCCTACTCACAGATTATACTTCTCACCACTAGGGGTCATCCAACATATTACACCCAATAGTCTTGCATCTCAGATTCCTCCCCCTCCCACTAAATAAAAATCTTTCTAACTTTTACTTTCTTCCTGACCCTTGTTACTCCTTATCTATTTATTCATGCCCAGATTTCTGCCTCTTCCATTCCCTTTAGATTGTAAGTACCGAGTTTCCAATCTTGTAGGTGATTTGGAAAAAGCACTTTCTACAAAGATTCTAAGCTCAAAACAGGGCCTCTCATTTTCGGATTTGTTAATACTGTATTTTCCTTGTTTTTATCCCCTGAACAGCGCTACGGAATGTGTAGGCACAATACAAATACAAGTTAATAATAATAAATGACAGGCAAGTTACTAGTGCAATGTGATAATGCACACTGTTTTTGCAATCATGTAAACAAGCAAACAACCTGTATCAAGACTTATTATGCAGTTACATCCCCTCCCCACACAATGAGCCACAAATCAGCATTAGCATAATAATGCAACACAAATTATATTGAGTATCTCAAGAATGAATCACTGTAGAGCAAAAATGACTTGTATAATTCTCTTTAAGAAGAACCCAACTTATTGTTAGGGTGACAGTACAACTTTACCAAATCCACAGGGATCCTTATGCTTATTACAGACATGTTTGAATTCCTTTATTTTTTCTTGTCCATATTACATCCAAATGAAGAAAAACTGCATTTAATAAAGGGAGAGTATAAAAGCATTAGGGGAAAACTTAGCATTTTGTGATAGACAATGAAGACACAAGTAAAATAAAGATGCGGGAGTCAATAAGAGGTAATGAAATTAGCATTCTTAGGGAGAACAAACCTAGCATAAAGAGTAGAGATACAAAACAGATTAAATACCAAGATTAAAGACACTGTATTTTGTGAAGATAAAGAGGGAATGTATTCTCCATTTGTGTGCAGAGTGGGCCCACATTTCTATTTGTAATTAAGCACACTCTACATTTTCTGAAAGAGGAGAAATATGTAGCATCTTCTCATGAAGAAAATCACCCGCACTGTGCATAGAAAGGGAGAGGCTAGAGGAAGAGACACTGTATCTTGATATTTCATTCTGTGAGGGGAGAGGAAGAACCACTGTAATCTATCAGGAGAAAAGAAGGGGCCCTTCATTCTATACGCACAGGAAGATGAAATCCACATGAGTGTTAAGGATGAGACACTGCTTTATGGGAGTTCAGAGGAAGAGACAATGTATTTTGAAAGGGATAAATCATTGCATTCTGGAAGGGAAGAGGAAGGGATACTCAATCCCTGAGTGGAGTAGAAGAGACACTACGGGGAAGAGTACCAGACACTGTTTTCTGCCAGTGAAGAGGAAGAAAAACTGCAATCTAAGATGGATGAGAAGAGATACTGCAGTCTGTGAGTGAAGAGGAAGAGTGGAGGGGAGAGGAAGAAGCACTGCACTCCATGGGAGGAAAGGGAGAGGCCCACACCCTGTCACTGGAGAGCAAGAGACACTGAATTTTTTGAGTGGGGAATAAGAATTACCGTACTTAATTCTCTTAGTGGTGAGGAAGTGGAGAGAAAGGAAAAAATGAGTGACATTGCTTTACATGCTTTTAGAGGATGAGACTGCATTCTGCAAGGGGAAATATATAGACACTGCATACTTTAAGTGAAGGGGAACGGACACAATATACAACTAAGGGAGTGATAGAGAAACTGCATTTGGAGAGGAGAGAGGCAGAGACATGACATTCTGTGGGGAAAGAGGAGTAGACACTGCAATCTGTGATTGGATAGAGGGCAAGAGACAGTGCATTGTGAGAGGGATGGGGCAGAGACATTGTGAGAGGAGAGTAAGGTGTATTGTATTCTTGCATTCTAAGAGGTGAGAGAATAAGACTGCTTTCTACAAGGGAAAATATATAGGAGTAGAGGGGGAATACACTATTATGCTAAAAGAGTGGTAGAGATCCTGCATTCAGAGAGGAGAGACAGACACAACATATTCTGCATGGAGAGACTGATCTTGCATCCTGTGAATCAAGAGATTGCATTGCAAGAGCACTGGAGACAGCACTGCTTATGGTTTAGGTAGAGGCAGATGATAGAATTATTTTTGAGAGAGGAGGGGTAATTGAGGATGCACTGATTAATATAAATATATTGTTTCCCTTTCAAATATTTTAGATAAGTTTGTAGATATATTTTCTGGTCATTAGTGCATATGGCGAAGTATGTAGATAAAGAAGTGCAAACAGTACAAAATAAAGGTACCACTTGCTGTATATGAGAGTGTCATGAATTGAGGAGGAAAGCAGACTGATATACTAGTTAGAAATAGTCTTGGAAAACTTGACTTTTTGACATCATTTTACAATCCTTAGAAGGGGATGAGGCTGATTGAAAGACTCATTTGGCCTTAATCAGCTTCTAGGGTGCACTTTGATATCATTTAATTCTGTTAGTGCAGTGGAGATTTTTAGTGGAATGAGGAATTGTATTCTGGGAGGAGAAAAAGAGAAGCACTGCATTCTGTATGACAGAGAGAAAATACTGAATTCTGAGGAGGGGGAGTAAAAAATTACGGGTTTTGTATGATGGAGAAAATTAAAAAATGTGCAACAAAATGTGTTCACTGAGGGTAGAGGTACTGAACCTTTAGGAAAATTATATATATACGTATATTGTTAAAAAGGGGCCTGCTCTCCTACTCCAGAGAACTGCCTGTTGCCCACAACAGGGTGAAATAATTATAAAAAATACATTTGTTTGAGGGTGATACAGTTAGTACGTGCACCCCGTCTATAGCGCGCATGGGGAATGCATGCTCCGTTATTTCGGGACACTGTTGGTACTAATACTGTGGAGACATGATGAAGAAAAACTGAATTCGGTTAGGAGAGAGAAAAGTGTTACTGGTATTTAGGTAAAAATAGTTCCAATTTATGGACATTAGTCCACATGTTGTGGTCACATTGCTGCAGAATCTTGAATATTTTTGTCATATTTCAAATAAGCTTTCAGGTGAGATATCTTCATTTATAGTTTCAAATATTGACCAATATTGGTTATAAAAACTGCAGTTGGCCTCTGCTTTCACCCTCTTCAATGTGTTTCCTTTTGCTCAGTCATCCAGTTGGAGACATGTGTCTTCTATTTCTTAAAAAAAAAAACATTTAATAAATATTCTGGAGCTTTGTCATCCCTTGATCTGCATAGAGTATTGGTGCTCAGACTTGTATTTATGCAGTGAAATGCGCAACTCTACAGGAACAGTTAGCCTGTCACTCCACAGTTAAAGGGGACCACAGAACGGTTGTTGTTTTTTTATAATCCTCTAAAGATGATATTTAAAAATATACTTTACAGTTGTTTGAAAATTATGAATCCCATTTTCTTGTCCTCTAGCAATTGATCTCTGCCTCCCTAGCCACAGCCAGTTAGTTTCATCTTATGGAGAAAGACAATGGCACTATGGGAAATAGCACTTCTTGTTGTTCCACTTGTACGTTTCTTTTATACATTTCATTATATAGGTATGTGCTTAATGATACTACTATGGAGCTTGTGTTTTATCAATGTTATCTGTGACCATTACCCACAGCTGATATTTTTGGGTAGTTATGCTTTATTCTTTTGTGTTAGGTTAGGAATGCATGAGATTGACACAAGTGGGGTGTTTTAAGTGGGCTTTCATGGGACATCTAGCACCTGATAAGGATTTTAAGTCTTATGAACTTGCTAGTACAATTTCCAGTAAAATCTTTCAATGTGAATTGTGTGTTCAATCCATTTTAGAGTTTGTACTATGAGCATTCCCATGCAGCTGATGTGGGATTTATTAAGAGGAATGTGAAACACACACAAGCCTTTCCCATGGACATTTGAAAGAATCCTCAGACAGGCAGTCTCGTCCCATCTTTTTTACAAAATGTTGACTCTTAAAGGGCCACTGTAGTGGTCATATAATAGGGTTTAATTTGTTTATTTATTTAGTTACTGATTAGCAAGAAAATGATAAATTGAAGAAATTATATGCAGTGTTGCATTTTAAACTTAGATTTGAAATTGGCATTAAAGGGTATGCCTCTCTCCGCCCCTTTAGGTGTCCAAGAGATGAAAGAGGAACTGCCCAGAAGCCTGTCCTAATTGTTATATGATGGTATAGATATGTCTTCAAAGATCTTAGGCCAGTCTCAATTGGCAGATTATCTCCTGCCCCTGGACACCTAATAAGGGTGGAGAGCAGCATATGTGCTGAAGACCAGAACACTAAATGTCACATCTAAGTTTTAAAAGCTACATTGAAATAATTTTCTTCAAATCTTGATTGCATTGTTAATCATTAAATGCATAAACAAATGAAACCCTACTGTTTGAACATTAAATTGATCCTTTAATGAAAAGTTTTAGAGAGAAATTGGACGGTTAGTCAGTATAATATTTATTTATTAAGCAGTCCCCTCACTGCATGTCCCTATCACCCCATTATAATCCTAGCATGTAAGTTTGGTCTTCATGTCTCCCTATACCAATATATGTATACAGATGTGCTATTGTCTTGTCTTCAAATGAACGTTAAATGCTGTACATGTGTTTATTGTACTCCTATAAAATATAACAGCAATAACAGTGCAATAAATAGAAGGGGCATGGTATTTTGGGTCATGCACTGGGAGCTAAACAGACTTCTGTGGGGATAAAAAAGGAAAATATTTAGTACATGTAGTATTTAATAGTGTAATTTCATAAAATATCGGTAGAAATCATTATGTTATCCTTTGCTGTTCATATATTTATCAAAAGAGAATCCGTTATATATTATAGGATATAATAGTGAGTGTAGCTATATTCTCTGGTGAGATAAGATGATATTGTTTAAGATATATTTTTGTATCACGGAGACAATCTAAATACCTCTGTTACATTCCAGCGCCTTGCTTACTTCTTTTTATATTTGTGATAGCAAATTCAAACTGGTGTGATATCCCACACTGAACTTTAGTGGTTCCCAACTGTACAGCATTTAAAAAAGAAGCACATATTTTTCTAAGAATCTATATTATATTTAGAATGCTGAGAGATGAATATAAAAACACAGTATTCTATATAAGAAGCAATGTTCTGTGAGAAGGAGGAGACACTGTATTCTGTGGAGGCAGACCAGATAGCCCAGACATTGCTTGTGCAAAATACAAGAAAAGAGGGAATACTGGGAATACTGAACAATGACAGGGAGACGCTGCAATAAAAAAAAGGAGGTCAGCTTTCCATGAGGAATGAATAAGATGGTCCATAGTTATATGATGGAAGAGAACGTTTAATATGGAAATATAGTAATTTCATGAGAAAAGGCACAAGATTACTGTAAACACACACATATGTTAAGTGGCTGAAGCAGTTTGCAAGTAACTTTAGAAAAATCCATTTCCCTCCAATATTCAGCCCCCTCCTCACCATGGAACAAGGCACGGTGTAGGGTTGCAGCCTGCACAGTGATATAAATCCGCCTCTCTCCAGTGGGAGTAAAAGGGACTTTTACAGCCAGAGGCCATAAAGATGGCAGGCGAGGAGGGGGAAAGATGTACGGCATTGTCAGGACGCTTCAGAATCAATTTTCAGCATCATTAGATTCTTTTCTCCTGCAGTCAGAGACGGGGAGAGAGGCTGAGAGAGAGAAACAGAATAGGGGTCCAGGGAGGGAGGAGGAGGCATTACAATTTGCAAGTGTAATGGATAAAATCAAAATGGAAGTATTTTGAAGAGCGGTTAAAGAAAAGGGGGAGGAGAAGAAGAGGTGAAAGAGAAAGGGAAGGAGAGAAAGAAGGCACCTTGGAGAAGCATGGAACAGGCAGGCATACAGTAAGCAAAACAGAGAATACAACTATCATATTAAAGCAGATATTTGGAAACCTAGAGAAGTCCCTGGCATTTTATTAAAGGGACATGGAACTAAATTGTGCTTTTAAAATATTATGCTTCAAAACATTGTAAAGCATTTTTGACTGCATGAAAACAATATTGGTAAAATATGTTTAAATTTGTTATCACGGATCATACCAGTGTAGGTTATATAACTGGCTGGAACTGATGACTCTTACCATTCTACTACCGTTCATTGGATGACAGGAACACGCCCTTCATATTCAAGGGTATTTATAGGGTAATGGGACATTCATTTTGAAAAAGAAAACACATTGTGTAAAAATTGTCACAATCCATCTTGCAGGTGCAACACACAAAAAACTGGTTTTCATGTTTCTTTACCTCTCTTGGTTTTAAGTTTTTGATATGTTTATTCTTTTTGTTGAAGACTTCTTTCACTTCTATCTTTTCTTTCATTTATTTATGTTATGAAAAGTCAGTATTTTTCCATTAACTCCCTACACTGCTGATTAATGAGAACATTTTCACAGACTTTAATTAAGTATATTTTTGCTTTTTCTTTACAGTGGTAACATCACTATCTCTGAACTGACTGTCAGTCATGAAAGACAAGCCAGCAGTGTGCAAAGAAAGCTTCCCTCCAGAATGCTAGAAAGAGTCGCTGGAGGAACACGTGGACATTTCTTTTACAGCACTCGCGATTCCTTCACATTTGAGTGACAGTGCAGACTCTCATCAGTATGCTATGAGTAACCTCTGAGTAAGCTTTGAATATTTCTTCTGTCATACCTGTTGGGTGACCATAGAATCACTTTTCCTTCTTAGATTTTGAAGGTTCTCAGTCCTACTTTTCGAGCTTTTTTTCACTTATGGGGTATGTTTTGCAAACTCCCTAGTTTGGTTAGAACATATATATGCTGAAGAATGGTAGCCACTAAATAACATTATTTTATCTCAGCAATAGTCATGCAATAACTGAATAATACATGGACATTACATGGGCAGCACTTTTGATTTAGGGGAAATTTAAATGGTTACACCTGTACAACCTGGACAATGTACAAATAAGTTTCCCATTGGTATTAGCTATCATTTGTATACACATGTGATTAAATTGTAGCCATTGGTGGACCTTTACCATGTGCCTAATAATGCAGAGGTCATTAGATGTATTCCTTACCTATTGTGTGGGGTTTATATTTAAATCTCTTATTTTTGTGATTTGTTCACATTATAAATATAGAAATCTACAACTTTTAGGCCTTTAAAATGGTGCAAGTAGTATGCTAATCCAAACATGCCCTTGATGTGAGATCTTCATAGATAAAAGCGTCCTGAGCTAAGGGCAAATTCACTGTGCTTTTTATACCAAGTGCAATAACTGAACATGCACACACATTCTTTCAGATTTGACATACTCTTCATTTTGGAAGAGACTGTTATTCCAGATGATTGGTTTGACATTCAGTTGATAAATAGGGTTTGAACTTGCATTTGAAACATTTATAATTTTACTTTGAAATTATCTGGGTTTGTATTAAGACTGAAATATTATGGAAGAAAATGAATGTTCATACGTCACAAAGAAAAGATTTCCATTTTAGTTTCTTGGTTACAGAATAATATAACCCATCACTATGATAATGTTGCCATTCTCTCCCTCTCACAAATGAAGCATAGATTTCAAAGTTGTCTAAATCGTGTCCCAAAAGTGACTCATTAAAGTCTGTTCACCACAGGTTTTTAAATAGATTTTTTGGCATTTTTTGTATAGAATCAGTGATTTCCCTTTAGTTAGAATTTGGATATAATAAATAGAAGTGAAGGTTAAGATGCTTAATTATGTACAGTACTCCCTGTCCTTATTATAAGCTGGAAACAAAATCTAGAATCTGTAACTAAGCTGTGATGAACTGCTTCTAGATAATCATTAAGGTCCTTTTTTGATTTACACATACAGTAAATATGTCATAAAAATGTAAGCGGATTGTAGTTATGGAGCATTAATCCCCTCGTTGCTCTAATTAGCGGAGGACTGTGAGCTTCATTCGGTAGATGTGAAGAACAGTCTGTGCTGATAGCCAGTTGACAAACAACGGTAACTCCATAAGAGCAAAAAAATCTTAATGTACAAAAGAATATACTTGTTCTCTACTGATCTCTGCTAAACCGTTTATGTCTTCTCCGCTGGTGATTTATCGGCTGCCAGAGGGGAGACTTATGAAGATAGATTGTCAAGGTAGCAGCTACCTTGCATAAATCTTATATTTACATGTGCAGTAGCTCAGTTGTTTTACCCAAAGTGAACATCTTACTTTACAGTATAAATATACTTACTGCCAGGAGAAAATAGTTATTTGTGTTTTCGGCTACATTTTGATTATTTTGTTCTTCCTATCTAGTGTACAAAACAAACAAGCAATAGTCTCATAAAAAGGCTGTAATGGCATTTATGACCCTGTTTTTGCCAATGACATGTGCACTGCACTGAATCCATGGTTATCTTCTACTCGTATGCCAGTGCAGGGAAAGTACTCCTAGTTATGTCATTTCAGAACAATGCCACCTATTTACCAAGTTTCCACATGTGATTGACAGTTATTTATTGCAATAATTTAAGTAATAAGACACTGTAGATTTAACTCTGAAGAAGTGATGAACTTGCCCACCCCTGCCCTAGTCATCCTGATTGACTCACCTGTGCACACAAAGGATATCTTCAAATCCAGCCCTGTGTGTGACCCTCCAGGACCGAATTTTCCCACCCCTGCTCTAGGGACATTTTTATGGTGTCAAAAAATAATACTTTATGTTTTCAGTCCTCGTACACTGTTATCAAACAATAAAATAATATGGCAAACCGTACATAGCGTAATACATCAATGGATAATAGAGTTTAATACATCAAAGGATAATAAGCCTGATAACATATGTAAGAAACCGCATGATGGATGGTACATTAAAGCAGCTAATTTCACCAGAGCCATTTAATTCACACTGTTTTGCTATTGCACTTACAATATAGCACAAACCATTGTTTTTCATCAACCAGTGTTAGGGATGATTTGTCTTTAATTGGCAGCTTATGATGTGCTCCTGTGGTGAGAACTCATAAGTGGAACCAATGATACTACTTATCCTCAAGGATATTTTATAATAAAAAGGCCAAGGAGACCACGGGAGATTTGATTGGTTTGAATCATTGTCAATTTCTTTTTACAATATATATTCTCATGTATAAGATATAACCAATTAACTTTCACAATAGGGAGTTTTATTTTGATGTTATCACTTTCTTTTATTCTATAGTTTCAGGACCTGTAATAAGCACATCACATATATAGTTCTCAGCACTACGGGTTGTTGCTAATGCTTGGGGGATCGCAAAAGCGAGGGCCGCAGTGGCTGGCAAGAACAACAAAGGCGCTCACTGCGCTGGTGGAGATGAGCACCATAGGCGCTCATCCCTACGACATGCGGGACTACAGTTCTACATAAATCTATGAGCCGCGGGACTACAGTTCAACAGAAACCATCATTCTCCAATTCACACTGTGAGACCCGTAGCAGTTAAAAAAAAAAAAAAAAAAAGACTTTAAAAGTTACAACCCGTAACACTTTATAAAGGAAAGCACCAGGAGAGCAAAGTTAAACGGCCGAACCATGCACAATGAAAAACACAAAAACCAATAAAAAACATTAAAAAACATCACACACAACGGGGGGACAGCCAGGACGTCTGTCAGTGAGGTTGCTTGCGAATTTAAGTTTAGCGATTGAAAAATTAGCTAAGCGACAGAAAAAATGGCGCCCGAAAAAAACGAAAAGGAAGCTAAGCACTTAAAATGAAATCGCGTACAGTAGGCGCTCATCCCTACGACCCCGCACAACTTAAGCATCATACCTACGACCCGCGGGACTACAGATCAACAGAAAACTTAAATACACAATTCACTGTGTGAGACCCGTAGCACTTTGAAAAAATCGCCTGCAAAAATTACGGCCCGTAACACTTACAGAAAAAAAAAATACGACGGACGAAAGTTAACGGCCGAACTGCGCACATCAAAAAAAAAAAAACATACAAAAAACATCACACACAGCACGGGGGGACAGCCGTCTGGGAGTGAGGTTCCACTCGAATTTAAGTTGAATTTGCAGAGTTTCTCCACTCGAAAATCGACTAAGCGAGAGAAAAAATGGCCGCCAAAAAAACACAAAACAAGGCTACACGACCCCTAAGCACGCAAAACACCGCCAGGCACATACAACTTATACCCAGGAACCTACGAGGTACAAAATACACTATTATGCAGGACGAAAAATGCTTGAGACATGCGTAACACATAGACGCCATTTTACAACACTAACTTAAAACTAATAACATTACCAATCTAAAATGCCACTTTACCAAACTAAACAAACGGTTTAGCCTCGCGCATGCAGCTTATTTACACTACACAATTCACACATTGCTGACACTTTCTCCTCAGGTCACCAACAGTCCAAATGTGCATTGTATGCTGCAGGAAAAACAACAGCGATTGTTAGCTTTTCAGCATATTGATGGCTGGATATATTAATTAGAAATAGGTAAAGTATATTAATGTATTATTTAATTAATTATTAAAAAATATATTTATATAAAAAAATAACTGGGGAGAGTCTCGTAATGAGCGCCAAAGGCACTCATTGCGAGACACACGATGAGCGCCAAAGGCGCTCAGCACGGGGCTCACAATAAGCACAGAGATTGCTTCAAAAGTAAATGAGAGGAGAGGCTCGCAATGAGCGCCGAAGGTGCTCAGAGGACTAAAAGCCTTACATTGTGTGGCAAACAGCATTACTTGCCTTAAAATGTTATTGCCGTCATTTTTTGACGGGCAAGTCGCTAGTAATATATAGACCAAACTACTAGGTGTTTTAAAGGACCACTGCAGTTGAAGAAAAAAAGACACTTGTTTGTCAAGTATGTACCAAACTAACAATATTAGCAGCCACATAAGCCATGGACATAAAGTATTTTTTGCAAAAATCTTATTTTTTGAATTGTAAGTACAGTATTATCTTTATTTGTAACGCTCCAAAATATTCTGCAGCGCTGAACAGGGGTCGAGTACAAGGTAAAACAAAATTGACACATTGCAAGAGTGGAAAGCCCTGTCTTTGAGTTTAGAATTGAGTGTGCAATAAAGCACCTTACATGATTAAAAACTCACAAACTTAGGTCCTCATTCAAAACAGTGTGATTTAAATGGTTCTGGTGAATACTTTTTTAACGGAAGTTTTTAGTTAGTGAAGACCTTGCTTTTGGATAGACGTTCACTAACTAAAAACTTCTGTAAAAAAAAATGCTCTGTGCTTATATAGAGCTCTATTCATATTTGCCAAATCACATTTAAATGAGGCCCTTAAAATCTAATGAGTTAGGGTGGGGGGGTGATAGATGTGTTGTGCATGTTAAGGCTGAAGGTGATGGGCTTCTTTGAACAGATGTGTTTTTAGTGAGGTTTTGAAGCATGAAGATAGTGGAGCGAGGCAAGGAGTTTCAAAGAATTGGGGCAGCACAAGAAAAGTCCTGAAAGTGGGAGTGAGAGGAGATATTAAGAGAGGAGTAGAGAAGAAGATCGTTAGCAGAATGACAATGGCAAGTAGGGGAGTATTTTGAGAGTTGAATCATGAGGGGGGTGTTTTGGTAGTGAACAGAGGGGTGTCACTGCAACAATAGCCCTCTGGAAATGTAAGCACCTCTCTCACAGACACAGCTTCCACCAATGTGTCATGGATCTCCCCAGGGTCCTGCAGAGGCATCACATGTTTTTCTAATTAAAAACTAGATGTATAACAATTTTTCATGCCTATCTGTGCTCAGAGTTAGACTTAGAGTTGTAAAAACTATTTTTTTTAAATTGTGCAGTGGTCCTTTAACATTAATTAACAATCACAGAAAGTTTTGTGACACCTACTTACCAACAATGTGTGTGTGTTTAGTCGTTCAGTCATGTTGGATTCTTCATGACCCTATGGACGGCAGCACACCAGGTACCTCTGCCAACCACAGCCCCTATAGTAGCCTCTATAGTTAATATCCTCCATCTTAAAGTCAACTTTTAGCCATGATATAATGCATATTTATCACGGTATATAACTGCTATGCCAATGGAAACAGTAAAATTGGATGGCTATATTCAAAGTCACATAACTTTATACACTTGCAATATTACTATGTTTATACAGTTTTATACATAATTCTGCCTCATACTTTTTAATCACATAGTTTCCGTTTTTGTTCTATGGAGATTTTATAAAAAACCTCAGACCTAAGCCACAAAGATAAAATCTACATATTGAAAAAATAGCTAGCACCATATATGCTGGGCCAGTAGCCACATTTTCAAGGCAAGTCAGCCATTATGATGTTTTAAAATCATGCATCAGACAAATTGCTTGAATCCAACGGTGTCATTCTATATCATGCACTTAGCTCTTAGTCTCCACTTGGCGCAAGACTCTCTTTTTCATCCCTTCTCTCCATGTAAACACAAGTGCACTTTCTCAAAATCATGTTTGTTTTATGTGTTATGTTTAATTTGGATGTGACTTATTTGGTGCTATACAAAGACTCAGCTGGCATGCTAGACCTGTTCTCTGCCTTCACGCATTTCATCCCAACTCCTGGCTCATACAGTTTGTTCCAGCTTAATATACTCCGTGTTGGAGGTTTTGTAAGTGAAATGTACTGAATACATACCGTTATGCTTGTTAGAGGAAATTGTTTTATATATAAAAACAGGTAATTACATGGGATTGTGGGAAGGTCCCTCCCCACGCCCCTTTAAATAGCCTGCCCATTCCTTACATCATTGCACACCTTCGTTCACGTGTGTCTCTGTCCCTCTGGTTACCCGAGCTGCTGCTTTTGTGTTCTTGTGCTGTCTTATCGGATGCCTGATGGGAGCTTTTCAGACACCACCCTTCCCCCATTTGGAGGATAAACCCGATTGGAATCGCCACAAGAAAGTACTCTCTCAAAAAGCATCTTATAATAGACCTGTCAGCCCCACACAATCATATTATACCCAGTATCAACTCACTCATACCATCCAAAGAGTATTCACTACAATACGCGAGGGTTACTACCATACTTATGTCGGGAACCCAATTTTTGCTCTCGAAGTCAGACATAAAGTACACTGTTAAACAACTGCCCATCCATCCCAACCTATGGCACCTCATAGCTCATTCATAGCTAAAGCTTCCACCATTTCTCTTCGTATTCACAACTAAAGCTGACTTCAAAGCATTGTTCAATGGCGAAACCATCATGACACCTTTGCCTACCAATTTCCGAATCAACTCTATTCCATGACACATTATCCCGGCTCCTCTGGGGTCAGTTTGGAGAACCAAACCAATTTGATACATAACTGCCTGCGAAGTAACTCACGATATTATAATGCTGTTCAAATCATCTGGCCCAAAACCATTGTCAGAGAGCTTGCACTCTAATCTATCACTCTCAACTTTTTACCTTTACCACTACAATCAGGAGACGATCCGTCATTCTTCTTCATTTTTTCCCCAGGACTTTGCGACAATTCCTCTGGGTTTCTTGATCCTGCAACCACAAATCAGTCATTCATCGGTACCAGTATAGAGCCGCTTCTACAATAGGCCCAACAAACCACCGACGGTCTAGCTTCCAACTCTAGACAACCATAAGACAGCATGGAGACTATTTCAGAATTTTCTAGCTAACCATCACATCTCCTATCACACATCCAATATTTCTGGCTTTCTCCGCCTACTGCCATTCTAGAGTCTAGCTCCAACCAAATACCATCAAAACCTACCTGACAAGGGTCCAGTTCCATCTCGCATTATCACTTCGTTAATGAGTCATTTTTATCAGATCCTTCCACTAACTATTTTTCAAAGGTCTAGGACCGAACATCGAGCCACGCAAATCATCCAGACTCCCCATTAGCAGTGAAATTCTTAAGCAGATCATTTAATTTCTATCTCTTGGTGCAAAAACCTCTGTCACTATCATGGCCGCCACCAAACTTGCTGTCTTTGCCTTCGTAAAGCCCAGTGAATTTACCATCTCGTCACAAACACAGTACCTCACCAACCAGGGCATCACATTTTCAGATTACCAATGTACACTCCAATAATCTTACCTGCTAATCTGCTTTACTTATTTTGTTTTTATAAAGGCTCCTGAATAGAGTGTACAAATGAGTGAAGTTAGTAACTAAATACAATCCGAAAAAAGCAAAGATATGTATGTTGACACTTACAAGTGGATGCTACTGCAGGTGAACAGCCTATAATCAATATTGGGAGATTTTTTTAGTGAGAAAATCCGCAATATGCTTTTCATCTGAAATATAATTGTTTTTAAGATCCAGTATAAGGGGTTCAATTCATGAAACGTGTCAGTCATGTCTTTTCTCCCTCCTCTCTATCTCTTGAGAACCCAGCATACTTAGCTTCATAATACATATAACATTTCCTCATCAAGGTTTCATCTTTAGTATGTTTCTTTTCTTTTTGTCACGCTTACATACATATACAGTATATTCTATTAGTATTTTAGGTATTTAGGAATTACATAAATACAAGACTTGCAGAACTCCTGTCAAGGTCAGATAGAAATCATCTTTTTCTTACAAAGTGGAACATACATAACATGAGCAACATTTTGGAACAGTAGTCCTTTTATAATGTTTTCTTTCCCCCCAATGATTTTATTTAAAAAAAATTCCTAAATTGTACTGTTTTTATTATGCATTTGGAGATCAGTCACAATGATATAAACCATATAATGGCATGAAAACATCATTATTGTATGGTCAGCCTTTGTATATGTTGCATTATGGCACATTTGAGGCCTTCAGAATACCTTACAACAGGCATGTCAAACTGAACTGATGCTGAGGCCTCATTCCCAAGGTTACAAATGAAAAATGGCCACTTTCAAAAACTATCGCTCTGTTCAGCCCCCAAAATAGTAAATGCTATGGAGCAGATATATATTAAGAAATGATCTGTCCTTAGCCCACATACTTTATATTGCCTAAGAATTTGCTCTGTTTACCTCAGGCGTTCTGTAGTCAATAGAAACCTCAGTCTTCATACAAAGCCTTTCTTCTCCACCTAATTAGTATTTATCAATTTCATGAATGCCTGTTTTAAAGAGGTAGAAACAGGAACACGCTGGTAGCGATGGTGAGGTATAGAGACTGAGGGCCTCATTCTATTATCGGCCGTAAATCGGTCGCAAAGCTGCGATTCCTTGCGGGGCTCCCGTTACCTTGCAATTCAATTATACGGCGCCGCAAGGCTATCCCTACGGCCGGCTGTATATCTTGCAATCGGCCGTAAGCTCAGAAATCTTTAAAAGCAAAAATAAATTCAAGACGGCACTGTAAAGCTCTGTAAATGCTAGGGATCATATTGGGGGACATGAGGATTAATAGCAACCCCCTCTCAAGCTTGCACATCAGCCCAAATCCGATATTACATTAACTGTTTATTTTCCGGCCACATCGTGGGCGGGTCTGAGGTGCTCCAAGCCCTCTGGACTTTTTACATGGATATGTGACATAAATTAAAATAAAATTTATTTACGGATTTTAGTGTAGGGGAATGTTGTGCTATTAATGCTAACACCTACAATCACTTTATAGTCTCCTCAGAGTGCAGGATGGCTTTATTATGGCTTTATAATGTGCTTAATTGTGTGCCTGCGGGACCTTTTTGCTGCAAGTAAGCTGCGGCTCGGTTTTAGCCTTGCAGAGAGGGTTCCCGGAGCAATTGAATAGCAACCAGGATTTTCTTACGGCCGAATCTCTTGCGGCCGTTTAAGATCAAAGGCTTTCCTCCGGGGCGCGTGCGGCCGCAAGGGATAGCAAGGCGCCGGCCGCAAGCCTGCCGGAATCCCCGGCTGGAAGGGAATAGAGTAGCCGAATAGCTTGCGGCCGGTCCTTGCGGCCCCGCATCTCCTACGGCCGTTAATAGAATGAGGCCCTGAGACAGAGAGAATACGAGAGTCCGTGTGTAGCCTCAAAGACATAGTTGGGTATACAAGTAGGGGGTCTTAGCTATCAACGTTTGAGGCACACAGAGGTGTGTAAAGAATAAGAGGATATTTTTTTGTTTATGAAGTTCTTAATCGATTTTTTTAGCAGCAGGTAGGACTCTCAATAGGCTGACTATTTTTCTTCTATCTCCCTCTTTCCCAATAAGATTTTTTTTTAGCAAGCGTGCTAAAGGATATGAGCCTCACTTCTGGAGGCTGTTGGTCACACTCCATTGAAATTGCGAAAAGAGAATGAGGCTGCATTTAATGAGGGAGCATACTGCAAGACAGGCATGTCAAACAGGCACCCCTGAGGCAGTATGTTATATCTCTGCTGCACCAGCTGAGGCAGTGAAACTTGCTGTGAATTGGCCAAGTGATAACAATATGGCTGTATAGCTTTTTACACTTACTCTTGCACTTGTGGAGAGGAACTCAGTGATACAATATTTTACTAGAGAAGCATAAAGTGCTTAGTTGAAAAAAAAAGGTTGCTGCTTTTTGTTTGTTTTTTAGTATGCTTTAATGCGTTTACAGAAAACCAAAAAGAGAAAAGGTTCAAATTGTAAGGGCTGTCTATATGAGAACAGCACACAGACAGGCCATTAATTCTCATTCTAAATACATAATTTAATTTTTTCTGCAACTTGTGGAATATTGCAGAACATCACTTCTCCCCTGGCATAGGATAAATCATGACCATGATTCCAGATCTAACAATTTGCTTGTGGGAGGGCTAAGAGCAGTGGTTTCCAAACCGGTCTTCAAGGCACCCCAGACATGTTAGGTTTTTGATTTAACAGCGTGTGAACACAGGTGATGCAATTAGTATTCAACAGGAACCTCTAATTTCACACAGTTAAATTGAAAATCTGGCCTGTCTGGGATGCCATGAGGACCAGATTGGAAACACTGGCTTAGAGGGTTATATAAGCACAAACAATAATGTCTAAGTAAATTATTGATTCATTTTAAAAATAAAACTATATGATTTTCAAGCTTATAGCAGTTTTTGGTGTTCTATCTATACAACTGCTCTAGGATTACCCCAACAATGTTCCTTGATAGTTTCTTTTGTTCTTATGCAAAATGATTTCTATATATTAAACATCAGTATAACCCCAAAATAACACAATGCATTTTGTTGTAGGGCAACAAATTCTTGACATGGTTACAAAAGGGGTCACATTATGTACTTAAACTCTTTTCTGATTTAGTCCCCATGGTATCATTTACATTTACCAGATTGGTACTGAACCATTTTTATTAAGGGTAAAATTATATTAATCATTTTTATGTATTGAGCTAATTGATACAAATTATATATATGTATATTTTACTTCCTACTCGTCATTACAGAACACATTACATTATCTTTATACTTCTACTTGTCTAAATCTTCATCTGCTCTTAAGAGTTCCCTTTTTTGTTGCAGTTACATATGAAGAGCGTGTAATTTCTAATATTACTTCACAGCTCTGCAGAATGAACAATTAATAATTAATGTGATGTATTCACTGACAGATGGTCCTGTAGTGAAGTGCACTCCCTAGCATCATTTAATAAAGAAATGTCCCTTAAATATAAAAGGATTAATGGCGACAACCTTATAAAATGGCCATTGGACTGTCTTGCACCGAGACTATTACAGGTTTAAGTCATTATAGCTATGGAAGGTTTATTGGTTTCAAAAAAATGACTATATTACAAGTTTCAGTTACTGTATGTACTCCAATGCTTACACTAAATGTTTGCTATTTTGTATTACAAAAGTACTTTACTGTTATGTTTGTATATCGATTATATTCTGCATTTAGGTTAGTATGTTAGGATCATTGTGAGTTGTAATATGTACGTTTCATTTAAAGTGACAGGGCAATGGTGCCAATTATTGCAGAAATGACAAATACACAAACAAATATAATTAAAATTGGTTGATATTCCTAATTTTGAGTGAATAGTTAGATAATTCAGCTGGAAGGTTAGCTGTGTAAGCATTAATTATCTTCAAAGGTGACTTTTCTAGGGTCATTAATTAAGAGATCATACCCAATTAGTACCCAATTAGTAGAGTAGAGTAATTCAACTTTAAAAATTAAAAGAGGCTGTGAGTGTTATTTATCCAACTGGACATGTTCTTCTAAGTTCTGAGTTAATAAATAGCTAGAAAGATAAAGAGAAAGGTCCTTCATAGATAATTTATACTTAAAATTCCCAGCTATGAAATAATTATCGAACACTTCCATACAAAATATTTGGTAACAACCGAATGGATTTGTGTACTTCTCATTTCTGCAATGGGATTTGCTGTTTCACTTTAAGATACATGATGGTTCTGGTATATTTATAGAGAGTTTCCACAGTGCTGACGTCTGCTTATTTTGGCAGGCATTGCCTTATACTGCTCCCATATGCCCCAATACATACAGCATGTAAACAATACCCTGTGCTGTTCCAGCTTCCCTGCTGTTAATTTAGAATATTAAACCCTGAACCAGATCTCCTATTGCATATGTGCAGATATTAAAAGTATATGCAAGTGAGCTGGATTAAGAATGTATCTGATAGAGGAGAATTAGTAGTGCATGAAAAAATACCAAAATAAACATTTAAACAGTTACCCTAAAGTTTGCTGAATTTCTTGGATTTGCAAACTGTTTTCTTTAAATTTTGACACCCCCTGAAAACCACAAGGAAACTTAGCATACATAATACATTGTTTCTTTTTGGTCTGTGAATTGAGCTGCAGCTTTCATTTAGATTTCTGTAATACCCAGAACAAGGTTTGTGTCCCTTCATTCAGATTGTTTTATATACATCCCAGGTGAAACTTCCCCCAGCCCCAGTGATTTGCCCCTGTAATCTCTCCCAGTCCCAGCGAATTGCCCCATTACCTTCCACCGCCCCAGTGAATTTCCCCATTACCTCCCCCAGCCCCAGTGAATTGCCCCTGAGATCTAGCCCAGCCACAGTGAATTGCATGCACTTACTCACACAGAGACACATGAACAGAAAATGCTGCAGGTCATTGCAGGACCATAAATCAAGCATAAATGCTCATTCACCTAAAAGACAAATTAGAATAGGAAGAAGAAGCTGTAATGTTTGGTTTCAGTACCATTATAATTTGTCAGAATTTATCAAGTAGAGAGTGTATGTCTAAAGAACAATCGTGTAATCACTCAAGCATTTTTTATGGTCCTTTAAGGACCCAGTGTAGCGGATTAATCATACAGCATTGCTGATTGGCTGCACAGCTGGGCATGCTCACATGGACAGGGTACACTTTTACAAAAATTAACCCTTTTAGGAGCCTAGCTCAATCCTGGGGGTG